>LPNX010752710.1:329276-397560 GCA_001517045.1 Pseudotsuga menziesii | reverse complement strand
CCCTAGTTTTAGGAGGGGGCGTGGGGGCATCTAGGAGCCCCCCAGTTTCAGGAGGGGGCGTGTGGGAGCCCCCCTTCACCGGAGCGAGCTCTAGAACAGGGGGGCTCGCCCCCTTGTGCGTTTCCGAGAGTTTCCTAATTTTGGGGGCGCTGGCAAACGTTTCCCCAGGAACCCTCGAGGCGCAAGGAGCGAGGGGGGCACACCCCCGACCTTGGGGGCGAGTCCCTGTGTAACATTGTTTCTTTTTCATCCATCGATGAAAAAACACTAGATCAAATGTGGGCCCTTGATCAAGTGACCTTTCAACTACCCTAGGAAGTCGAAATGAAAAGACAAGGGAAACAATAAAAAAGGCACCCATTCCTCACTTTGAAATCAAGAGAGTTGGAGAGCAAATTTGAGAGAGTTGAGAGCAATTCGACATCTTGAGAGGAGAAGAAGAAAAACGCAGGAGAGAGAAACAACATATAGGCACAAATTCCAAGAATCCGTACAGTTGGTCCATACAATAGTTATGGGCAGGTTTTTTGGGAAGAAAAATAGTGGCATGCATTTCTAGGTAGCGACACGATTTTCGAGGAAAATAATTTCGAAGCCCATACAATTCGTACATTGGCACGATTGTCGAAATCTATACAGTAGCATGATTTTCGAGGTTCGTACAATCAAATCCGTACACTCCATTTATTGTTGTTTTGGAACAAATTCTGAGACAGAATTATGGGTTTTGCGGATGAGATAAGTTGTAATTTATACTGTTGCACTTTATTTTGCTGAAGAAATAAAAGGAAGTCTCTCTCAAGCAGGTTTTCCCCTTGTGGGTTTTTCCTAGGCAATTTGCCAAAAATACTGTCAAAAATTTTCTGTGTGATTGTCCTAAAATTTATTTCAGTGAATTTTTCCAATGTTTCATAAACAATTTGTTTATGAGAAATCAATTCATCTACAATAGAAATATTTATTGGGTTGGGCATTATGTAATGACCAAGAGACTTGAAACTAGGGAGGGAAAATTACAAAGAAAATTAACATGGTATCAGAGTTGAATTGAAGAAATGGACAGATATCAAGTTTGTGAATTTTCAGACAGTCAGTGGGTCTTCTTTTGTCGGTGAACAACCTTTGTTGGATTTTAAATTTGCATTGAAACAGCTACTGCATTAAGATTGGAGGATAGGCTTGATGGGGCTAGGAATTTTGTCCCATGGAAAGCTAGGATAGTGCTTATATTGGGAGGAAAATGAACATTGGGATGAAGTGGTTCATAGTACACAAGCAAATCCAATTCAAGTTCTTGCTTCCACCGATGCACAAGCACTTGCAGCGTTCAACAAAAAGGATATAAAAGCTAGAAAGATCATTCTAGATGTAGTTAAAGACCATGTTATCCCACATATTTCAAGCAAAGGTTGTGTCTCTAAGATGTGGGATGCTTTGTCCAGCTTGTACCATAGTTTGAATGAGAATCAAAAAATGGTATTGCGAGAGAAGCTAAAGAGCACAAGGATGGCTACATCTGAAAATGTAGCTTCTTATCTTACTAGGATATCTCAGGTGAGAGACGAGCTTGACGCAGTTGGGGAGAAGGTAGATGGCAGTGCACTAGTGACGACAACTATGAATGCCATGACAAAGTCAAGGAGTGTTTTCGTGGAGGCTATAGTTGCTAGAAAGAACTTTCATTCTTGGGATAGATTGTGAGAAGATTTCATGCAGGAGGAGACCCGGAGAGGTCTTGTGCAGGGTAGCTCATCAAATGGTAAGGAGGAAGAAGAGAATGTTGCCTTGTCAGCTACAAGAAAGAAGTCCACGAAGGGAGGGGCTAAGCAACAAAGAGGTGAACAAAACAAGGACCTCAGCAGAGTCAGGTGTTATGCATTCAATGTGTTTGTCCATTATGATGGCCAATGTCCTAACAAGAAGACCGACAAGCAGGAGAAGGAAGAACAGGTTGCAGCTACAACAAAGATCGAGATTTTTGCTGCAAAGTGCAAGAAAGAATTCTCTCTTGTCACAGTTATTTCGAGTTGCGGCAGTAGTAGACCTATGGATGCATGGAAGCTGATATTTGAGAGTGCGTATTGTGAGCACATGACTGGGATGCGAGTTGCAATCCTCACTTTAGAAACTATTCCAAAGCAGCTCGTGCAGGATGGAGAGGGCACAATTTATGCAGTCAAAGAGATGGGATGAATACGATTCTAGCTAACATTTGGTGAGCTTTTGAAGGTATCAGGAGTGCTCTTTGTTCAAGGGCTAAGAGATAGCAAACTCTCCATTCCAGCCTTGGAGGGTGCAAGGTATATAGTGGTGTTCAAGAGTGATCACATATTTATGTACCCAGTGGGAGTGGATCTGGTTGATCCAATCAGTGTTTTAAAAACCAGCTGAGTCCGAGTCCGAGTTGGCCGAGTTGACCCCTGGCCGAGCTGACTCGGCCTGCAACTCAGCTCGGGTGGCCGATTTTATACTTAGTCGGCCGAGTTGGGTCCGAGTCGACCGAGTTAGGGTCCGAGTTGGCCGAGTCGGCCAAGTTGACCGAGTTGCAACCCAAGTCAGCCGAGTCAGCTGTGGCAGACATCCATAAGAATGCAGACTCCAAAATAACATGTTTATTTTTTATTTTAAAGATTTTTCTTATTCTAACCATAACCAGAGGCCATAAGATGACCCCCTGCCCCTCTATTTGCCTCACACTTCTGCTGTCAGATGTTTGTGAGCATTTGGCATTATTGTTGTTTGGATTCATGGAGCCTTGGAGGAGCATCCAACAGTGAAGAACAATCAACATGATTGGAGGAGTTGCACTGTTGGAGACCGGTTTTCTATTACCTAGATGTAAGTTAGCTTCCGGCTAGCCATTTTTTCTTTTTTCTCATTAAATTGACAAATATCAGTCATGTTTTCTATTGTCTACTGCCAAAATAATAAGATTTTTTTCTCTTTTCTTTGCATGTTTAGATTTCCTTTGGATTTAGATTCTAGATTGGCCCCAAAAAGAAAAGATCAGGCATGGATCCATGCTAATGTCATTGAAGGGAAAATGTATTGCTAGTGTTGCAAGACATGGATTAAAGGAGGGGACATTAATAGATTTAAACAACAATTGGCTGCTGTTAGAGGAAATATTACCCCATGGGAAGTTGATTTAGAGTTTATTGGAGAGATTAGGTTGGAGTTGCAACAACAATTTGAAGAATTTGAAGAGGATAAGGCTAAACAAAAAGAGATGTACGATCATTGACATATGATGTAGTGGCATCATAGCATGTTGTTTTTTGGACTCTATAGGCCATTTAAGCCTCATTGATTATGTTTTTTGTTCTAGATATGTATTGCACAATACACTCAATGCCATTTTGATATATTCACACTTATATGGTATATGCATGAGTAGACGTTGGATATTTTGTCTCTAATGCTTTGCAAGCATGGATTAAAATCTTTAAAATCTTGTTTTCTTTAAAATTTAATATTTTATGTATTTTTTGAGTAATCCGAGTCATTAAATTCAAATCGGCCGAGCCATTACCGATTCATTACCGGTTCCGAGTCCGAGTCCGAGTCCGAGTTGACCCTTGACAGATTCCGAGTCCGAGTCCGAGTTTTAAAACATTGGATCCAATGTTGATTGGTCATCGAAGAGATGGAGAGTATGTGGTGCATGGTCAGCCTACATCTAGAGGATCTGGGTTGATGACAGGATTAGAGTCAAAGACAAACAAAGAGCATGAAGCTCCAAGGATTGATGTGGCGCTGAGTAGTCATTCCTTAGTTCAAAGAGGAAAGTAAGATGCTCTGAAGACTGCAGTGGTACCAGGTATCCATTCTTCGATTTAGAGGAGTATGTGAGAGGCTACTTCTTCCAGCGCTGGCAGGAGAGTCAGTTGGAATGACTTGTCATTGATCGAAGAGCGAGAGAGACTTCTCGACATGAAGCACCAGTGCAAAGTACAAGTTATGTAGAGGGACAACTTCCAGAGACAAAGGGAGCTTCTACAACGGACAATGTGAGACTGGAGTGTGATTCTAGTGGAGGACAAGCCAAGAAGACTTCATGTGGGAAGCGGAAGTGGTGAGTGTTGCAGCTCAGGATGTCCTTCATGCAATGATGCCTAACATGAAGAGACATTGAATTTGACCTTTCTAGAGAGGAGTTTAGAAAGGGTGGGAATTCTTACATTGTGTGAGAAGCACATGAGCAGATTACCAGATTTGGCGAAGAAGCAATTTATCTTCTTCCAGGATAAGTTGGGAATGAGGGAAAACAACTTCCTAGGTAAGAGGGAGTGTTGAATTTTTGTACCTAGGTAAGTGTTCCCCTAGTGACTTTGTGCCTTGGTCACTAAAAAGGGGACATGTTACATGACCCTTGTATTAATTACTTGAGATGAGTAATTAACGCACTTTAGAAAATAAAGCAACTTTTTAAATAAATTTAAGTGGAGTTGAGGGGGAAAATATTTAATGGAGAGAAAAGCGATTTTTCTCTTCCATGTAGATCAAATGTGGGCCCTTGATCTAGTGACCTTTCAGCTACTCTAGGAAGGTGAAGTGAAAATACAAAGGAAACAATAAAAAAGGCACCAAGAGAGTTGGAGAGCAAATTTGAGAGAGCAAAGAACAATTCGACTTCTTTAGAGGAGAAGAAGAAAAGCGCAGGAGAGAGATACAACATATAGACACAAATTCCAAGAATCTGTACAATAGGTTCGTACAACTGTTCTGGGCACGTTTTTTGAGACGATAAACAATGGCATGCATTTCCAAGCAGCGACACGATTTTCTAGAAAAAAAAAAAGAAATTCGTAGTCTGTACAATGGCATGATTTTCGAAGTCTGTACAGTCCAACAATCTGTACAGTGGCAGGATTTTCGAGGTCCATACAGTCAAATCCATACAGTCCATTCACTGTTGTTTTGGCACGAATTCAGAGACAAAATTCTAGGTTTTGCAGATGAGATAAGTTGTTTTCACGAAGCTCGCTTCCTTGCAAAAGAAAACGCTTACTCCAGGGAACTAACCCTAGGTCTATACTAATGCTATATTAAGGAGGAAAAGCCTGCTGTAATAGCAAAAAAACTAACCTTGGTAATTATCAGTAGCATTAAATGGTTTCTATCATTCTCCTTATCTTTCATTTTCTATCATCTTACTTAAATTTTTAACATTACCATTAATTGTTTCAGGATGTTTGAGAGTGGTTCCAACCTCATCGGACTTCAAATGCAAAAACTAGAATTGTTTATCCCCTTCGAAATTCAACAGGCTTAACAGTTTTTAAGATTTCAGGATTGCAATGTTTCCACTGGGTCCTATGATGTATCAGGGTATGGGATTGGCCTTAATCAAATACATCAACCCCTCTATGTACCTTGATATTTGTGGTGTTGATTGTTTAGATTGATGTTGGTGGCCTGAAAACTTGTTTTTGAAGAATCCCTAATTTTACAGCATATTTATTGGTGGCCTCAGAACTAGTTTTTGAAGAATCCCTAGTTTATAGCCTATTTATATACTGAAAATTTGAAGCTTTAAGATGGATGTTATGGATACTGAAACTATGGTTGACGAATTCACTACTAGATGATTGATGATTGATGAATGATGTTATATGATATTATGGTTTATTTCATGTTTTTATGCTTTTCATAACTAATTCAACATTCTACATGCATTCGTTGACATATATGCATCAAACTATATAAAAAAATGTATATTATATAAAAAACGCTTCCAAACCGGAAGCTTTTGAAAACTTCGGTTTCCCTCCCGCTCCCGCTTCTGCTTCTCGCTTTTGCTCCCAAGTAACCTAGGCTCTAACTCTATATAGATGAAGACACTCAAATAATGGATAGGGGCTTTTGGCCTCCGATGTGGTAGTCATGTAAGAGAGTGTTCGTCAAGATAGTAGAATGCAGGATTCGGCCGTGTGGTTTGCATAGGACTTTACACCTTCTGTGAATTTAATAAATGAAGTGAATTTCTGCTGTAAACTTCTGAGTCTGTTTTTTATGTTTCTCCTGTGGGATCTCTGAATTGCAGACCTAGGCACAACATCAATGAACAGTTATTACAGAAATGCAAATGACTGATGCACTGTTCAAACAGGGAATTACCTGTTGAATCTCATCAACGGAGCATTTTAGAAGGTAGGCAAGAAGAAACTTCTATAATTGTAGAAGAAAGGAACATAAACATAGAAATGATAGACAAAATATTGCTACACTGTTGAGAAGTGGAATCACCTGTTGAATCTCATCGATGGGGCATTTTAAAAGGTACTCAAATATCCAATTTGGTTGTTTCACCAATGCATAAATAAAACTCTGACAAGCAACAGGACTGTGTTCAAACATCCTACACAACAGAACCTGCAAATGCAGGAATAGAAATGTTAATAAAAACTCTAAGTGTACCGACATATTATCCGAAAAGCACTAAGATCTTTACAAGAGAAACTTTGAAAGGTAGAATATACCAGCCTAGAATAAATGCAGGTTAACACTAAAAGATGAATTGTAAGAATAATGCGGTCAAGGAATTCCACATAGTAAGCTTATAATATATTTTTCAAAGGATAGACTTACCTTCCAATGAGGCAAATCGTCCCGGAGATTCTGATGTGTGTGCAGATACACTCTGAATAGAAACTCAGTTACCAAAAATATATTCAACTTTGCAAACTCATCTTTAACAACATCTGTCAATAGAACTCCTGTCTTTGTGCCACTTGTTCTCTCCACCTGCTGATTCATATTACTGTCATACATCACAATCAAGAGACTTAGTATAACTGAAAAATGGTAAAAGGTACCATACTAAAAGATCTTGCATTCGAAATTTAGCATTAACTAGATGTGATTATAATAATTATTACCAACCATGAAAAAGGAAAGGGCAATGTTAAGAAGGAAGGAACACGTGAGGAGAATATCAATGAACATTGAACAAGAACATAGATCAATCAAAAGGAGACTGAACAAAGAAAATAGCTATTGAGAGCTACGTCACATGGTTCAGGTTTGAATTCGAATTCGGCGACCTTGAGATTTGGGTTCGAATTCGGCTTTTCAGATGAAGTTCAAAATGGGGATTGGCATTAAGTTCAGCCATATACAAATTTCAAGGTAAACAAACATATATCATTAAGAATCATGAATATAAAACTTTTAAAAAACAGCAGCAATATTATTAGAGCCAGAGCACAAAATAGGTTCTACGGCTACCAATTTACAATTTACAATAGTCATTCATGAGAACACTATCAACTTCAAGTTTGCAGCCAGCAGGCAATACCTTGATAGAAAGTTAGAAACTGAAAGTTGAAACTAACAACAGTGAGTACAGGCCACGATTAGAGTTGTAAGTTGTAACTTGTGAACTGGAGGGCCGAAGCTAGCACCGAAATATGGATTCTAGAGTCGGCTCTGTAGCACGCATCCAACAGAGTTCCAAGCCTGAACTTAAGCCCCTCCATTAACACGCTCTGTGCTTCTGTTTCGAGATGCCAAATGCCAAACTTCCAACTCAAAGGCTGAGAGACAGCTGCGACACGCAAGAGTTCGAGTAGACAAGGGTTTCGACTGACAACAGCGACGAGTAATCGAGATGGGGTCAGGAGTGAATGCGAGTAGAATGTGTGTGATGGAGAGATGTGGGACAGCAGGAAGTGAACAAAATTTTTAAAATGACGATTTAGGGTTTCAAATTCACATTCAAATTCAGTTCCAATTGAAATTCGTCTTCATATTCGATTCACCTTGAGGTTCGGTGTTCATATTCACCAAACCTAAACGAACTCGTTTTTTTCGTTCAAATTCGCTGAGTTTCGAATCACAAGGATGAAATTTGGCGAACCTTGTGTCTTACATTGAGAGATGAGGCATTGGCGATAACAATAAAGAGGCAGACAGTGAACATAGTCTTCTTTGTGCCCATGAAGTCCTGATGATTACTACGAAAGCTTCTTGGACATGTACATATAGTAGTTACAACTTACAAGTATAACATCTATAAAATAAGAAACTCAGAATGTCAGTAATTTCCTTTGGTTGACTGATAATCCTTCTTTCATCAATAAGCTAATCAGGTTGATAGGGAGGTGTTTAGGATGATAAATTTAGTTTTATTTGTGTCAGTTATTCATAACCAAAGAAACTTTCTTACATATAGACTGTAATATACCTCAAGTATATTGCTAATGTAAAATTGTAAATAATATATAGTTTAAACCTATGAATTGTTGTAAACCTAATCCTTTATTTTTACTATTTATGTGATTTGTCATAGGTGAATATGAAGAGTCACGAGTCCAAGAGACCTCTAGGGAATCTGAAACCAAGGGTCACATTTGATGTATTTATACATGTACCATCATAATGGAATGTGTAACTCCTGCCTATCTTTATTTTGTCCTTGCTTATCCATTTGTTGGATTCCAATAATGGTATCAGAGCCAGCTCCGTAGACTATCTCCTCTGCCAGTTTTGTGAGTTGCCTCCATTGTCAATTACGGTCATTACCTATTCAGATTTGCAATTTATACTCAGAACTTGCTCTCTTTTCGCGTGTCGATTACTCTACCTAAAAATTAACCCTAATTCAAGCACATACCTCTGAATGCTGAGTTTTCCTGCAATGCACTCCAAATCGTGTTATTCTCAGAGTATTTTGCTTTACCACCGAATACATTTACTGATGGACTTTCCAACAATAGTATTCCATTCTTCACTGAAGTGATTCCCTCAAAACAAACCTTAATATCGAAAGCCAATCTTCTGAAATCAATTGTATTCCACCATACTCAATTGTTGTGATGTTTGAGTGTCCATTGAGACAAATCCAAAGACTCCATCCCCGTTTAGACAGATCCACAGAGCCCTCCAGGCAATCTTCACCCATGTATCCCTTTCAAGACCTGCAATAGTCTTGGTGCTTGAGTTGATGTTTTTTGTTTGGGCATCTATGGAATGTGTACATAATGGCAGAATTTTGGTGTGCTCAGATTGCCTGTTCCATTTTCTCTACTTCTAACTCTCTTGGTTTGATCAATTTCAATAAGAAGCTTTGTTCCTCGAGCAATATCTCCATCATGTCTTCAATTTCCTTCTCATGGGCAGTTTTAAAAACTCCTCTTGCTCAAGTATTGCATTTATTTACTATTGATTCAGTTTCCTACATCTCACAGAAGAAACACATAAAGCATATTCATTTATATATTGCTTTTGTCTGCTATAAACACTTGAGACATCAGGTTTGGCATCTTATTTAGATTACCAGTACCCTGCTTCTAAAATTTGTGTTGTCTTGTTACCTTTCGACCAATCGGAGAAACCATTTGTGCCTAGTTTTCGTCATAAACATCATTGGATTTTGTAGTGGCCAAAGATCATATTTGACAACTATCAGAGCTACCAATCTTTTCTCTTGAATTGGAACTATCCGTTTCTACAGAATTTAAAGTCACCGTAGTTTCATTTTTGCTATTGAATAATTTGAAGATAAATTAGAATAATGTCCATCCATGTCTCCATTGTGACCATAATATGGTGGTCTTTCTCCTCTGTCTATTTGCTTCCTCGGAAGGGAATGTGGATTTAATCATTGTCAAGAGACCATATGCACTCTTTCAAAGCCATCAAGCTCTTATTGATCTCTACTCCTTCCATTCTTGTTTGTTGGCCATTGTTTGTTGTGACTGCACCACGCTCACTTCCAACAGGGCCAATAAAAGAAAGCTTCCCAACCGATTTTCCTCCTTTTGCCTCATTGCCACTAATGTAATACAGCATGAGATCTTGAAGACTCTTCATTGACACCTGTTGAAACGCTGCTAAAGGGTCTTGCCTTTGTGAAGAAGATGTTTGGTGCACAGATGGTATTCCCACGGATCTATGTCGAGCAAGCTACAGCCAAGATCATCCTCAGCCATTTTCAATTGGATGCCATAACCATTCTTAGCATCACAACAACACTGAAATCAATGGAGCATCATCACTCACCAAAGGACTCAGAGGTAAAGCATCCATTTAGGAGACCAATTCAACTTCATAATCAACATCAAATTGTAACTTGCAAATCATTATTTTTTGTAATCTCATGTGTACTTTGGTACTTGCAATAGTTGTTTTTGTGAGTATGAAACCATATTTAAGTTAAAATTAATTGTAGTTGTAATCAGGTGCACTCTCGGTAGAAAGTTGAAACAGATACCCTTCATTTCTTGAGTTGAAATCTCAAGTGTTGAGTCTGATTGTCAAAGCATGGAGTTTCAAGAAGCCCTCTGAGGTCTTGGTCGATCTTTCAAATGGTTGAAACTAAAAGATTATTAGAGTTATTGAACACTCTAATATTCACTGTAGTTGTAGATACACTCACCATCAGCAAAGCAGCTTTACAATCCATTCTAACTTGTTTCAAATGTTCACATGAACAAGTAGAACTCCTCCACACTCTATCACATCTCCAGCATGACGAAATACAATGAAGGAACCTAGGTTCTGAACTAGTTCTTGTTCAGAAGCACCCTCTTTTTGAATTTGATAATGATCAACAGATGACCAGCTCAATGACACAACGACATATGCCGAAGACAAAGCCTGAAAATGTTCAATATTATCTTTCCAAGCCCATCATCAGACCTTGGGACGAAGTCAGGAACAACAAACTCAGAAGAGCCATCGGATATGATAAGGAAGTGACTTCTCATATTCCAGATCATTCCAAGCCAATCTAGTTTCAAAATTTCGTATTCCTTCAAGAAGATTCATCTTCAACCTATTCTAGTTCAACATCAGTGCCAACCAATGTTATCAAAACCCACCCAGTTTTGAAAATACCCGCCGGTTCGACCGGTTTACAAGCTTCACCGAGTCAAATCATGCACTGAAACCATTTTTGGTCGGTTTCAAGGTTGAACCGGCTGGTTCCGTACAAAACCGCCCGGTTTTCTCCAAACTGGTCGGTTTAGTACAAAACTGGCTGATTCTGTACAAAAACGCCAAGGACCCCCAAAAACAGTTAATTTCAAATTCTTTCAATAAAATAAAAAATAGGGTCCACATGTGAGCTATTTAATTGACCCACGACCCTTCTAATGTTATAAAAGGAGGCTCTCACCCTCCATATCAATCACATTTAGTTGTGGATGGACCTGGGCCTTCTTCCACGACAAGAGGATATGAACATTGATGTTGCAGTTAGACAATTGCCTTCAGGCCTAGGGGAGTCAAGCCATCCCCATGTTGAGAATGTAAATGATGACTCTGAGTCTGAGCATGAGGACTCAGATAATTCTGATATATTATTAGAATCATTAGATTGTAGATTCTAGAGTCTAGACTGCAGTCATATGATTATATTTTGACTTTAGAAGCCATTTATAAGTTCCAATGTTTTAAAACTCGGACTCGGACTCGGAATCGGCCGAGGGTCAACTCGGACTCGGCAATGACTCGGCAATGACTCGGCCGGTTTGATTTTAATGACTCGCTTTACTAAGAAACACATAAAATCTTTAATTTTTAAAGAAAAAATATATTTTAAAGATTATAATCCATCATTCCAAAGCATTAGAGACAAAACATCCAAAATATGATTATATATATACAATATAAGGGTGAACATATCAAAATTGCAAGCAAAAAGTACTGTATAATGTATAATTATAACTATACAATGTACATTAGATATTATACATTATAATTGTAATACATTGTAATACATTAGGCTGCTATAATTATAACTACATTATAAAAATTAAAACTTAATTGTAATTTATACATTATAACTACAATATACATACATGTAGGCTGTTCAACTAAATTATAATTGTATTACAGCCTAATGTATAATGTATTACATTGATTACAATGTATAATGTATAATGTATAACTAAATTAAAATTGTAATTTGTAAGGCTGTTCAAACTTCAAAGTTCAAACCTTCATGCTGTATGCTGTAACTTCAAAGCTCAAACGCTGGCACCTTCAAACCTTCAGTGTGGTCGTAAGTTGTAACCTCAAGAAGCAGCACTGAGCATTAAAGTTCAAACTCCATGCAGGCTGCAACAAACTCCACTCCGTCTGCACTGTGCAGAGCCTCAACCAAGCACCCACGGGCCACACTCACGGACTCCTTCACTGGGTTGTAAGTGTTATGGTAGTTGGTTAGTGATTAGGTTAGGGGTTAGGTTAGATTTTAGGTTAGTTATTAATAAATTTTAATTAAAAAAAAAATTGAGCGCGAGTCCAACTCGGCAAGTTGACCTTTAACTCGGTCGAGTTGGCCGGTTCGGTACCAAACCGGCCACCCGACCCGAGTTAAAGGCCGACTCGGCTCGGCTCAGGGTCAACTCGGGTGACTCGGCCGAGTCCAAGTCGGCTCGGACCGAGTTTTAAAACACTGCTTATAACCTCTATGTTGATGTATTTTTCTTTAGATAAGTATTTGCAGTCGATGTTATTTTGGTTTTATACGCTCTTACTTGCTATATACATAAGAAACTTTGCATATTTGTGTATAATGGTTTGAAATCACATGGATGCACATGGATATATATGTATTTTTTGAAAATATGAATGTTTCATGTATTTTTGCTCAATCGGTCTTTTGATCCGGTTTATTTCTGGGTTTTCCTCTGGTTCTGGCCTGGTTCCGATACACGGGGTCTGTCGGTTCGATCACCGGTTCGGTTCTGATAACATTGGTGCCAACATTGTCATCAAATTGGCCATATGGAGGATCAATGTTTCGATCTCCATTCTTCTCAACATTGTAGGAAGCATAATCATTCGTCAGATAGATATTCAAAACTGAAGAAACCTACAAGACTAAAGATTCACTATGATGGATCAATTCTTAGCAATGGTCATCAACAACGAAGAAGATATGTCATTCATATTGAAGAATTTAGTCTAAAATTTTCACAGAACTTGCAATACAAAGTCATCCTGCTTTTTATATGTACTTGACAGGGGGGATTGTCATGGATTGACAAAGGCTTCAAGTTTCAAAGTCCTATCAATCTGACAAATTGCTCACATCTACATCACAAAAGCAAGCAATCCTAAGCCACAGCCAGAACTAGAGCCAAAAGCCAGGGCCTTTAGCAAAAACCAAAGCAAATCAGAGTTGTAACCAAAAGAGAGAAAAAGAGCCATGTTCCAAACCATTTACTTGATTTGTGGTTATCCTAAAACCACCACTTGGTTTGTGGTTATCCAAAACAACCCATTTAGTAGAAGACATATGCTTCTGCTAACCAAGTTTGTGGTCATCCTAAACCACCATCTACATTTGGATTGTCATTCTAAAACCTCCACTTCGTAGAAGATATCACCTTATGTTGCTTCTAATATCATTGGTTTGTGGACATCCTAAAACCACCACTTGGTTTGTGATCATCCAAAACCACTCATTTAGTAGAAGACATCAACTTCTGATAACCCGGATTGTGGTCATCCTAAACCACCATCCACTTGGTTTGCAGTCATCCATAACCACCCATTTAGAAGACATCAACTTCTACTAACCAAGTTTCTGGTCATCCTAACCCACTATCCACTTGGTTTGTGGTCATCCAAAACCACCCATTTAGTAGAGGACATCATCTTCTACTAACCACGTTTGTAGTCATACAAAACCACCATCTAGTAGAAGACATCAACTTATGCTAACCAGGGTTGTGGTCATCCTAAACCACAATCCATAACCACCCATTTAGTAGAAGACATCAACTTCTACTGACCAAGTTTCTGGTCATCCTAACCCACCATCCACTTGGTTTGTGGTCATTAAAAACTACCCATTAAGCAGAGGACATCATCTTCTACTAACAATGTTTGTAGTCATCCAAAACCACCATCTACCAGGTTTGTGGTCATCCTAAACCACCATCTATTTATTGGTTGTGGTCATCCCAAAACCACCAACTTGGAGAGCACTTCAATGATAGCTTCAACAATTAGCAGTTTTCCACTTCCAGATTTCAACTCTCCTCCAAAAATATTCATTGACTCACAACCACCCCTTCGGATTATGGGGAAGAATGTTGGAAACCTAATCCTTTAGGTTTTGGTAAAAGCATATTATATTATCTTTACTAATCATGTGCTTTGTCATAAGTCAATAGGAAGAGTCATGAATGCAAGGAATGCAATGACCATATGTTGTAACTGATCTTTTAATGAAATGTTGTATAAAGAGATCCCATCATTCAATTGTATCATCATCATATAAGTCTTTCAATTATTTATTCCACATATTTTTTAGCATTCTTTGTTCATGTATATTTATCTACCAGGTTTGCAACAATTGTTATCAGAGCCTTGCTCTTTCCAACTTCTTTCCACTGTGTAGGAGGGGAAAACTGTCCCTCACCCCTGCAAGGTGCTAATTCAAAAGTCATTACTGAAAAGCAAAGATTTAAAACTTCATATTTTGGGGAGAATTCAAACCCGTCAAGCATTGGTTCAAGCTTCAAGGCCAACCTTAGGGCTTCAGAAAAGTTAGGGGCCATAAACATTTTTTAAAGCTTATAATTGTCCTAAAAATTGGCACAGTAGATTGTCAAAATTCGTATCCTTCTAACAGTCGCCCTTTCTAAGCATCAATTCCTCTGGAAGCAGACATCGTTCAATCAAATGACTGGATTAACTTCAAATTATAAAGTATTAATAATGAAAGGGATGATTAACATCGATTAGTCTAAATAGTTGTGTTTTAATTCCTAGTATCGAATCATGACATCAAACAACATAAAGTCAAAAAACATCATCACAAAGTTCAGGGGATAAAGGTGCATTGACCGCCAAAACCCATACTTCCATTTGACACCAACCTTGGGGAAAACAACCCATAGAGAAAATAATATAAGGGATTAGTGAAGTATATTATTTAAAATGGGTTCAAGTCACATAGTCAAAGCTATATATTTTAGGATAGTGCATCATTGTTAGATATCATGGTCATATTCAGAAGATAGACATATAAATTATGACTTAGACATATAATCAAGTCTTATTAGTAAAGTGATGCAATAATGAGTTATTTAGTGTAGTAGTTAATGATTAGGTATTCCGGAGTTACATAATGTACTCCTCTTCTACTGTGTAATGAGACATTGCATCATCCAATAAAAATGTGACTTAATCCACTGTTTCATTCTTATGTGTATTCATATCCA
Source organism: Pseudotsuga menziesii (assembly GCA_001517045.1). Taxonomy (NCBI): domain Eukaryota; kingdom Viridiplantae; phylum Streptophyta; class Pinopsida; order Pinales; family Pinaceae; genus Pseudotsuga; species Pseudotsuga menziesii. Next base: position 382,372 of record LPNX010752710.1, on the reverse strand, counting down.
TGCTCCTGTATGTAAAACTCACAAATACATTATATCATTGATAATAAATAATAATAAAATCGATGATTACTCATGTCAGAAGATCAAAACAAATAATCCCTCCACAATAAACGTGATTAGTTCCAAAAATAAAATTAAAAAAAGTTTAATACAAATCTCACGACTACTTCAAAAAAAGCTGATTAATTTATGTGATTGTTGAAGTATATTACTTAAGATAGGTAATTTAAGCAGCATCGTAAAATTATTTTATATTCGAATAGTACAATACATTATATTACAGATGAAAATTCAATGATTAATCTGGATTACAACATTGAAACGATTAATCCCCATCTCATAATCATGATTACTTCCAGAAATACACACTTAATACAAAGTACTCATTAATTTGAAAAAGAACAAGCTGATGAGTATTAACTGCCACTGACAAGCACCAATAAAGATTAAAAACTATATTTGGGGTCATTGCTATTTTCAATTCTTGGTATTGTACTATTGAGAATGTCTCAAATTGAGACAAGCATTGATTTAGAGAGAGCCACATAATAACTTTCACTACCTTCAATTAATCGTGATCATGTTTTAAAATATTGTTGTCCTCCATATCCCTATCCTTGTGAATCCCATTTTCTACCTAAGCAAGAGTTAGTGAAGATTTGATTGAAAGCTTTGACATATAGCAAAAGAATGAGCGGATCATCACCAAGTACAATGTAGTGAAGGTTCAGATATGCCTCACTCTTTTGAAATCCCATCGACAACAAGTAAGAATCTATCCTCGAATACCAAGCTCTAGGAGCTTGCTTCAGCCCATGCAAGGCCTTTTTCAGCCTGCAAACATGAGACTCGCTCCCATGAATCTTAAAGCCCTGTGGCTTCCCAACATATACCTCCACCTGTATAAGCCCACTGAGAAATGCAGTCTTCACATCCATATGCTGGACCTTCCAACCCATTTTCGTTGCAATGGAGATCACTGCTCTGATCAAAGAGTAACGAGCAACCAATGCAAAGGTCTAGTCATAATCTATTCCCTCTATCGGTGAGAACCCCTGCACCACAAAATGAGCTTTGTACTTCTCTGCGCCGCCATCCACAGCATGCTTGATCTTGTAAAGCCACCAAGAAGTCACAACTGACTTTCCCTCGGGTCTCAACATAATCTCCCAAACATCGTTCTTCATGATGGAATGGTACTCTTCCATCATGGCATCTCTCCACACACGATGTTGGGATGCCTCTTCAAAAGTAGAAAGCTAGCCACCAAGGCCATGCCAAGTCTATCTGGCATCCTAATTTCTCACACAGGTCTCTTCAGATCTCCAAAAGACTTAGCTTCCTTCAGGGTGTCCTTTTTCCACTTAGGTTTCCTCTTCCTTGAAGACTCCTCCCATACTTGTGTATCATCCTATGAAGGAGGAGACTCTAGAGTAGTACTACCTGTAGCTGGTGACCCAGAAAGCTACTAACCAGTAGCTAGAGAACCAATAATTGGTGATCCCTGTGAAACAGACACTAGAACTGGTGAACCTGTATCCTAAGAATCTGAGCATGTACCAAGTGAACTTGAAGACTATGTTCATGAACCTGATGCATCTATAACCTGTGGACCAGTCAGCCCTGATACCTGTGACCCTAGACTCTGTGTAGCTGGACTCTGTGATGTGCTCACCTGAGGTGTGAAAGCTTGTTGCTCCCCCTGCTCTGCCTCAAGAGACTTCCTGGAGGCCCACTCCTCAAATCTCACCTCCCTCCTTACAACAACTTTCCTCCATGAAGGAAGATATATGCGGAAGACCTTCGAAGTCTCATCATATCCCACAATAATGCGCTTGTCTACAGTGGGATCCAACTTTGTCCTCTTCTTTGAAGGTACATGAGTGTAAGTTAGACAGCCAAATATACAAAAGTGGCCTACCTCAGGATTCTTCCCTGTGAACATCTCCTCTTAGTCTTACACCCCAAGGCTCGATGTGGACTCATGTTCCGAATGTATACAATTGTGCTACAAGCCTCGACCCATAGAATGAAAGGAAGACTATGATTATGAAGCATCACTCTAGTTGCCCCCACTATGGCCCTGTTCTTCCTTTTAGCTACCCCATTCTGCTCTGGGGTATACGGAACTGTCAACAGTCTCTTGATTCCCTCTTGTCTACAAAACTCATCGAATGCATTGGAGGTATACTCACCCCCATTGTCTGATCTCAGCACTTGAATTCTCCTCCTTGTTTGGTTCTCCACAAAAGCTTTGAACTGTTGGAACATCTACAAGGCCTATTCTGACTTCATGCTCTTCGCAAAGTAGATCGAGGTCTTCCTGGAGTAGTCATCGATGAATGTAACATAGTACTCAAAACCAATCAAGGTAACAAAAGACATAGGACAACATAAGTCAAAATGTATCAAATCAAGTACTCTTGTTGATCTATTGTCACCCCTAGGAAAAGCAGTCTTGGTGTACTTTTCCGAAGCACACCCTCTGCACACATCACTGTGCTTTGTACTGAACTCAGGAAAACTTGCCACCATGTCCCTTGACATCCTCAGAGTTGGATGATGCAAATACGCCATCCTCCTATGCCATAGCTCACATAAATCAGTGCTTCTAAAACAAGATCTTGTGCAGTTTCCCACATCTAATTCCAATTGTAAAAGAAGTAGATGGACCTGATCCTCGATCATGGAAACTGAGAGCAAGTTCTTCTTCAAACCAAGAACATATAAGACATCCCTCAAAGTCATGGGACTCATAGACTCCCTATGAAAGGTTAAAGTCCCACGTCCAACTGTTCTAACAATAATGTCATCTCCCAACACTACCTCCACATCCAAGCCATTTATATGTGATCTCTAAAAACATCTCCTTTGCATATGTCATATGGCTCGAAGCTCCACTATCAATATACCAAGTGCCTATGGTGGTGGATGCAGTCAGTGAATGGCCATTCAATAAGGAATACTCTCTCTCATCCTCTATCTACGTTGGCAATGGATGCTCTGTTTGAATGACAAGCACTGAGAGAAAACTCTCAAATCTAGGCGCATACTCATCTATCTCTGCTAAAGTTGTTGTCTGCTTCTTCTTCTTCTTCTTCTTCTTTAGACACTTTTCAGCATAGTGCCCAAACTTTTGGCAAGCAAAGCATTTCACTTTGCTCAAATCTTTCTTCCGCCCAACTTGTTGCTTAGTCCCACACTGCTTGGGACCCTTCTTGGACTTCTTCTTCCCCTTGGTTGTCAAAGCCACATTCTCCTCATCCTCCTTACTGTTTGAAGAGCTTCCCTACACATATTCCCTCTAGATCTCCTCCCAAGAAGGCATGTTCTCTTTAGCTACAATGGCCTCTACAAAAACAACCCATGGCTTGGCCACGCCATTCAAGGTTGTCTGCACTAGCTCACTTCCCTCAACATTCTGTCCAACTACTCCAAGCTAATCTCTCACCTGTGTGATCCTGGTAAAGTAAGATGTCACTGTTAATTTTGTACCTAAGAAAGTGTTCCCCTAGGTGACTTTAGCCTTTGTCACTTAAAAGGGGAAACAAAGTGACCCTTGCATTAAATGACTTAAGTGGAGCATTTAATTTGACTTTAGAGAGTAAAGTCACTTTTTGATAAATTTAAGTGGGTGAATGAATTTAATATTTATGAGAAATAAATGTGAGCATTTAATCTCATCCACTAATCTAATCTAATCTACACCATTAGATTAGATGAACCCTAGGGTTCTCTCAAAAAGGCAAGGGAAGGTCATTTTCCTCACTTTTTGCAGATTGAAGTGAATGAGAGAGCTGAGAGAGAAAGTTTCCATTTTTCTGAGAAAGAAAAAAAAATTTGCAGCAAGCAAATCGAGGGAAAGGACAGCAACAGAAAGGGCACGAAAAACGAGGAGAGGACAACAGCATTTATTGCTGGTCCATACAGTATGGTTTTCAAAGCAGCAGGCATGATTTTCGAGGCGGATTTATGGGCACGATTTTCGAGAAAAAAATTTATGGGCACGGATTTTGAGGTCTGTACAGTCCATAGATCAGCATGAAAATCGAGGCATAAAACAGAAAAATAAACTCTGAGTTTGATTTTTCCTATTTAGCACGAAAATCGAAGCAAAAATTTTCTCTTCCGGATTGAGATAAGTTGGTCTGAAAATTTATGAGTTTTGTTGTAAATTTTCTGATAATAAAAATCTCTCTCACTCTCACTGGTTTCCCCTTGTTCAATGGCGTGCATATTTTTTATTTTCTGTCCATGAAAAAGTGAAGTTACAGCAGTGTTATTAACTCTGAAATTTATGTTTATTTCCAGCATTTAAATTTCTGGGTTTGCAATGAACTCAGACAATTTTTTTAACTTATAACCGGAGGCTGAAACTTGTGAAAAATCTACATGGTATCGGGTTGAGTGCGGCAGAAAACCAAATATTTGCAAACTGAAAGTCATTTCCAGAATTCAGAAAAACTTTTGTGACAGTAGTACATTTTTGCTGAAACTTGTTGTTTGAGAAAAATGACTTCCGTTGGGTTGAGAACTGAGGATAGGTTGGATGGGGCAGCAAACTTTGTCTCATGGAAGGCCCGGATATTACTTGTGTCGAGGGAGAATGAGTTGTGGGAGGAGGTAGTCAGAAACACTACAGCAAATCCCATTGCTATTCTCGCTGCTACTGATGCAGTATCATATTTAGCCTTTAATAAGAAGGATATTAAATCCATGGGGATTATCTTGGATGCTGTTAAAGACCATGTTATACCTCACATTTCAGCGAAGAATCATGCACATGAGATGAGTGCTTTGACTGGATTGTTTGAGAGATCCAATCAAAATAGGAAGATGGTTCTGATAGAGAAACTGAAGAGTATCAAGATGGTCAAAGGAGAGGTTTGTATGGCTTATCTTACTAGGATCTCTCAGGTGAGAGATGAGCTTGTAGCTATTGGGGTGGTTGTTACTGGTCTTGAGCTAGTGCAGACAACCTTGAATGGGGTGACTGCACCTTGGGTTGTGTTTGTACAGGGTTTGGTGGCTAGAGAGAACTTACCATCATGGGACAGGGTCTATGATGATTTTGTTCACGAGGAGAATCTGAGGGGTCTTCTACAGTGCAGTGCTACTACTAGTAGGTAGGATGAGGAGGATGTGGCATTGACAACAAAGGGGAAGAAGAAGAACAAGAAAGGTCCCAAGAAGGGTGGGGCCAAGCAACAGGATGGGCAGAAGAAGGATCTGAGCACTTTAAAGTGCTTTGCATGTCACAAGATGGGACATTATGTTGGGCAATGTCCGAACAAGAAGAAGAAGCAGACAGCAGCTCCAGCGGAGGTCAATGACTTTGCCGCGAGATTTCAGAGTGAGTTTTCACTATGTACTAGGCATATTGAGAGAAAGAGAGCATCCCTTCTCACCAGTGCAGGTGTTTATAGACAGAGGGAGTTTTCCCTGGAAACAGACCATTCCTACAGTGCATCTACTTCCAGCACTTGGTATATTGATAGCGAAGCCTCGAGCCACATGATAGGTGCTTGTGAGATGTTCTCCGAGCTTTCACAGACAGAGATAGATGTGGAGGTGGTGTTGGGAGATGACTTAACAGTCAAAGTTGTTGGGCGTGGTACCATTACCTTTTAGAGGGAGTCCATGAGTCCCATGGTGTTGAGAGATGTATTGTATGTACCTGGGCTAAAGAAGAACCTAGTGTCAGTTTCCATGATCGAGGATCAAGGTCTTGGGGTGTCCTTTCTAGACGGACATGTGCATATGTTTCCCAAGACTGCAAGACCATCTTCTTCAGTTGTTATTGGAGTTAGATGTGGGAAACTGTATGGGCTCTTGTTTCAGCCTCGGCATGCCTTGGCACATAGCAGCGGCAGTGAGCTGTGTGAGCTTTGGCATAGGAGGATAGCTCACTTGCATCATCCAGCCTTGGGGTTGTTCAGACAGATGGTTACAGGTTTACCGGAGTTCAGCACAGGGCAGAGTGATATGTGCAAGGGGTGTGCTTTGGGAAAGTACACCAAGAGTGCTTTTCCGAGCAGTGATAACAGGTCAGCAGGGGTCCTTGACTTGAAACATTCAAACTTGTGCGGATTGATGTCTTCTGTTTCCTTGAGAGGATACGAGTATTATGTGACATTCATTGATGACCATTCCAGGAAGACCTAGATCTACTTTCTGAAGAGCAAGAAGTCTGAGGAAGTCTTGCAGAGGTTCCAAGGGATCAAAGCTCTTGTGGAGAACCAAACAGGGAGGAAGAGTCGAGTTCTTAGATCGAATAACAAGGGTGAATATACCTCCAAGGATTTTGATGGATTTTGCAGGCAGGAGGGTATCAGGAGACAGTTGACAGTTCCTTATACTCCAGAGCAGAATGGAGTAGCAGAGAGGAAGAACAGGTCCATTGTTGGAGCAGCTAGAGCTATGTTACATGACCAGACTCTTCCTTTCTTTCTCTGGGTTGAGGCTTGCAGCACAACTGTATATCTTCAGAACAGGAGTCCCCAACGTGTTGTGGGGAACATGACACCTGAGGAGTGTTTTTCAGGTAAGAAGCCTGAAGTTAGCCATTTTCGGATATTTGGTAGTTTGACTTACTCTCATGTCCCTTTAGAGAAGAGGACAAAGTTAGAGCCCACTACAGAGAAGGACATCTTTGGGGGCTATGATGAGACTTTGAAGGCCTTCTGTATTTTACCTTCCCTCTCAGAGGAAAGTGGTGGTGAGAAGGGATGTGAAGTTTGAGGAGCAGCAGCCCTTCAGGAAGTCGAGAGAGTCAGAGCAGGGAGAGCAGCAGGTTCCTGCACCTCAGGTTGTTGCACAAGTTCCATTACAGGTACACTATTACAAGTTCTTGATGGGTCTACTATTACAGGTACACCATATAGGGGATCGGGGCCAGGGTCAGGATCAGGATTACAGGGTACACCTGGTGTTGGTACACCAGCTTCAGGTTCACAAGTTACTGGGGGTACTAGCTCTGATAGTTCTTCAAATGAGAACAGACCAATGTGGGAGAAGTCTTCAGGGAAGAAGAAGCCTAAGTGGTTTCGAGAGACTTTGAAGGAAGCTATGAAAGCTGGGACACCCAGGGATTCAGTGAGGGCCATCAAGATGCCCGACAAATTGGGCATGTTGTTGGTGGCTAGTACACGTGATTCTGAGCCTTCTACTTTTGAGGAGGCCTCCTAGCATTCGGTTTGGCGAGATGCCATCGTGTATGAGTACCATTCCATCATGAAGAATGATGTATGGGAGATAGTTTCGAGACCTGAGGGGAAGTCAGTGGTGACTTCTCGATGGCTTTACAAGCTAAAGCATGCAGCGAATCGAAGGCCTATATGTTGATGACTTGTTTACCACAGGGAGAGAGAGACCCATTGCAGCTTGCAAGAAGGATCTTGCAGTAGAGTACGAGATGACTGATATGGGACTGATGCATTATTTTCTGGGATTGGAGGTTTGGCAAGAGCCTAGACATATTTTCCTGGGACAGGGAAAGTATGCAGTTGATATTCTGAGGAGATTTAAGATAGAGGATTGCAGGCCTATGTCGACACCGATGATCGCCACCTAGAAGAAGCTTCATGCTTCTGAGGGAGAGTTGGTGGATCCTACTTTATACCATCAGTTCATTGGGTCATTGATGTATCTGGTCAACACTCAACCAGATTTGTGTTTTGCAGTGAACACTCTTAGTCATTTCATGGTTGAGCCTAGGAGTGTGCATTGGGTAGCTGCAAAACATGTGTTGTGTTATCTAGCAGGAACGGTGGATTTTGGTCTAGACTACAGGAGGTCAGATGGGATCAGATTGGTTGGTTTTACAGACTCAGATTGGGCAGGCAGTATGGCAGACCGGAAGAGCACTTCCGGATGTTGTTTCAATTTGGGCTCGACAGCAATGTCATGGTTCAATAGGAAGCAGAAATCTGTTGCGTTGAATTCTGCTGAGGCTAAGTATAAGGCAGCCAGTCAGGCCAGCTGCGAGGCTTTGTGGCTTCGCAAGTTGCTGGTGAATTTGTTTGGTCAGGAGCTAAAGCCTACAGTGATCTACTGTGACAATCAAAGTTGCATCCAGCTCTCTAAGAATCCAGTATTTCATGACCAGTCAAAAGCACATTAAGATCAGATATCATTTCATCCGAGACTATGTTCAGAGAGGAGCAATTACTCTACGGTAAATTTCCACTGATGAGCAGGTTGCAGACATTCTGACAAAATCTTTGGGGAGGAGCAAGTTTGTCTTCTTCAGGCACACGTCGGGAGTGGTGCAGAACACCTTCCTCGGTAAGAGGGAGTGTTAATTTTGTACCTAGGAAAGTGTTCCCCTAGGTGACTTTAGCATTAGTCACTTAAAAGGGGAAATAAAGTGACCCTTGCATTAAATGACTTAAGTGGAGCATTCAATTTGACTTTAGAAAGTAAAGTCACTTTTTCATAAATTTAAGTGGGTGAGTGAAATTAATATTTATGAGAAATAAATGTGAGCATTTAATCTCATCCACCGACCTAATCTAATCTCCACCGTTAGATTAAATGAACCCTAGGATTCTCTCAAAAAGGCAAGGGAAGTTCGTTTTCCTCACTTTTTGCAAATTGAAGTGAAGAAGAGAGCTGAGAGAGAAAGTTTCCATTTTTCAAAGAAAGAGAAAAAAATTGCAGCATGCAAATCAAGGGAGAGGGAAGCAGCAAAGAGGGCACAAAAATCGAGGAGGACAACAACATTTATTGGGTCCATACAGTCCGAACAGTACGGTTTTCCTCACTTTTTGCAAATTGAAGTGAAGAAGAGAGCTGAGAGATAAAGTTTCCATTTTTCAAAGAAAGAGAAAAAAAATTGTAGCACGCAAATCAAGGGAGAGGGAAGCAACAAAGAGGGCACAAAAATCGAGGAGGACAACAACATTTATTGGGTCCATACAGTCCGGACAGTATGGTTTTCGAAGCACCAGGCACGATTTTCGAGGCAAATTTTTGTGCACGATTTTCAAGAAAAAAATTATGGGCACAGATTTCGAGGTCCATACAATCCGTACATTCCATACAGCAACACAGAAATCGACGCAAAAAACAGAAGAAAAAAAAAACCGAGTTCGATTTTTCTTGTTACGCACAGAAAACGAGGCAAAAATTTTCTCTTCCAGGTTGAGATAAGTTGGTCTAGAAATTTCTGAGTTTTGCTGTAAATTTCCTGATAATAAAAATTTCTCTCTGATTGGTTTTCCCCTTGTGGGTTTTTCCAGGGCCATTAGCAAAAAAAAATTGAGTATACTGTGTGTTGAATGGCATGCATATTTTATATTTTCTGTCCATGAAAAAGTGAAGTTATAGCAGTGTTATTAAGTCTGAAATTTATGTTTACTTCCAGCATTTAAATTTCTAGGTTTGCAATAAACTGAGACAAATTTTTTAACTTATAACCCAAGGCTGAAACTTGTGAAAAATTTACAGTCACTTTTAAATTTGGTCATCCTGATACACTCTTCATCTTCTGTCTCAATACCATCTGTCGGATTTTATTGGAACTCTGGTACAAATTGTTTATTTTTGTACCTAGGAAAGTGTTCCCCTAGTGAATTTTGGCCAAGTCACTTAAAAGGGGAAAATAACATGACCCTTACAAATAATGACTTGAGATGAGTTTCTAATTTTCAATTTAGTGATTAAAGTGACTTTGTGTAAAAAAATATTTTTTAGTTGAGTGAAATTAATTTTGCAGAGAAATAAAGTGCACATTATTTCTCATCCATTAATCTAAACCATTGTGGGCCCTTGGATTAGATGATTATTCAACTTCCTTATTAGACACCAAAAACGCAAGGGAAGCTAAGAGAGACTCGTTCTTTTTTCCATGAGAGTTGGAGAGCTGAGAAGAAGAAAAAATCACTAACTGAGAGTGAGAAGCAGTGGGCACGATTCCCAATGATCGTACAACAACATTGAAAGCATTTTCGTATAGCAAGAATACCGAGAAGTTTTTTGGGCACAAAAGTCGAGGTGATTTCGTACAACGATGGGCACAAAAATTGAGGTATGTACAAGATGTACAATACAACAATGGGCACGAAAATTGAGATTGTCTCTACATTCAGTTTTGGCACAGTTTTCGAGGCAACTTGTTGGCATAAATTTCAGACTATAAAAATTTCTAAATTCAATCAGTTTGTTGAGCATTGTGGTAGAGATAAGTTTATCTATGTTTTGTTGTACTTTAATTTTATACAAGAAAATAAAATTCTCTCTCTTAATAACAGGGTTTCCCCGGAGGTTGGGGTTTTGTCTGGGTGAATTTGACCAAAAATAAGTGTGTCGAATTTTTATGTGTGACTACGTTTTATTTCTTCTCATTGATGTTGTAAAAATTCTTCATGTGTTTCTATTAAAATTGTTTATAAGAAAATGAACTAATTTGCAGCTAAAAGCAAATTGGGTTGGGCATTAAACAATGATGAAAATGGTGGCATGAACCCGGGTTGGGGAATGAACTAAAAATTTACATGGTAGCAGAGCTTTGTTAGAAAAGTTGCAGAATTTATACATTACAAATTTCAGACTGTCAGTGAAATTCTTTTGTCAGTGGGCAACCTTGTTGAAACTTGATTTTGCAGTGAAATGGCAACAAGACTTAGGATGGGGGATAGCCTAGATGGGGCTGGAAATTTTGTCCCAGGAAAGCTAGATTGGTGCATATATTGTAGGAAAATGAACCGTGGCATGAAGTGGTTCATAGTACACAAGCGAATCCTATTTAGATTCCTGCTTCCACCAATCCACAAGCACTTGCAACATTCATTAAAAAATATATAAAAGCTAAAAGAATCATTCTAGATGCAGTTAAAGACCATGGTATCCCACATATCTCCAACAATGACCGTACATATAAGATGTGGGATGCTTTGACCATCTTCTTCCAAAGTTCAAATGAGAACATGAAAATGGTGTTGAGGGAAAAATTGAAGAGTATCAAGATGGCCAAAGTTGAAGGAGTGACCTACCTTACTAGGATATCTCAGGAGAGAGATGAGCTTGCAGCAGTAGGGGAGGTTGTTCCTAGCACTGAGCTAGTGCGGACAGTTGTGAATGGGGTTGCAAGGCATTGGGTTGTTTTTGTGGAGGCTATAGTAGCCAAGGAGAACTTACCTTCTTGGACAGACATTAGGATGACTTCGTACAGGAGGAGACCCGGAGATGTCTTGTGCAGGGGAGATCTTCTAGTAGTAAGGAGGATAAGGAGAATGTGGCTTTAACTGCCAAGGGAAAGCAGAAGTCCAAGGCAGGCCCCAAGAAGGGTGGGGCTAAGTAGCAGGGTGAACAGAAGATGGACTTGAGCACTGTAAAGTGCTTTGCTTGTCAAAAGTTTAGGCACTATGTTGGACATTGCCCACAAAAGAAGAAGCAACAACAGACATCAGCTTCGATGGAGATTGATGAGTTTATAGCTAGATTCGAGAGAGTTTTCTCTATGTGCAGGACATGTTGAGAGAGAGAGCATCCATCATCATCAATACAAACATTGAGATTGAAAGTGAGCAATCTTTGTTGACTGGCCATTCTTCTAGTGCATCCACCACCAACACTTGGTATATTGATAGTGAAGCTTCGAGCCACATGACAGGTGCTCGAGAAATTTTCTTTGAGCTTTCACGGGCAATATATATGTGAAGGTAGTGTTGGGGGATGACACAGTTGTCAAAGCTGTCAGTCGTGGGACCATTACATTTCAAAGAGAGACAATGAAGCCCATAACTTTGAGGGATGTGTTGTTTGTACCTGGCCTGAAAAAAGTATTTGATATCAGTTTCCATGATTGAGGATAGGGGACTTGGGGTGTCTTTCTTGGATGAACATGTGCACGTATTCCCCAAGAATGTAGGACCATCTGCCTCTTACACCATTGGAGTCAGATGTGGGAAGTTGTACAAACTCTTATTCCAGCCCCAACATGCTTTGACACATAGCAACAGCAATGAGCTTTATGAGCTATGGTATAGGACGATGGCTCATCTGCATCATCCAGCTTTGAGCATATTGAGGGACATGGTTACATGTTTTCCCGAGTTCATCACTGAGCACAGTGATGTATGCAAAGGGTGTGCTCAAAACATCACTTAGCAGAGAATATCAGCAAAGAATTACCAGAAAAAAGCTTGTATTAACCCAGAAAAACCTCCTCAAGAGGGGCGCTTCCATCCAAAGAGCCCTAGCAAGGGTAAAACAAGTGCATGCTGTATAATCACGTAAGTTTTGTCTTTAAAATGAAAGTGAGGACATCTATTTATATGATCTCACAGTCACTTTTTACAAAATATCCAGGCCTACATGCCTTAAAATAAGTCAACTTGAAATTATAAAATGTTAACTCAAAATTGAAAGAAAATAATAATAATAATGTGTCCTAATGTAGGATACCTGGGGTATTTGTACCCCCAGGTGCCAAAATACGCGCAAATAAGTGAATCACTCTGAACGAAAGGCTGGAGTGAGTTGGAGCCTAGAGGGAGGGCGTTATACCCCATCTAACCCCTACAATGTTATAAAATCCCTCAACACCCTCCTCAAAGCATCAAAAAGGCCTGGCATGGAGGATGTCTTCCTTTGAGGAGATAAGGCCATGGAGAGCAGGCGCCAGCAATCTGAGAGGTCAGGAGGGTGTCATAAGTGGTTGTAAGTGGAGACGAATATCTCACTGATGGAGCAAAGGTCACCAGAGCACGTAAACAGGGTATGGAGCCATGTGACACAATGGTCAACCCTTAGGGGCCCCGAACACCAACCCCGAGGTTAAAACCCCCGATAAAGGGCAGTCAACCGTGCCGTTAAGCCATAGTACCCCTAAAGGATGACCAAAGGGCCCAGCCATGACCACCATTGCTTGATAACACCCCTCGTGGTCCAAAAAATTGGCCTTCTCTCCCTAGGGTATACCTAAAGGTGCGTTGGGTACAGGTGCGGCATAACACTTGCCACCTGCTTTAGAATCTGATTTGAAGATCTGTTCCTCCTAACCATGTTCCTAGGAATCTCCGCCTGCTCCTGAGCATCAATCCATGTCAACTCATACCAACAAGGTCTCCTAGGAGAACTAGAAGGGGCTAACTCCTTCTTTCCCTCTGACGGTTTTCTTCCTGTGCTGGAAGTTTGTGAACTCTGCTCACCCTTCATAATCTTTTGCTCCTTGACCTCTATCGCTGACATCGATACATGATCCAAGATCTCCTTGGACCCACATACAATCTAACCCAACAACCTGTACAATTTACCCTTGTTAACACCAAGCATCATTATTGCATCCTAGGTAGCTCTCTCTGAACGTATGACCACTTGTCCATTATGGAACATAACACCATACCCTTTATCCTCCAAAGCTGAGACTGAGAGCAAGTTCATCTTCTGCTCTAAAATATACATCACTCTTTCCACCTCCAGAGATCCTCTTAACTCTAGCTAGAATAGCATTGTTCCAACCCTCTTTACTGCATGTATCCACAATCCAGATGGTAGTTTAAGTCTATCTCTGAAACACTAAGGATCACATCCCTCAACCTCGTCATATGGCTAGATGCACCACTGTCCAGTGAGAAAAGAGAAAAGCTCAAATTTGCCTAGGTCTGTCCTTGTACTAGATTTGTCTGTTGTTTCCTTGTCGGCTTCTTTTCTCCTTTGGATTGATCTCGTTATGCAAAAATCCTTCCTATTATTCATTAATCTCTCTACCTATCCAGTTCCCTTAGGTCACAGTCCTTCATAGCTCTAGCACTTGAGCATAAGTTTGTCTTTACTCCAAAGTGTATGACAACGAAACATGAGCAAAAGTCCTTTGTGTTAGTTTATCTTAGATCTTGTTATCTTAGTTAGGATCTTTATCTGAAAGAATAACAAGTACAACAATATGCATAAGATAGAACATATACACAGGACACAAAAATTTTCACCAAGGAAACCATAATGGAGAAAACCCCGCAAACTTCCTTAGAATAGTACAGTCACAAAAATTGTGTCATAAGATGATCAATCCCAGTAATAAGAAGTCTCCATCAACTATCTGTCTCTCCTCCTTCTCTCTCTTAGCCTCATGCGAACTTGACTGAGTGTGAGGTGTGTATAAATGAGGGAGGATGCCTCCCTATTTATACTAAGCAAGTGACTGACCTATTACATGCTTGGGGTCGACTTGTTACCCTAACAGGGCCGACTTCTCCTAGAGAGACTCCAAATACACATTACATGATATTACACTAGTGACTATTGCCCCGACTTACAACGAAGGTGTACCCCAAGGTCTATACAGAATAATGACATCCCGAAAGGAGGTAATCACATCTCCAATGAGGATACAACAACATATAATGATAATCTACATCAGAATATCTTATGAAGTTACAAATACATCAACACTTTGCTCCTATGTGCTTTCTTGTGGCTCAAATTTCTAAATGAAAGCCCTTCTGCACCTACCTGAGATCATCTTACTGGCTACTTGACATTCTACCCTATTTTTTATTGCCCAAATTCCCTGCCCATTGCCTAGATTTGCATCCTTATTGTTTCCCAAGGTTTCCTGCATGAGGGAAAATCACTAGAACTAGTGTTAGACAGGGCAACCAAATAAGGGTTCGACAAGGTCCAGAACCTTCCCAGGGGTATCTCTATGTTGCCAACGATCTACCCACATCTCTAGGCCTGCTATTCTATTGGCTTGAAGCCCTATTGAAAAGCCTCTATTGTTTCCATCTCGCGGCCGGTGTATGGCGGGCAGCTGCTGAGGATGACTACTGTGGCAGCAACTACAACCCACTACTCCCGTTGTCTTTTCCTATACCAACAATCTGATTCTCCACCTCCTATGCTCATCCCATAGTAGCTCTTCCTCTCCACCCAACTCTTCAACCTACTGGTTGTGGGCTCAGCTTCGCGTGGCTCCCCATTCCTTCCACCGAATCTATCTCGCAACGCCTAGCAGTTACTCCTCTACCCAACTTCTCGAACACTGCTTTCCCTTGTCAGCTGCAATCTACATCCAATCCACTGGCTTCCTCACAACTCTAACAGCAACCTCCTCTACACAACATCACATCCGAGCTACAAAATCCTCTACACAGCTTCAAATTCGAGTTACAAGCCTCTTGCTACCTACAACTCTAGTTCTCCCACAGGGTCCCACGTCCATCATGCCCTGGTCCACGCATGGCCTTCTCTCATGCCCAAACCTCCTCTTCTGCAATTGCTTCCAGCACCTCCCGACCCCGGCAATTGTTCCCTTTATCGGCCCATGCAACTCGATCTGCACACAAACTCAACACCTAGCACTACTGGCGACTCTTTGCTCGACCCTACAGCTACTGCTGCCCCTCCTTCGATCCATAAACGTAGCCCCCTGGGTTGTTGATTCTCTACTTTCTATCAATTGTCCTAAGCCCGAGTCTACCAAATCCCTCACTCGTCACAATCATCCTTCACACAACACTTCGCATCTGCCTCATCCCGATCTACTTCCTCACAGAGGCAACCAGATCTGTTGCATGGAAAATGACGATTGTATATGCGATCGTATGTCCTATACGAATGTCATACCATATCGCTATACAATTTCTCCTCTTTCTTTTTATCTCTAATTAAACAAGTCAAATCAACTTCCTACTAAAAGCAAAACCTACGCTCTGATACCATGTTAATTTTATAGATCCAGATCTGATCGACTATCCAAAATAATTTACTAACAATTATTAACATAACACACTCAATCTTAACAAATTTATACGACAGAAATACTCAGGAAATCACACACATCTGACACTTAGATTTACCCTGGAATACCCCAACTAAGGTAAAACCAGCAAACAATAATTTTTATTAAGAATAAAAGTCACGGGTTCTCGTCCTAGATGTAAATTTTCTTTAATATTCAAACTAGGGCTAACAGTGCATGAAAAATATCTACGAAAAACCACACATGAATATGTTTTACAGTATGCAACGGATTATAAAACTGAGAAATAAATCACAACATCACATCACAATAATGACACTATTACTTTGGGTATGGAAACCCCCGGAAAAACCCAAGATGGGAAAACAGATGCAGCAGTCAGACATAGATTTTATTATTAAAAAATATGGAACGTTACAATCACTGCAAATTCACCCAAACCTGGCGAATGCAGCTACACGGTAGAAACACTGGACGAATCCCCAGCTAAACATCAACACCCAGCTACATGAGAGAGCCCAACCTGAACGAGAATGGGTGACGAAAAATGAAAACGTGAATGCATGATGGAATGGGCAGGCGTTTTTGGGTTTTTACTTGCCCAATAAGTCAAAACACAATTTTCTAAAATTGATGGCCTCTCAAATTCGAATTTGACTTCCATACTCTTCCCATCCCCATGCATTAACTAACTCAACCAATTTCTCGAAGAAATCAATGATTGCGCACAAAACACAAAATGGGTGGTTGAGAGTTTTGTGGGTTTTCCCTTTGACATTTGGATTTTCCCCATTGGCTCAAGGTTTGAATATTCCGCCCCGCTATTCTGTAGGAAATCATGCCCCCGTCTCTTTAATGTTGCATTGGCATAGTCGATTGAGTATTTTAATTAAATTGCATATTTACATGATGTCCAAAATTATAATGTGCCTGTTGTTAAAAAGAATTATAATGTGCCTAGCTAGCACGAAATACCATCGTCATCGATTTTAATCACCGAAACATAAAATGATAAATTGATTGTGGGGCTTTTGTCTTTAGCTCAACACCATGATTAATTACAATATTTACATCATATACATTTTTAATGCAAACAAGGTCAAAACCGGGGTGTAACATGTACGGCTGCTGTACAGAATCCATACGATCTCACTAGCAGTTGTACGGAATCGTACGACCTTCCTCCTGCAGCTCTGCCTCTCGATCTATGTGGGTTTTGTCTGCTCAGTGAACCTGCTACTCGATCCTTTGTCTTCCCAGCTAAATCCTTTGTCTGACTTTTCTCCCCTTATCTGTATCCTGTCTCTGTCGAAATACAAGTGTGTGTCCTCTCAACCAATTGACCTCTCTTATATTACTTTAGGTAAAGGGTAAAACCTAATTTCACTTTCACTTAATCTCAAGAATCATTTTAATTATTTTCTAAAGTAAACTTAGGAAAAATAATTAATTACACCTGGTTTCCTGTTTTAGAGTCTTTTGCATGCAAGGACAATTGCATGCAGGAAGACCTTCCTTGTTGCTGCTAATCTAACACTCCCTCTCAACAAGGAAGGGATTTGGAAGCAACCCCAACTTATATCTGAACTTCACAAAGCTCTGTCTGCAAAGTGCCTAGGTGAAAATGTGCACCACCTTCTCATATGTCTGTATGTACTCCAACCGAATGGTTCCCTCTGAACACAATCTCTATAGAAGTGGTACCTAATGTTTATGTGTTTGCTCTGGTCATGGAACACTGGATTCTCAAATAGCTTGATGCCACACTCATTGTAACAATGAACTATTGTAGCCTCTAGCTCACACTCGAACAACCCCGAAAGTAACTTTCTCAGCCACATACCCTCACAAGCAACCATGCTGGCTGCCATGTACTCAGCCTTTGCCGAGCTCATAGCAATAGACTTTTGTGAAATATCCCAAATCCCGATATTTTCTATTTCTAAGCAAAAAGGCTGATACAACTGGGCATGCAAACTGCCATGCAAAAATCCCTATTTTATAGGAAAAATTAGGGTTAGGGTTTGTGAGATAGAATGAACACTTACCACTGATAAGCCGGTGAAACTGCTTCGGATAAAGTATGCAAGCCCCGAGAACTGGATCGGAGATGGGCAGACCTCTTCTGCTCACAGTGAACCCCCAGCAGCAAGAACCCCAGTCAGAAAAGGGTGACGCTATCAGTGAAGGAAGTGTCCGATGAAGCTGCCGATTTGCAGGACTGGTAGCCTTCCCGTGCCAGAGAGAATGCCTGATACAAGAGTGATTTCTAAGTCCTCTAGGCGGGACAGCGACTTGCTTCTAAGAGACAGCTGCTCACACCCCTGGAATCTCGAAACTGCTGATAACTGTTCCGGATGAGCACGGATGGATCTGATAATCGCCGCGTACCGGAGTATGATGCTGATGATGAGAATGGTGCCCGAGTTTCGGAAGGAAACTGAGATCTGAAGGCCCCACAACTGATTAGTGCTTTCCGGCTGAAACCCCCCTTTTACGGCTGCACACGTGTCCCTGCAATGATCTATACCATATGCTAGATAACTGATGAATGAATGAAAAACAAGTGATGAACCTGTATGGCTTACCCTGAATAAGACTAGGACAGATGTTTCACTGCCGAAATCCCGTTAGCTAAAGACTCCGTCTCCAACCCCAACTGCTGTGCGGCACGCTGTGCTGCTATCAAAGAGCTCCCAAAAATAATCATAATCCAAAGTGAAGTCTCCTTTTGCTTTATCCTTTATTTATAATGTTCAACTGCAAAAACCCTAATCTTTGACCTAATTAGGTCACTTTATCTTCTAATTTGACGTTGACTTGCATGCATGCGGATGGAGACTTAAAGAGTGCATGCATCATTAAATAATGCTGGGATGACATGCACGAAGGTGGCCTTTGGCCCCAGTGGCCCTTCTTGACCTAATGATGATGCCCTAGATCTTCTATGGATGGCATCAGTCCTTAGCTGATCCCCTAGCTGTCAGTAACCGCTCGAACCCACAGGAATCACATAGGTTAGCGGTTTTGGGCCTCAAGGCCTAATTGGAAGGGGACATTACAGTCCTCCCCACTTGAGATTGCTTGTCCTCAAGCAACTTCAAACTGCGATGCTGCAACACCTGTTCACCTTCCCAGGTGGCATACTCTGGCAGTAGTTCCTTCCATTGAACCAAGTATTCTCTGATTATCCTGTTCCTGAGCTTCCTCTCTCTAGTCTGTATGATCCGTTCGGGAATCAGTATCAGCAGTCCCTCATCATCTAAAGGAGGCAATTCGGTGGATGGAGCAATGTGTTGCCCAAGGGTCTTCTTCAGATTAGATACATGGAACACATTGTGAATTTTGCTTTCTGGTGGAAGTTCTAGTTCATATGCCACCTCTCCCACTTTCCTGATTATTCTGTATGGTCCATAGAAGCGGGGTTTTAACTTCTCTACTCCTTTCTTCTTAAGTGAGGACTGTCTATAAGGCTGGAGCCTTAAGTACATTAAATCCCCTACCTCAAAGCTCCGCTCAATCCTATGTCTGTCAGCATACAACTTCTGTTGATTCTAGGCTGTTTGTAAATTCTTCTTCAATATTTTCAAAATGTCCTGACTGTCCTGTATCCAATCCTTAGCCTTAGGAGCCCTACTATCTCCAAATGCCAAATCTGCATAGTCCAAAGCCTCGTAACCATATAATGCCTTAAAAGGAGTCATCCTAATAGACATGTGATAGGTAGTATTGTAGCAATACTCTCCTAGGTGTAGCCATTTGATCCAGGTTCCTTGCTGCCCTGCTACATAGTTCCTTAAATACCCTTCAATCCACTTGTTGACTATTTCTGTTTTCCCGTCACTCTGGGGATGATAACTCGTACTAGTAGCCAGTTCGGTCCCCACCAATCTGAACAGCTCTTGCCAGAAGGCACCCGTGAATCTGCTATCTCGATCACTGACAATGGTCTTAGGTAACCCGTGTAACCTGAAGACCTCCCTGAAGAATAACTCAGCTACTTGAGCTGCCGAGTAGTCTGATGATATTGAGAAGAAATGTGCAAACTTGGTTAGTCTGTCAACTACTACATATAAACAATCTCGCCCTTAGACCTTGGACAAGCCTGAAATAAAGTCCATGGAGATGCTCTCCCACTTCTGTTCTAGAATTGGTAGTGGCTGGAGTAACCCTGCTAGATGGGTGTTCTCAATCTTGTTCTGCTGACATATGCTACATTCCCGGACATGCTACATAATCTCCCCCTTGAGGCCCTTCCATGAGAACCTCTCTCTGATCTGCCTGTAGGTCTTTAAGAAACCTTGATGCCCTGATAAAGGAGAATCGTGGGCTGCCTGAATGATCTTTTTCATCAATGTGGATTCTGGAACGAGGTATATCCTGTCTTTGTAATAGATGATATCATCCACAATCCTGTACTTGTCATCCTGAATTTGCCCGTCCAATAATTCGCAAGCGAATTTATTTTTGGAGTATTCCACTTAGAGAAGTGCCCTCCAATCCGTGGATATACTACTGAGAGATAATGGGGTTGGATGCCTGGATAATGCATCAGCTACTACATTAGTCTTACCTTTCACATATTCGATCTTGAAATCATAGGCTTGTACCTTGCTGACCCATTTCTGCTGTCGCTCATTCAGTTCCTTCTGCTCCAGGATATACTTGAGGCTGTTATGATCGGTTTTGATTTTGAACTTACTGCCCACCAGGTACTGTCTAAATTTTGTGAGAGCATGCAAGATGGCCAGCATCTCCTTGTCATATATGGAGTAATGGCGCTCGTAGTTCTTCAGTTTACGGCTCTCAAATGCAATAGGGTGATGATTCTGCATCAACACTGCTCCTAACCCTTCCCCTGAGGCATCACATTCTACCACAAAAGGTTGTGCGAAGTCTGGTTATGCTAGAACTGGACAAGAACTCATAATAACCTTCATCTCCTCGAAAGTTTTCTGTGCTAAGTCTGTCCAAGTGAACGCTCCTTTCTTGGTGAGATCTGTGAGGGGTGCTGCAATTTGGGAGAATCCCTTAACATACCGACGGTAATAAGTGCACAGACCTAGGAACCCTCTCAACTCTGTAACTGTTTTTGGCGCAGGCCAATCTCTGATAGCTCGGATTTTCGCCATGTCAACCTGTACTCCTTCTGCATTGATTACGTGTCCTAAGTACAGCATTTCCTTCATGCCAAACTCACACTTGGACATTTTTGCATATAGCGAATGCTCTTCTAAAATACTCAATGTTTCGTCCAGGTGTTTCAGATGTTCTTCCCAGGTTTTGCTGTAAATCAGGATGTCATCAAAGAATACAAGCAAACACTTACGTAGCTGTGCTCTAAAGGTGTGGTTCATGCATGACTGGAAAGTGGCCGAAGCATTGGTAAGTCCGAAGGACATGACCAAAAACTCATAGTGACCATAATGACAGCAGAAAGCTGTTTTGGAGATGTCCTGGTCCCTTACCCTGATCTGATGGTACCCCGAGTGAAGATCGATCTTGGAGAAGTATTAAGCTCCCCAAAGCTCATCCATGAGTTCGTCAATTCTGGGAATTGGATACCTGTTCTTAATGGTCTTTTTGTTAAGTGCTCGATAATCGATGCACATTCGCAGTGTACCATCCTTCTTCTTGACCAGTACTACTGAGGATGGAAAGGGGCTAGAACTGGGCCAGTAAGGAGTGGTGATGACTGCTTGTGTTCCCTCCTCTAGCTCGATGATGTGTTCAAAACCTCGGTCTGGTGGTCTACCTGATGGAAGGTCCCGAAAAACCTTTTTATGTTTCTGTAGCTAGGCTTGAATGTCACTTGGGTGTTGTGTGCTGGTCTCTGGGGGTTTCCTGAAGGTGACCAAACATTCTGCAGCCCATTCTATATCATCCTGTCAGAGCACTGCCTCCATTCTCTGTGATGAGACCGGTTTTGGGGGATAAGTGTTCATGCCCCTCAAAACTACCCTTTTGCCATCTGGCCCCTGGAACTCCATTTCCATTGCCCTGTAGTCTGTAGTGTATTTCCCTATAGAATAAAGCCACTGAACACCCAATACCACACGAGTATCTGCTACATCCACTACATAGAAAGAGTCTGTCATCTGATAGTTACCTAAGGCAACATTCAGTTTTGGAATCCAGTAGTTGCACTCCATGCTGGAGTTTCCGGCTACTACTACGGTGAATCCTTCGAACTTCTCGGTCTGAATACCTCTCTTGGCTACCCAAGCAGAGTCAATGAAATTGTCGGTGGCTCCCCCATCAATCAATACTCCTACTATGTGACCCTGTACTACTCCCCTGACCCTGAGAGTATGGAATCTTGGTACTCCAGATAGTGTAGCAATGACTCCCTCTACTGTATCACCCTGGTGTGAATCCTCTTCTGTGGCCTCCTGCTCATCGTCGTCCTCATCACTGTCTGAATACACCTCAATGTAGTGAGCCTTCGCCTTCCCTGCACATCTGTGTCCTGGTACCCATGGTTCCTGACAGGTGAAGCATAGCTTCTTCCTTCTCAAGTCTTTCCTAGTGTCCTCATCTAACCAAGTTTTCTTGGGCCCGTCCTGTTGGAAAGGTTTCCTCTCCTTGTCCCTAACAGAAAAATTGGTTTTCAGTGGGAATTTGTTTTTGGGGACTGAATCCTGAAGATCTCTTGCTCTGCTAATGGCATCCTGCAGAGTGATGGGTTTGTAGGGTTTCACCCATCCCCGTAGTGGCTCTGTGAGGGCCTAAGTGAATAACATGGTCAATCTGCTTTCTGACACATCTGTTACCATAACGACTAGCCTCTGAAAATCTGAAATGAAAGCTTCTGCACTACCGGTCTGCTTGAGTTGAGCCAACTCCCTGAAATGTATCTCTGGATCTTTCCTGTCAAACCTCTCTATGAGCTTCTGAGTGAACTCACCGTAGGAATGTATGGTGTTGTGACCCAATGTCACCAATCCGTGGTACCACCATTCGTGAGCTTCTCCGTCTAGGTGAAGCATAGCCAATTTAATGGCGCCTGTCTCTGTCATGGGGCTGAGTTGGAAATAGGTATCCAACTTCTGAACCCATATCCTTGCTGATACTCCGCGAGTCCCATCAAAGTTTGGGATGGTCAACCTGCCCAAGGTCTTCTGCAACTCATAGTTGTGATTGAAACCCTTGTTGAAATTCCTGGGCCTGTTTCTGCTCTTCATGTTGCAAAAATCTGAAAAAGACATGGCAGCATGAAACTCATCCCCTAAGTCTCTATACTCCTGTAGATAAGCCCCAAAAGGCTCGCTAGGTTCTACCTGCATGACCGGGCCCCCTACTGTATCTGCCAAGAAGTGAAGCATGGTAGGCCTAATAGAAGGTCTGCTGTATATATGCGGAGTATTCTGAATGTTAGCGTACGCTACCTTTCCACTGCTGCTTGTAGATCCCCGATCTACTGGTGAGGGAGGTGTACTGTTGAGCCCTGTTTCTGGTTTCGCTGATAATCTATTGATTGCATTGAGGACATCTTTTTGTCCTTTGGCTAAGTCTTGCAATGTAGAGACCAAGCTACAAAACTCCACTCGATCCTCTTCTTCTCCCGTTCCTTTTCCCCTATCCGAATGTATACCTGTTTGTTCCATGTCTGAGTTGGTATCTTCTAGTTGGATATCTTCAAATTCTTCTGTGTATCTACTCTTCCTCCTCCTATAGGTTACGAAAGGATCTCCTTCTGTATTCATCTACTTTTCATTTCCTAAGCCCACAGCTGGCCAAGAAAACAGCTCTGATACCACTGAAATATCCCAAATCCCGATATTTTCTATTTCTAAGCAAAAACGCTGATACAACGTGGCATGCAAAAATCCCTATTTTATAGGAAAAATTAGGGTTAGGGTTTGTGAGATAGAATGAACACTTACCACTGATAAGCCAGTGAAACTGCTTCGGATAAAGTATGCAAGCCCCGAGAACTGGATCGAAGATGGGCAGACCTCTTCTGCTCACAGTGAAGCCCCAGCAGCAAGAACCCCAGTCAAAAAAGGGTGACGCTATCAGTGAAGGAGGTGTCCGATGAAGCTGCCGATTTGCAAGACTGGTAGCCTTCCCGTGCCAGAGAGAATGCCTGATACAAGAGTGATTTCTGAGTCCTCTAGGCAGGATAGCGACTTGCTTCTGAGAGACAGCTGCTCACGCCCCTGGAATCCGGAAACTGCTGATAATTGTTCCGGATGAGCACGGATGGATCTGATAATCACCAGGTACCGGAGTATGATGTTGATGATGAGAATGGTGCCTGAGTTTCGGAAGGAAACTGAGATCTGAAGACCCCACAGCTGATTAGGGCTTTCCAGCTGAAAACCCCCCTTTTACGGCTACACACGTGTCCCTGCAACGATCTATACCATATGCTAGAGACGCTTGTATTAAATGGCTTGACATGAGCATGTAATTTCACATTAGAGAGGAAAGTGACTTTTGATAATTGTTTATAAGAATGTGATTGATAATAATTAGTTTGGAGAGAACAAATGAATTATCTCATCCATTTATTTTTATCACAAGATTAAATTAGGGCCCTTGATTTTGAGACCTCTCACCTACCCTCATGAGGCAAACCAAAAGGAAAGGGAAAATGATAAAGGCACTTTATCTCTCATTTTGCATTCACCAAGAGAGCAATTTGAGAGAGTCGACCTTCTTGAGAAGAGAAGCGAGCTGGGACAGAGGAGAAAGACGGGGGCATGAATTCCTAGACACTTTACAGCATTTATAGGCAGCACAAAAATCGAGGTTGGGCTGCAGTTTGAGGAGGATTCTGCTGCGCAAACATCGAGGGAATTGGCACAAATACAGAGCAGGCAGATTGGGCACAATTCCAGAGACAGTAGACACAATTTTCGAGTGGGACTGCTGCATTAAATGCAGTCCATACAGACAGTCCGTAAAGTGTTTTCCTGTGTTGGCTGGGCACGATTTTCTAGACTGTGCGGGCATGAATATCGAGGCATATTGCTGCTGGTCTAAGTTGCACGAAACAGGGAAAAAGGGACGAAACAGAGAAACGGGGAAACGTGACGCCCTAAAATTTTGGAAACGGGGAAACACAATATATATATATATGAGCAAGAACATTTTTTATTTTAAAAAATTAATGTGAAATATAAATCATAAATCATACATGTCGACAAATCATTGCCTATATTGAGAACCGATTCATCAATAACAACCTATGCCTCCCTCCTCTAGGTTCTACCCTTTGTCTCTAACTCGAATTTTAAACTTGATCCTCCAAGGATTTTAAACTTGATCCTCCAAGGGCATTAGTCAACAGCTCAACACCCTACAATTTTGATTAAACTTCCAAATCCAATTGCTAAAATAAGGTAGAAAAAATTTTCCATGCTTAATAAGTGATTTTGTTTGAGTGAAGAGTATATTTTTATTAATGTCATGACAAAGGAGTTCAACAATCAACACCACCAACATCAAGATACATATAGGGGTTGATCTGCTTGATTAAATGCCAATTCAATATCCTCATACATGATAGAATCTGGTGGAAACTTTGCAATCCTGAAAACTATTAAGTCTGCTGAATTTTGAATGGGATCTAAAATTCTACTTTTCGCATATGAAGTCCGATGAGGTTGGAACCACTCTCAAACATCCTGAAACAATTAATGATAAGGTTAAAAATTTGAGTAAAAGGATGGAAAATAAAAGATAAAGAGAATATCACTTTTACTTTAAGAATTTAACATTACCATTAATATCACCAAAAACACTTGCTCCATGGCAACATTTTTTTTGGAAACGTGGCTTAATTGACTGCAGCCGTATCGGAAACACGTTTCCATCTCGAAAACATGTTTCGTCCGTATGGAACCGCGTTTCCAGGCCGTACAGTACGCGTTTCAGAGTTTCAAAACGGGGAAACGTTGGAAACGGAGTTGGGGCCCACGTTTCCTGCAACATTGCTGCTGGTTCATTGAGCACACAGACCAACGTTGGCAACTGATTCTGGCACAAAATTCGAGGAGCTGTTGTACAGTTGGAGGAAACCTGAGAAAGGCATGATTTTCCAGAAATTGAATGCACAGATTTCGAGGCTGTCAAAGCACAGAATTCAAGGCATTGAGGTTTGTGTTCTGCTTGTTGAGATAAGTTGTACTCTACGAGTCTACTTCTGTAATAATTTTTGACTGAAGAAATAAAAACACTCTCCCTCCAACAAGTTTTCCCCTTGTGGGTTTTTCGTGGGCCAAATTGGCTAAAATCCTGTGTCTGAAATTTCATGTGTAGCTGAGTTAAATTCTGTTCTAAAAAAGTTGTAATGTTTCCTTCATGTTTTCAGTATTGTATAATTTCAGTAATATCCATATGCAGCAAAGTTGTTGAATGGGTGGGCATTAAACTTGTGCATTAAAACTTGAAAACTACATGCTTTCCTTTCAGTCATTAAACTTTGCCTCATTCTATTTGAATGGATAGAGTATCTACAAATAATGTTCTCTCTACCTTCTAGAAGGTAGTTTCATTTTGGACATCAAAATATTCACGTGATGAAGACTTCTTTCATGATCTGTGTATTTATTTTGTCCAATTTTATTTAGTGTATTCACTTTCACATTCTCTACATTTTTTGCTAGTTTTGTTCAAGATCTGTGCTGGGCAGTAATTTCTAGCTTGTTCTACATAGCAAATGCTTAATTTCTACTAATATTATCTTTTGGATATGTTAAAGTTTATTTTCTTCCTTGTTTAGCGTTTAGGGACTTCAAGTAGAAGTTAGAAATTGTGGGCTGCTAATTTAAGAGTAGCTTTCACGGTTAAGTGTGCCTCAAGATGCTAGGGTGAATGCATAGCCCAACAAAGAAATAGTTATCTTAGAAAAACTTTTCTTATTAACTTCCACTAAAATACATACACAGATCAATGAAACAGCCTGCTAATTAATGCAACAATTACTTGCCATTACTCAAAATGTAACTCACCTTGAATCTATCAAATCAATATTTGATTCAACTAATTTCAAAAGGAACCGAAAATAGTCCTTATCCAAAAGATGCATCTCATGTACAAATCTGCAGAAAAAAACAGCCCCAGAAAAGCTTTGTAAGTTTAGTTCCAACCCTAAAAGTTAATAATGAGAAAATGAGTCAGGACTTACTTCAAATTCTCTTTCCAAACACAAAGGTGAATTGATGGAGGCATCTCTATATAAGTATTCCTGATAAATGAAACAAAACCTTGATAAGCATTCCATAGAGAAAGAACAAAACCCAGAGGAAGAAACACATGCTAAATACCATAACATTTCCAGCCCAACAAAGACATTAAAAATCATATCTGGAGAATGTAAAAACTCGTACTTTTCTGTCGGTTCCACTTGCTGGATCTCTTTCATCAATGCATCTCCATCTTCATCTTGAACACAATACAAGAACACTAATTTAGGACATAGAGTCTGAAAAAACATGGGGAACTAATGACAGCATTAATGCATATGTGAAAAACCTTTTACGCAAGAATTAGTACTTGGTGCAGGGGAATCCAAAAAGACCTGCCAACCACATAGGCCACTATTATTAAATAAGAAGACAGAAAAAATGAATAAATGCTTCCACATTCAAAAAGAAAATGATTACTTTCTGTACCTCAGATCTTGCTCGTTCATACAGAAGCATATATGCACTGTTCGGTTTATCATATTCCTACAAGAAATATGCTCAAGGTAAATATACAAATGAAAAAAAATGAGAAGTTTTAGATAACAAAGAAATTCAACAGTGCTTACAATTTCCAGCATATTCTTACTTGTGCAGAATTTGTTTTGAGAAAATTGTCATACACATCAACAGTAAATTTTCCTCCAAAGCAATCCTTTTCTAAATTTTTGAGATCGTAAGCTTGAACTTGCTTATCATCAAATGACATCCACCTAGGCAAAAGAAAGAATCTTGTTAGAATAACGTCCAGTACTCAGAAGAAGGTAGTCCCTTTCAGATATTTCATCCTTAATGGACATTATAATAAATTTTATTTAATTTTTATCTTCAACTAACAATATTGGCAATATCCAAAATTGGATATAGCATATACAAAATCATGTGAAAGACAACTTCAGTCTTCTATGAGAACAAGAAGTTCCCCTCAATTAATATCATATTTTCCCAAAGAAAAGACGATAACAGCCAATAGTAATGTTTTGCTCACCTACCAAACATCAAAATCAAGATCAAACAAATGAGCAATAAGCACTCAAGATCCTTTAACTGCAAAAGCAAAAGGTGAAGGGCTGATACCAAAATATTGAATTGATGACAAAAAGGCATATTTTCCGAGTGGTTCATTTGGAGTTATTTGGAGACATTGATAAATTGGTCCAAGTGTACAATGTACATGACAAAAATGAACAAAAAAAAACTCAAATAATGAGGCTGTTTTGCCGTCTTCAGTATTATTTTCTAAATTTGAGCCTAGTTTTAAAAATCAAGTACCACATTTTTCCAAATAGAGACACATTTCTAGATGGTGACTGAATACTTTCTGCATGGATGAAATAACTGCATGTTTCTGGATTGCACTGACTATACATAAAGCCAATAAAGATGAAATTCAGAAAAGTCAACAAACTAGAATCAAGTAGTGTGCTGAAAACGAACATGAATTATTACTAATATTAAGAAAAAGTGTTCTAGATCTCATTAGTGCACAAGTTAACCGTTACTGGTGCAGAGGTAGATTTCCCTCTTGCATCAGGTTCCATTGCAAATCATCATTACAATAAAAATTCATTGTCACTGATCAGAATACTTTAGTTCATTAAAAGTGACAGCTAGTGCTTAACCTGAGGTACTGTAGTGGACAATGAATTTTTTTATCTAAAAGCATGGCACTGCCATGACCAGCTTAAGAAGCTACCAAAATAAGTGTTAGACTGGAATGTTTATATGTAAGCTACACATAAAAATATAAAAAAAGATGTAGATCGAGTGTGCCAGGGATCTCAAACGAATGTGTAAATCATAAGTTAAAATGTTTTACAAACAGATTGCTAGTTCATCACATTATCAAGTAACCGGTTTATGGAAAATAGTAATTTGACCGTATATAATGAATGATTAGTAATTTGACTGTCTGCATTTTGTTTATATCTTATTCAGAGTAAACAAACAATTAGAAGACACCTTCCACAAGCCAGAAAAGCTGCACGTCTATCTACAAAGAAAAAAAGATCCACATTGGACTATAAATTTGAGGCCATATGTCAATTACCACTTTGCATCAGCCACATACCCTCCAGTTCCTCCTCTCCGACAATTGAGAAGACCATCTCCAGGACGTTCCTTTATATATGAATAATAATGCCCAGCAAATGCTGTTCCCGTGTGGACGACAACACCAACAAGATCATACTGATAAAATGAATCAGGTATTGAAACACCAGGGACAATTCGATTGCCTTCACTAACAGTTATACGCTCATTGCTAGCTTCCAAAGCACCATTACCTGAACCTTTGGAATCACTAATTTCCAAATTTTCACTCTCTTGCAAAGCAAGACCTTCTACAGTAAATGGTTTCATATCCAAGTGGATCGGGAACTCAAATCGGTCCTTCAATTTCAGCCTTTGCATTGTCTCATAATCAAAGTCAAAACGCTTTAAGTGGATTACTAGAGTATTTGGCAAGGATTTTATACATGTTCGTTTTAAAGCATCAACCTTCTTGTTACATTTCTCACAATAGTACGCATTTTCACCCTCAAGTAAATCCCCCTGGACAAATGATTTAAGTGACTCAATTAAATTCTTCTTATTCTTAACATCAACACTAATTGCGGCAAATGGTTCCTCTCTCTCACTTTTGTGACGACAACCACGACAAATAACCTGCAAAACACAATACATTGTCAGAGAAAAAACAGTTTCATACATCATAAAACAATTTTTGAAAGTAGAAACTATCTAACCCTAACTTGAATGTTTACAATCTCAAATAGTAAGTCGACTGCAAGATCAAATCTGACCAGTGGTTTCAAATCAATGATGATACATGTCAAATCAAATCAAGTTAATACATGTCTAAAAAATGATTAAAAATATATTCCAAAATTCACTGATTTCTCATCACCTGCTGAGCAAATATGCCACCAAAGATTTTCGACAATGTAGTTTCTGGATGATAAGCCTTGAGAGTCTCATCAATTGCATCGTAAAGGCGATTAAAGAATTCAAAGGCATCTTGATGTTCTCGAATATTTACAGGCGAGCCATCATAATCACGAAAAGCACCCCAAAAGCCTTGTGGAGTGTAATGATCTAAACTGCTTCCTAGTAAAGCACCAAACATAGCTTGTATTTGAAAAAACACAGAATTCTTTTTCTCCACATCAGCACATTCAACACAACTTAATACAGTCTTCCGAACTTCAGGTTGCATGAACAGTTGTTGGAAAACAGAATTCATGTAACATGTTGCACCTCCGTTCTTAAGCCCAACATAGCCACCCACAGTCTTCTGTCCATAAGATGATGGTTGTTCCCAATCAACTAAGTCATCTGTAAAGTGTATTTTGACCAGCAGTTCAACAAGCTCATGGAGGCTTTCTATACAATGAGTCACTAAACAAATCAATAACTGGAATGCCTTGTCACGGCTTGCTCGTGTAGCACATTTTGATTGAAACACTCTATCACTTTCTGGAGATGTTCCTAAAATACCAAATTGAACTCCAGATGGTATGCTATTACCATTGGTTTCCTCATCATGCCAAAGGAAAGTAGATTCCGGAAACAGGAACGTACTGATAAGCTGCCATTCATTTGCAGAGAAAAATCAATGTTAAACTATGAGATATATAGTAAACCACAACAAAATAATAAATATTCCAGGTACCTTGTATACTAAGCGCCGACCATGAGGACCCTTTGAGGATCCAATAATGCGGCAATCTAGTATTTCTACAAGAACTCTAGTCAATAATAAGTGCCCCTCCATCAACTGCAAGACAATCCAAAGTTTTATAGAAATCTTATCATGAATTTCTTTGCTCAGAATAATCATGAAAATAAATAAATTGTGCATAAAACATCAGCAATTATCCTGTGGAATGCATTAGCTGGAGTGAAATCAATATTGAAAAAATTAAAGAAAATATAGGTCCATATACCAGCATTGCCAAGATAAGATAATTTTATTACTTCCAACGAGAGTATTGCGTAGATCAAATAAAGTAACACGATTCACATGCAATAATGCAAATCAATGGAGAAATTGTGTTTCTCTTTGCGATGATTTTACATTCTAATCAATATTGTTGTGTTCTAACACAATATTTTTGCATAGGAAAATAGTCTAATCTACTTTGTATAGCTTGCAATATTTGGTAACTAGTTCAAGTTCCCAATCGACTTAATTGGAAAAGGGCCTTTCAAGATCACAGGAAAAGATGGAATAAGATCCACTGCATCAAATTGGCTTGACCAATGGACGTTGCATCGTTTGCCATAAAGAAAAAATAGTTGAGCATTTTCTATTGAACTGCATTAATTCCAAAAAAATTCAGGCAAGGATTGTTATTGAATACTGTACTCTTTCTATTACTGAAGCAGAGAAAAAAAATCCGATAAAAGAATTTATTAATAATTTTTTAATGATCAAATTTACAAAAGGTCTTAGGCTTATATCCAGTGTTACATGGGGACGCGTCCCGGAGGGTCGGGGACGCGTTTCGGCATTTCGGGCGTCCCGGGGACTCCGAAACTCCACCCGAAACGTTTCGGGACATCCCCGTTTTGGCGAGATGTGGGGGGACGCAGGCCGAAACGTTTCGGTGGGTGGCGAAACTTGGGGGGACTTCCTGGCGTCCCGCCCCGAAACTCCGAAACTTGTGGGCGTCCCCCTTCGAAACTCCGAAACTCCGAAACTTCGCCGAGACTTCCTAAGGATATTTTCGATTTTTTTTAATTTTTTTTCTTAATTTAAAAAAAAAGTTAAAAAAATTTAAATAATTCATTAAAATTATAAATTTTATAAACTTATTATACTTATATTATATAACTGATATTATTTAATATTTATATATTATTTATAAAGTTTTTAAACATAAAAAAAAAATCAAAAACTAAAAATAAAAAGTTTAAAAAATTTAAATAATTCATTATAGCTTGGACTCTATTTATAGACTATAGTTATTATTCATACCGATGACTAAGTCTTTGACTCTTTCCTATTTTTGAGCAATCTTAATTTACTATTTTAGTATTTAGTATTTCAATGTCTTTGACCTTTAGTGTTATTGTTTATTGTTCAGTGTTTACTAGTTTAGTCATTTTAAATTTATTGCAATTTGCAATGTCTGTTTCAAATTAAAAATTAAAACTTTAATTATTTTGTTGATGTACAGTATCATACTATCTAGATTCTAGTATCATTGATTCATTTTCAATCACTTAAAACTTTAAAACTTAAAAGTCAAATCTGAAGATTATCAAATATGATGTGCATGTTAGTCATAGATTCATATTGATACATAATAGATTTATAAATTATTATTAATATAATGATAATCTTGATGAATCCTGTAATGTGTTTGAACTTTGAATTTTGCATTTACATTGCATGGTTGCAGATTCCAGAATGATGAATGTTTGTTATTGTTGGGATTTATAGTTTTCATATTTTTAATATTTTTAAAATTTGTATGACTATCGCGTCCCGCCGTCCCCGCTGAATTTCTCTAAAATTTGGGGGTGGTCTCCACACGTCCCGAATGTGCATCTCCCCGAACCCGCGTCCCGGAACCTTGGGGGAACATTGCTTATATATGCCTTTAAGTGACTGTACGAGAAGTCACAATTGTTCATAATAATAATTTGGCTTGTGTATATATATTTATTATATTTTATTATTTATTATATTTTATAATAATCATTATATCTATATATTTTTTAATATATAAACATTGCCCCCTTCTTTTAAGATCCTTTGTCCTCAAAGCAGGGCAATGTTCGATATTGCTGAATGCACTTCTCAGTTTCCCATAAAGCATCTTCTTCTGGACATCGCTTCCACTTAATAAGGTATTCCTTGATGATATGGGAACATAGTCTTCTTTCTCTGATGTTGATGATGGCCTTGGGTTCTACTACAAGTTTCCATTCTTCATCCAAGGTAGAAAGTGTTAGATTTTTAACATTAAGCTAGCATAACATTAGGATCTTTAACTGAGAGAACAACAAGCATAGTAATCAAACACAAGAGACAATGAACTCAGTGTTTTTCCTCAGGGAAACCATAAATAGAGAAAACCCCGCACCTTCTTCAAAGATAGAATCAGCACCAAAAGTAAATGCCCAAAACAGTAAGATGATCTCCCGACAGCAGTAACCTCTTTCTTCCTTGCCCCAGTGTCTTTCTCTTCCTCAGCGATGCGCTACAACTGAGTGTGAGTGAGTGTGTGATAAATAGAGAGGCTAGCCCTCTATTTATACTAATTCCCAACTTGACTAAACCCAACTAGGGCCGACTTCACTAGGTGAGTCTAATAACCCCAGTGCCCCGGAACTGCGGGGACTTTAACCCTTGATCAATAGGAGGGTTACCCACAATGACTTGACATGACTTGTTTACATTATAGAACCTCGCGATAGGAACATCGGGGCATGACATGACTCAAGTACATCCCGAAATAAATATCGGGTTACAATACATAAGAAATACAAGTGAATACATCCTGAAGTTACAATTTCATCAACACTCCCTCTTAACTAGGAAGGTATTCTCTTGACACAATTTTCATCACTGGTCTTCTTCTCTGGATCATCTCGTCATCTGCATCTTCAAGTCATCTTCATCTTCAAGTCATCTTCATCTTCAGATCTAGATCATCACTCGATCTGGATCATCATCACTGGATCTGGACCATCACTCGATCTGGATCATCATCACTGGATCTGGATCATCACTCGATCTGGATCATTACTGGACATCATCACTGGAGCATCATCTTTGGATCTGGACCATCACTCGATCTGGATCATTACTGTTGGATCATCATCACGGGTGCTATCTCATGATTCTTCTCGTCACAGGACGTTCTACAAAGCCAGCCCTTTTTCATGCTGGTTGTAGGCCTAGCCTCCATGTAGGTCTTCTTCAGCGGTTATATCAGACACCAAGTCAGAATGGCCCGCCCAACACTTACATCTGATCATGAGAGGAACACATCCAACACCATGTCAGAAAGGCACGCCCAGCACTCACATCTGATCATGTAGGAACAATTCCTATAATCAAATCAGAAAGGCTCAGCACTTATATCTGGCCATGCGGGAACACATCCTGCAACCATGTTAAAAAGGCTCTGCACTTACATCCAACCATGCGGAAACACATCCTGTAACCATGCTGGAAGGGCTCTGCACTTACATCCACCCATGCGGGAACACATCCTGCAACCATGATGGAAAGGCTCTGCACTTACATCCAACCATGCGGAAACACATCCTGCAACCATGATGGAAAGGCTCTCAACCCCAGGTTGAGGGTTCCTGGTAACTGACCAGGTTCCTCCAATCTCCTAGAGAATGGCATCAGCCCTTATATCTAATCAAGTGGGAACACATCCCTCAATCACATCAGAATGGCCATGCGCTCACATCTAAACATGTGAGAACACATCTCACAGTCATATCAGAATGGCCCTCGGTCCTAGACCAAGTATTCCTGGTAACTGACCAGGCACCTCCATTCCCAGAATGGCAATAGCCCTTATATCTGATCATGTAGGAACCAATCCTACAATCATATCAGAATGGCTCAGCACTCATATCTGACATGGAAGGAACCAATCCTCTCACCATGACAAAATGGCTCAGCCCTTACATCTGACCATGGAAGGAACCAATCCTCTCACCATGTCAAAATGGCTCACGGACTCACCACTTCCCCTTGGAAGGGACCTCGATCTAGAGAACACCAAGCTTCTCCCTGAAGTACTCAAACTTCACTCTTGCCAATGGCTTCGTCAACACATCAGCTATCTGTTTGTCCGTCACAACATATTGGAGCTTCACTGCTCCCCTCTGCACCATATCCCTGATATAGTGATACTTGATCTCGATATGCTTCGACTTGTCATGGAACACCGGGTTCTCTGACAACTTCACACAACTCTGGTTGTCACAATGTATACAAGTAGCATCCAACTGGAGATCAAATAAATTAGACAGTAGCTTCCTCAGCCATACTGCCTCACAACTAGCTGAACAAGCTGCGACATACTCTGCTTCAACTGCACTCAGTGCCACACAGGATTGCTTCCTGCTAAACCAAGAGATCACACCTGATCCCATATTGAAGCAACACCCTGAAGTGCTCTTCCTATCGATGGCACCGCCTGCCCAATCTGAATCAACATAACCCTTCAGGTTAATCTTCTGACTCGCCTCATACTTGAGCCCATAATCAACTGTACCCTTCAGATACTTCAGAATATGCTTTGCAGCAATCAAGTGAACATGTCTCAGATCTGTCAAGAACTGGCTCAAGGTGTTCACAGCAAAGCAAATATCTGGTCTCGTGTTCGTCAGGTACATCAAGAACCCAATCATCTGATAATACATCGTAGCATCAACCATCTCTGATGAAGCATCACTCAATAGCTTCAGATTCGATGCCATAGGTGTGGCCATAGCCTTGCAGTCCATCCCAAACTGCTTCAGGATCTCTACTGTATATTTCCCTTGTCCCAGGGAAATTCCATCTGCATTCTGCCACACCTCCATGCCTAGAAAATAATGCATCATACCCAAGTCCTTCATTTTGAACTCGGCAGCAAGCTTCCTCTTCGTATCAGCAATCAACCCATCCATACCTGTTACAAACAGATCATCTACATACAGTAGGAGCATCACTGGGTTGCCATCTTCAACCTTGTAGTAAAAGTTGGAATCTACTTTACTCTTAGTAAAGCCCAAACTGGATAGAAAGCTATCAATTCTGTCGTACCAAGTCCTAGGTGCCTGTTTCAAACCGTACAGGGCTTTCTTCAATCTACATACATGAGACTCCCTGTCATGTGTCTCAAAACCAAGTGATTGTTCCACATACACTTCTTCTTCTACTACACCATTCAAGAAAGCAGTCTTGACATCCATCTGGTGTATCTTCCATTTCATCACTGCAGCCAAGGCAAGTATTGATCTAATAGAAGTGTATCTGGCTACAGTTGCAAAAGTTTCTTCATAATCTATTCCTTCTTTCTGGGAGAAACCACGAGCAACAAATCTCGCTTTATATTTTTCAATGCTACCATCTGCAACATGCTTGATCTTGTAGATCCATTTGGAAGTTACAACTGACTTCCCTTCTAGTCTTGGGACAAGATCCCAAACATCATTCTTCATTATCGATTGATACTCTTCGATCATAGCATCCTTCCATTCTTTCCGTTTTTGCCGCTTCTTCATAATTGGAACGTTCTTTATCGATGAAATCACATAATAATGTTACATACCCTAAGCAGGATCTGGTCCTCTTTCTTTCTTTGTGATTCTCTTCTGGAGCCCCACATCTTTCCGCACCTTGGATAGCTTCTCGTACCCAAGCAGGTTTCCTCTTGTGAGGATTCTTCTTTTGAGGTGGATCTACAGGTTCTTGTGGTTCTTCAAATTCTCGATCTTCTTCTTGAACTTCTTCATTCATGGTTGTGTCATGAATTCTGGGTGCTTTCGCCTCTTCAGGAACTTCAGCAGGTTTCTTTCTGGATTTGTTGTAAGCTGTGTCTTCCTCAAATGTCACATCCCTGTTGATGTCGATCTTCTTGAATCCTGGGAAGTATATTCTGTAAGCCTTCGAGCTTTCATAGTATCCCACAAATATGCCCTTCTTTCCTTAAGGATCTAATTTTGTTCTCTTCTCTTTTGGAATGTGAATGTATACAGGACAGCCGAATATTCTGAGATGGCTGACTTCCGGTTTCTTGTCGGAGAAGACTTCTTCAGGAGTCTTGTTCTCGAGTACTCTGTGTGGAGTACGGTTCTGTACATACACCGCTGTTCTGGCAGCTTCTGCCCATAGATGCATAGGCAGATCTTGATCATGAAGCATTGCTCTCGCAGCTTCCATGATAGTTCTATTCTTCCTTTCTGCAATTCCATTCTATTGTGGATTGTATGGAGTGGACAACTCCCTCTTAATCCCTGAGTCTTTGCATAGCTCTTTGAATTCATTTGATGGGAATTCTCCGCCATTATCTGATCGAAAGGTCTTGATCTTCTTTTCAGTGTGGTTATCGATCAAGGCTTTGAATTCCTTGAACTTGTTGAATACTTCATCTTTGTTCTTCATGAAGTAAATCCATCTCTTCCTAGAAAAATCATCAATAAAAGAAACATAGTATACATACCCGCTTAATGAACTTGATGACATTGGACCGCATACATCGGAGTGGATGATTTCCAAGATTCCTTTTGCTTTGCTCTCGCTACTTGAAAATGTCTTCTTTGTGTTCTTTCATTTCGCACATCCTTTGCAGAACCCATCATGTTTTGCTTGAATTTCTAGAAGACCTTCAACAGCTTTGCTTGCAAGTGGTAGTGCTCTATAATGCACATGTGCAAGCCTTCTATGCCAAAGCTCATTTGGCTCTACTGTGTCATGGACTAAAGCTTGTTCTGGATGGCCCTTCAATTTGTATAGACCTCCTTCTTGTTCCCCAATCCCTACTGCATCATCAATAGTCTTTCCCTTTGGCCACATGATAACTTGGCCATCTATAAATGCAACACTCATGCCTTTTGCATCTAATGCAAATATGGAGAGGAGGTTCTTCTTTAGTCCTGGTACAAACAATACTTCCTTCATTGTCATAGACTTTCCAAAGTCTAGCTTATAGGAGGATTCCCCACCACCTTTTATTGGATACTGGTAGTCATCTCCGAGTTTCACCTTGTGAGGCGATTCATGTTCTGAGAGTTTCACAAAGGATTCCTTGAATCCTGTCATATGTTTGAAAGCCCCACTGTCTATAAGCCAATCATTGCTTCCGTGAGTAATGTTTCCCATGTGAGCGGAAATCAAAACATATTCTTCATCACTGGAAGAATCTTCACTTTCATATCTGGTTCTCTTTTTGAAAGGTTCATCTTCCTCTTCAGCATGAGCATGATGTCTTCTCTTGTTTCCCTTCTTCTTATGAGAGTTAATCTTGTTTCTAGGACAGTCGTTTGCAAAGTGTCCTCTTTCATCACATTGTATAGCATCTTAAATTAGATAAGTCCTTTCTAATGTTATCTTTATGGTGAAAGGTCTCACCTCTGGAGTGATGAGAGTTTCTTCTGCCTTTCTTGGAGTGAACTGTGAGAGCTTGATCCTCACTTCACATCTTCTCTTCTCGAGCTGCTATCCAAGCTTCTTCTTGAGAGCATTCTTCCCATAGTCTGTTGAATTTGACTAACTTCTTGCTGGCACAGATTCCTTGAATAAAGGAGTCCCATGATCTAGGGAGACCATTCAAGGTGGTCATTAAAATCTCTGCATTTTCCACTTCTTCATCCACTGCTTCCAGCTGTTCCTTGATCTGAGAGACCCTTCTAAAATAAGACTGGATGGTCTCTGCATTCTAGATCTTTACATTCTTCAGTTGGTTTCTCAGAGTCATCTTCCGGTTTATGTTCTTCCCTTCAAACAATTTGGTTAGGGCATCAAACATAGCTTTAGGTGTCTTTAGGGAGGACACCTGTGGTATGAGGTGATCCTTGATTGAATCAGCAATGATCCTCTTTGCCATAACCATCTTCTTCTTGTGTAAAGCCTTAGCCTCATCTCCCTCTGAAACTGGAACCTCCTCACTGATATAGGAGTCCAACTCATTTTCTTCCAGGACCAGGGAGATCCTATACTTCCAGGCTCGGAAGTTATCAACTCCTCAAGCTTTTCATCAAGCTTGGTATGATGAGACATCTTAACTAAGAGCCTCAAATGGAAATACAAAAGATTTAGATCTTACCAGGTCAAGATGTCGAATCTGGATTTGGAGCTAAAATTCTGCAGTGCCGATTCAGGAGTAGATTAGGGTTTTGCTTTTCCGGAGTTTTGTTTAACCAAATGCTTTGATCTTGATCCCTAACTTCGATTTTGGGGAGGAGATCAATCCAAGCCTAGGCTCACTAAAAAAGTCCACTTCTGTGAAAAGCCCTAATTTTTGGCAATAGTGTCGGGTCCAAAACTGAAAAACCTCAAAATTGTATTCTGCTTCGACAATAAGATGCGCCCTAGGGAGGAGAGTTATTCCAACCTTCTTTTGCTAAAAATTTGTGGAGAGAGATCCACAAAGTAGGAAACCCTAGTCCCCACAACTGCACAGTGTCTTCTTCTCAGGTTAGCTCTGATACCATGTTAGATTTTTAACATTAGGCTAGCATAACATTTGGATCTTTAACTGAGAGAACAACAAGCACAGTAATCAAACACAAGAGACAATGAACACAGTGTTTTTCCTCGGGGAAACCATAAATGGAGAAAAACCCGCAACTTCCTCAGAGAAAAACACTCTATTTATCAGTATTATTCTGCTTTAGTGATCCATGCGATGCATTGCCTTTCGTCACCATGAAATTTGGGTAACTCTAGTTTTACCCTTATCTGGTATCCGTGTGTTTGGGTGATTGACAGAATGTTAAAGAAGGGAACTTCATGGGGTGGCATCATGTCATGTTATCCTGGCGTTTTAGGCGTATTTGGGGGGGGTGAATTGAAAGGGTCTAGAGGTGGATTATGGCTAGGTGGGGAAACAAAGTGTGTGGCGGTAATCTGGCCAAGATATTGTCGAAAGACTCTTAAGTTTTCTTTTTGATCTGCCTTCAATCCACTAATGCCTTGCTCTATTCTTTCCTTGAGTCCTGTTAATGTATTATTATTTTTGTCGATTTCCGCCTTGAGTTCTGCATACTTTGTGTTGACTTTTTCGTCCAACTGGTCCAATCTAGGATTGGCATCTCCCATACTGGTGACAACTGGAATTTTCTCCACGTTGAACCTTGATTTATTTTTATTGGTCGTTTGAAGCCAGCCAGCCACAACTTTTTTTTAGATAATTATAATAATAATAACATTCTTACAATATATAAAAAAATTTAGACAATTATAATAATAATAATAAAATAATATGTGAATTTTTTTTAATATTTTTGTGGCCTTGTGGGAGTAGGAGGGAGGCGGGAGCAAGCAGGATGCTGGGAGCGTGGATGAGCACAAGGTAGCCGCGACAGCGGAGCAAAAGGGAACATGGACGCGGAATGGGAGAGGGAACGTATACACAGGCGCAGAGGGGAACGTGTACGCAAAAGGGGAGAGGGAAGCAGGTGGAGCAATGCAGAGGAAGCTGTCACGCGGGGGCGCAGAGGGAAACAGGCGATTATGGGGCAGAGAACGCAGGTAGTGGAGGTGGACACAAGAGGTGACGGTGATCCCAGACAGCGGCGGCAGGAGCAACAAGCGTCAGCTCGGCTCTGATACCACGTGAAGCAGAGAAATAAATAATCTGATAAAAGTATTTATTAATAATTTTACGACGATCAAATTTGCAAATGGTCTTAGCCTTATATAAGCCTTTAAGTGACTATACAAGAAGTCACAATTGTTCATAATAATAATTTTTAAGTGTTCTTAATATTTGGCTTATGTATATATATTTATTATATATTATTATTTATTTTTATTTTATAATAATCATCATATCTATATATTATTTAATGTATATAACAATTACCCCCTTTATTAGAAAAGGATCTTTGGGGGGTATAAATGGCCAATGTAAAAAGGAAGTTGTATGGAATGTGATCATAAAGACAAGCATTTCCTTGTTATGCTAGAAAAATCTCAACCAAAATAGACATTTTTTGCAATAAGGACACTTGGCCCAAAATTTGGATTTATATATGGAATCCATAATGTCTTCAATAAATCTGTAATTAGCTTTAATGACTTCTTCAAAATCTTCCGAGAATTGATTTCACTCTTTTAGTATTTTCTTTGACTTGGTCTTTTTTTTATTTGACTGCTTCTTTGACTTTTTTATTTTTAATTTACAAAAGAATTATTATTTCCAAAATAATAACTATAATAATATTTATTATTAGAGTTTGATAGTATATGGATTATAATAATATTATTTATAAAAAAAATTAATGCTTAGAATTTGGGTTTTAAGCTTTAAGGTTGAAAAGGCGAGGCGTGGCTATGGAGAATGAGGGGGGTTGAGGTTGGGGCTATCGTGGTGGTGGAGCTCGTAAAAGGCACAGGCGATGGCATCAGTAACTGGAGGGGGGATAACGTGAATGTGAAAAGGAGCGGGGTTGGAAATCGCGGCGAAGATGGATAAAAGCCTATGTTAGATCAAAGATCTGAATTCAAGGAAACCTTGAGAGTTTGGCTACAAGTCGAAGATCAGCAATAGCCCGACGAAAGGTTGGCTCTGATACCAATGTAATATTTGTATCCGAGATATTCTCAAGGATTACCCAGGTGAATAATCAACCAATGGAAAATAACTCCATATTAAAAATATAAAATGAATATTGAAGATGAATGATGATTTTACAATTATGTTGGTTGGGCTTTATATAAGCCTTATCATGCCTTTTCAAATGAAAGAGCACATCTCTTTCTATTTTCTAATTAATTAATTTAATTAATCATTTCTTATTTAATAATTATTAATATTAATATTTTTTTTCCTGGAGAAAAAAACATTTTATTCATTGAATAAACGTGAACCGCTCTAATGAGCATACATAAAGTTCAGCCACTTAGGCTTCCATCTTACATAAGAAAATTTTGTTCTTCTTTTAATCTTGCCAAAAAAATTCTTCCTCCTTTTGTCTCCTTTGTTTTGTATTCGTGTTCGACTTTTCCTGCTAATTCATCCTTTTATCACTTTAAGTTCTGAATCTAGACTGGTTCGTAGGAGAGGGCTCAAAGCCCATTTCTGGTTTCTTCAATTTCCATTATCCCCAGCAATTTTAATTAATAATTAATTAGGGCTTATATATTAATATTAATAATTAATATTGATATTTAATTTTTATATAAGTTTATATATCTCATTATGTTATATATTTTTGATATAACGGAACTTAAGACAACGTTCCACAATGTTGTGATTGAGGGAGAGGTGCATAGAGCAAACTCAGGTCTTTGACATGGGAAGGAGTCTCATGTTTGCAAATTAAAGAAGGCGTTGCATGGACTCAAGCAAGCACCCAAGGCTTGGTATGCCTGGATTTACCAAGGGTGTTGATGGTGATCCTTTGATCTTTGTGTTGTATGTTGATGATTTGTTCCTTACGGGGGAAAAGAGGCTCATAGTTGAGTGCAAGTGGGTGTTGGCCTCTTAGTACGAAATGAAGCATCTTGGCTTGATGCATTATTTCTTGGGATTAGAGGTGTGGCAGAGACCAAACAAGTATTGAATTTTAGGGTTAAGATAGTTTTTAACATAAGAACTAAACTTTAATGCATGGACAGAAATATAAAACAAGATCCAAAGTACTTCTCCAATTAATTTAAACAGTAGTAAGAATTAAACATAATTTTCATCTCTTTCAACTTTAACACTCCATTTGGTCACTACGTTAAAGTTGGTCATTCAGATTTATCAAATGCCAAGTACAGTAAAATAATAAATCTCAAATGCCATATACAGTAACAACATACAATAATGTACAAGAGATATCAACAGAATCATAACCATTATTTGAGTCATCCTTATAATCAGATACTTAGGTTTGATCTTGTTTCACCGAAGGGGCAAGTCAACTGTGTAAACAATTTGTGTACCTTAAAAGAGAGAGGGTTAAAGCAGGACAGAAACAGACCTCAAACTCTTAGTCAACAGGAAGAGAAGCTTCAATCAAATGTACAAGCTTGAGCAGCTCAGCCATACCCAATACAATCACGCTGAGGATACACAGTCACTCATCACAAGAGACACTCAATCATACTAGGCAGAGACACACAGTCATGTTGCACAAGAGGCATTCAGTCATACTAGGTAGAGACACAGTCATGCACAAGAAAAACTAGCGACGCAGGAGAAGAAGTATATTGTCACCGTGTTGAGCTTACACAGCCATGTAGTAAAACTAGGCGGGTGCAGGGTGGATAAAAAATCACGCACAGCAGACAAATAGTTACACTGAAGCATATATGACCATGCTAGGATAGAGACCACCGTCACCCAGGAACAGAACAGGAGTCAACAATCACGCTAGTGCATATATATGACCATTCTAGGGTAGATACCACCGTCACCGAGGAACAAAAATGACCACGCTAGGGCAAAGTCAAACTGAGCACACGCTGCTGGTGGAGGTTATAATCGCATGAGAGATCATGTTCGGCTCACATTGAGTTCACATAATCGTGTGGAAGATCACGCTAGTGCTCACACTGGAGGAACACGGTCACGTGAAGTATATATGACCAGGCTAGGATAGAGACCACCGTCACCCATGACCAGGAGTAAACAGTCACGCTGGTGCATATATATGACCACGCTAGAGTATAGACCACTGTCACCCGAGAACAAGAATGACCATGCTAGAGTAAAGTCAAACTGAGCACACGCTGAAGGTGGACGTTGCTGGTGGACATTACAATCACGTGAGAGATCATGTTGGGCTCACACTAGAGCTCACATAATCGTGCGGAAGATCACACTAGTGCTCATGCTAGAGGAACACACAGTCATGTGAAGTATATATGACCATGCTAGGATAGAGACCACCGGTACGGAAATCAAGCTGGAGAAATCACACTGGTATAACCACGCTAGGGAGTAAGTCACGCCGAGGAATCACTCTACGTGAATGAGGGATCACAGGTTCAGTTGATGCACTCGGGTCACGCTGAAGGATCAAACTCGTAGAGGAATCATGGGTTCAATTGCTGCACTCGGGTCACGCTGAAGGATCAAACGCGCAGAGGAATCATAATCGCGGATGCAAGAGAAATGCTGGCAGAGAAAAAACCCAGTAATGCTAGACAAGGAAAACAGATCCAGATGCACTCTCTTGGATAAGCTCAAATGACTTTTTATAAGGTTCGGGGCTAAAATATTTACAAAGGTCCAAATAATAAAAGGTCAATGGTAAAAATTAAATAAAAGGTCCAATGGTCATAAAATAAAATTGTCCAAAGGTTTTATTAATAAAACCAAAAATAAATAGTCCAAAAAGGTTTTATTAATAAAACCATAGAGTAGGTAACTTAGGATAAATCATAAAACCCATAAGGTAAGAGTCATCATAACAAAAGTACACACACAATAAGAGTGTTAGGACCAAGTAAGATAAAGGACCATGAGTCAAACATGGAGGTCACAATAAAACAACCCACAACCCCACAAGATCAGGGTGAACCATAAGGGTGGACAAACATTTACCTATAGGACCAACAAGACCAATGGTTTTAATCTTTTCTCTCTCTCAAAGTATATTGTTTCATATATTTTTATCATCACTGTATAAGGGGAAGATCCAAACTAGATGGTGGGATCCTTTGGTCCTCAATACTGCTCCTAAGGGTTTGGTGCTCGTGACAT
The DNA here is from genome assembly GCA_001517045.1 of Pseudotsuga menziesii. Classification (NCBI taxonomy): domain Eukaryota; kingdom Viridiplantae; phylum Streptophyta; class Pinopsida; order Pinales; family Pinaceae; genus Pseudotsuga; species Pseudotsuga menziesii. The sequence continues at coordinate 338,087 of LPNX010752710.1, read as the reverse complement.
CATCAAGGGGTGGCCAATCACTTGAGAGACAACCTAGCAGTGACCGATTAGGAGAGAGGACATCACACATCATTTTCCTGGAAACTAACCAGGTGCCTCCATTCTCCCAGAGAATGGCCCTCAGCACTAAGTTGAGCTTCAATCCCAGACTGAATCAAATACCTGGTAACTGACCAGGTGCCTCCATTTTCCCAGAGAATGGCCCTCAGTACTAAGCTGAGCTTCAATCCCAGACTGAATCAAATTCCTGGTAACTGACCAGATGCCTCCATTCTCCGAGAGAACGGCCCTTAGTACTAAGTTGAGCTTCAGTCCCAGACTAAAAGTTGATCAACCACCTGCAGGTCCTGCTTGGTCCCAAACCAAGAGTCTGTCTAGTCCCAGTCCAAGAATGTCTCTGCCTCTACCTGCAGGATCTACTTGGACATCATGTCCCTCGTCCCAGACCAAAATACCCTAGAGGCACATAGGGGCCCTAGCCACATGCTAGGGGCTTTGCCATGGCATCAACTTGCTTGGTCCCAGACCAAGAACCCCAGGAACTACTGGAGGCCCTAGGGTACCTTTTAGGGTCTTACTCTACCCTAGTTAACTGACTAGGGTACCATCCTCCCTGAGAATGGGTCTCGTAGTTGCACTAACTTTAACAACAAGATCTTCCTCAATCAAAGGAGATACACGGTCGAGATCTTGAAGAGATTCGGTATTATTGACTGCAAGTCCATGACTACAACTATGGAGACAAATCTAAAAAAGTTTAGTGATTCCACTTTAGATTCAAATTAGGTGGATCCCACTATATAAAGGAGGCTGATTGGATCGTTGATGTATCTGGTTAACACCAAGCCAAATACTTTGCTTTGCAGTGAACACCCTCAGCAAGTCTATGGTTGAGTCAAGGCATGTACAATGGGTTGCAACAAAGCATGTGTTGAGGAACCTGCGTGGTAAACTTGGACATCGTATGAGATATGTCTCAGGTGGTGAAATGAGGTTGCGGGGATATTCAGATTCTGACTGAGAAGAAGTGCAATGGTCAAAAATAGCACCCCAAGGTGTTGCTTTAGCTTGGGATCAACCGTGATATCTTGGTTTAGCAGGAAGCATACTTTTGTTGCACTAAGTACAGCAAAAGCAGAGTATTACACAGCCAGTGTCACAAGTCATGAAGTAGTGTGGCTTCGAAAGCTTCTTGCAGGACTATTTGATCAGGAGCTACAGATGACCTTAATACATTGTGATAATCAAAGTTGTGACAAGCTTTCCTAAAATCCAGTATTTCATGACATGTCGAAGCACATTGAGATCAAATATCACTTCATCCAAGACACGGTGCAGAAGGGAGCAGTAAAGCTCCAATATATATCCACAAATGAGCAGATTGTAGACATTCTCACCAAGCCTCTGTCTAAGGAAAAGTTTGTAAACTTCAAAGACTAGCTTGGCGGGATGGAGAATGTCTCCCTCGGTGAGAGGAAGGTGTTGATAGTTCTACAGATGAGCAGGATCACGCAGACATTCACCCTCGAAGCCTAAGTCATATGGCTAATGGTGAATGGCCCTGGAACAATCTTTCTCCAGATAAACATGTTCATTTGGCTAGGAGTGAAAGACTTGAGATGCGAATTGAGGATATTTCCACTGCAATTTGAATTTGGAATTTTTAATGTATAATTGTTCAATGATAACAGTGGTACGAACTTTATATTTTCAATGATAATTGTAGATCTGAAAATTGCATTTCTACTACTATAAGAAAATTCAACAAATATATCATTTATTGTATCTTGCACTAGACTTGGAAGTCTGTCCCATAAATCTGCAATATCAAACTTCAGAAAACCTATAAAACTGATTTATATTAATGTCCTTAAACCCTTCATTCATCTGCATATCCATTTGGACATAGTGAGAATAGGGAAACCCCATGTGTGACATAGTATCTCTTCCGAGTTCCACTTGAAGTTTAGCTTGGTAAGGACTTCGCAACTTAGGTGGGAGTTTGAGTGGTAAAAGGGTGCATAGTAATGAGTAACTAAAAATGCAGTTATCCCATGGATGTCACCAAGATATGAAAGTGGTAAATCTTATTCCCAAATATCCATAAAATTAAAGCTGGGAATTCTGTAGGAGCTTGCCATAAATATTGAGTTCAATCAAAGTAAAACAATAATCAAATTGAATATCAAATGGCCAAATGCTTCTTACAAAATTCTTCTCTTCGACCTTAACTGTTAGAAGAGCTTAATGCTCTCCTAAGATTACCCAATAACATCCTCTCAGTCCAAGGCACTCCCTAGATGACATTATGAGGCTTTAAATTAGTACTTTCACAATTGTTCTTGCTGATAGGGATATCATCTCTTTCACCTCTATTGATACAATTTACCCCTATCTTGAGCACAATATAGTGTCTCTCCTTGTTAGGGTTTACATACTGGGTATACCCCTTCCTACTCATCACTTTACCTTTATTTGTACTTTAGTACTTAGGAGTTGTTATGGCACTCCCACACTGCCGTTCTAACATGCTATACTATGTAGTCGCATTGACCTACATGTCAATTATGCACATTAATAAAAATATCCCATCTTATCTTGTCTTATCTATGTTGCTCAAAACCTCATCAATGCCCCCCCATAAATGCACATACAGAAGAGAATGAATAAACAAATGATAAAATGAACGAAAAGGGAGTATATCTAGCACTTTAAGTGTTGTGGACACAATCCTAGCAAACACACCACTACCTATAGTACCACCCCGTTAGGAACTCTAGCAACACGTACATATGGAGCATGGTAACACCACCCACCTATGAGACAATGAGGACGGTATCTAAAAGAGGAAAACCTTTCTTAACTTGATAAAGCTTCATTCCTTTCATCAAGGCCTTCATTTTCTATCCTATATACGATGCTTGTTTATTTTACACTAATTAGTTTCTTTTCATATATAATAAACTGTGCTCTAACAGAAGACTATTTCATTTGAATTTTGTATATAGTCCCCTGGTTTTGATATATCTCTCTGTCAAGAATATGACATTTTACTGCACAGAGTATTCTAGTAGATTATTTTATCTAAATAGCAAATCTTGTGTGTTCTCTATCCTGTTTTCGCCTTTCTTTGATTTTCCAAAGAATCCACAAATTCTAGAAAACATATTAATGATCCAGTCAGATGGAACTGTTGATACCAAAACACACATGTTTAGGCAAATTTCAATGACAAAAACATTGAACATACTTTGTCCTCTTCGTCAACAGCTGCAGGTGCAGTCTCAAGCCAGCATAGTTCATCATCCAGCTGCTTTTGAGCCAGATTATACTCTTCTGAATCCTCTATACTATACATAAGCTGCCCAAGAAGCTCCCAAAACTGCATGTAAAAACAGGTCAGTTATATAAAGGCAATCATAAAAAAACATGATAATTGGTAAATTAACGTAATCATGCCAACTATTTATAAAATTTTATATCAGAAGAACTTACTTGAAGCTGACAATTCAACAAGTATCAATCAAACGAAAATTGCTGAGCCTTCAATTAAAAACAATTCAAATACTAGACAGTTGTCAAGATGAAAAGCCGGTCATGCTTACATGTAAGCAGCTCTTTGGATGATGACTTGCTTCATTCTTTGCTTCTATCAAAGCCTCTAGTATATATCGACGCACAAGCCCCTGCTTACCACCTGACTGGCATTTAACAGCACTGCAGAAAAACAAGTAAGAAGTTTAAACATTACCAATTAAAAACTTACTCTGTTGAAGAAACTTTTAAGACTTCCTACAAAATCAATAAGAAGCATACACAACAAAGAATATATTTCCTCTACCCAGAAATGACAGCACAGATTTTCAAAGCTATTCAACTAATTTTACAGTCCTGGGTCAAATTAGAATAAATGTTAGTCATATCAAAGACCCTTGAAAACTTTTTTTAAAACACCGACCAAGAACTGCAGTCAATTTTTAGACCTATAAACGTTCAATGTGCTCTGCATTGGTAATTTTAAACCTCAGATTTCATTTTGCCTGTAGGCCCAGCATTTCCTTGGGCAATATTTAAACCCCTGCTATTTTAAGCAGATTAATCTTCACTACCTAAGATCAAAAAGAGACCTCAATTTCACGGCTGCATGGAAAACTACAGAAATGTTTCAGAGTTTTCATGCTTCAAATTTCATATCATTGCACCTCTATTGTTATGATTATTTCATAAATCTCTTGCAACTTCTTGAATATTTTGTTATAGCAGACCTCACCAATGTTGTAAATATCACCGATATATTTTGATATTTGCAATATTTTCTGCAAGCCAATATGTAACCTTTATAACATCATGATTCGTTCCAGTCCCTTTAGATTGCACATTTTTTTATAAATATCATGATTTTTTCAAAAGTATCATGAATCACTCAAAAATAGTCAGGGTGGTAAACTGGTAATAAGGTCACTATAAATATCCAAAAATGAGATTTGTTTTCTCACTTATCAAAGGTGTAGGGATTGAGAGCAAAGGAGCTTACTCATTATCTTCTATCAATTTTAGGAGGGGCAAACACGTGTTCTCATGACCATTAGCAGATCTAATTTTTAGAAGGAAATATTTTCATTCCATCGTTTTCATATTCCCAATTATGATACAAATTTCACTTTCTATTTAAATTTTTTTAGAATTAAGAAAGAGTTTGCAATGTCCATGACTCCATTGTTATTGCCTCTTTTTGCTGATTTTTGTTAATTTTTACCTAGGAAGTGTTCCCCTAAGTGACATTTACCTAAGTCACTAGGAAAAAGCGAAGTCTCTTGGACTTTATATTAATGACTTGAGATGAAGCATTAATTGCACTTTCAGGAAAAAGTGCACTTTAAGTGAAATATTTAAAAAGTGAGTGAAATTAATTATTTTGTGAAGAAAAGTGATTTTAATCACAACCACTCATCTAGACTAATCTGAGCCCTCGGATTAGATGGTTTTTCATTTACCCTAATTTTTTTCACCAAAAGGAAAAGTTTCCAAGTGAAGAGGCACTTTTGCATTTGAAAGAGAACGAGAGCCATTTTCTGAGAAAGAGGAGAAAACACCAGCAGCAGCAAATTTCTCTTGGCACGCATTTCGAGGAAAAGATAGCAGCAAGAGAGGGCACGAAAATAGAGGAGAGGACAGCGGCACTTATTGCTAGTCCATACTGTCTGTACGGTATGGTTATTTGTACAGCAGGCACGATATTCGAGGCAGTTCTTCAGTGCGTTTTTCAAGGCAGGTTGGGTGCACAGTTTTCCAGGCACAAATCTCAAGGCATTGATTGCATGCACGAATTCCGAGGTTGTTCTGTACAGAACAGTCCATAGTATGGACTCCATACAGACAGGCCGTAGGGCTGTCATACAGTGCGTATAGGAGCACGGTTTTCGAGGCAGCTACAGCAGAAAATCTGAGTTGTATTTGTTTGTTGGGCACGGAAAGTGAGAGAAAAAATTTCTTCCAGTTGAGATAAGTTGGTCTGAAAATTTTCTGAGTATTGCTGTAATTTTTCCTGAAAATAAAAATTTCTCTCTCACAGTTTTTCCCCGGAGGTTGGGGTTTTTCCTAGGTCATTTGAACAAAAATATTGTGTCTGAAATTTCATCTATGTTGCACAAGTTTCTGGACCACGAGTACATTGGGTACGCGGACACGAGTATCCGATACGGCTACAAGCTTTGCCCAAATTTGCAGGAAACGTAGGGATTGGAGCAGCAATAATATATATTAATTTTTTAAAATATATTTTAAAAAAATAAAGTTAAAAAAAACATAATTGATAAATTTCATACCTTTAAACTATTTTATCCTCTTAATCCTCTAGTAGTGTCATGAAATTCGTTCTTTTTAAATTTGCTCACTCCTCTAGGTTCACATTATACAAATCTCATTGTACGAGTTTGTAAAGGCAGGTAGCATATGTGTACGAAGCACCAATAGCTTCGTAAATCATAAGATTCAATATTTTTCTAATTCATTATTCCAACTCCATCTATATTATTGCTCCTAAGAGTGCTTAGTCTTTGGGTGCCTCTGCATTTTTTTATGGTAACTACTACTTACTTCTAATGTGAATGAACTTGATTGTTTTAAGTTCAACTAACAAACTTTCAAATTTTTTGGTATCTTGAGTTTGATATGGTTTATGATCCTAAATTGCTATATCAATCAGTATGAATAATATAAGCTAGCTACAATCATTTGAAATATGAATTAAACTTGTTCAATATCTTAGTATTGTAAAAGATCTATTTGTATTCGGTTAAGTGCACTTGCAGCATATATTTTGAGTCTGAATGGATCTAAACATTTAAGAGGTGTGGGCCCTCTTTATTTATATAACCTTGAAAATAAAAAAATGGCATTATTGATAGATTCAATTTAAATTTTTATTATTGGTGATTTCTTGACTCAATAAACTTCAATCATTCAATTGATTTTCAACACTTTTCTTATGATTTTGGCCTCCATATGGTCGGGAGCTTCTGGAAGCTCCCAAACAGACAAGAAGCTTCTACAAGCTCCCAATAAAAAGGGAGCGGCAAAAGCAAGTTCGCAAAAAGCTCCCGAAAAGCTCCCAAGCTACCAAAGAAGCTCCCATAAAAAAGGGGACGTTTCATCCCAGCTCCCAAAACTCCCAGGAGCAGGGAAACACCAGGAACAGGTTGCCAAGATCCCGGGAGTGAAAAAGTTGTAGAAGTTTTTCTTGTGTTTCAGTGCTATGTTGTTTATGAGAAAAATCTAATTTGCAGCAATAAAACAAATTGGGTTGGGCATTAAACAATGTGTTAAAACGAAGTTGAAAACCAGGCTGGTAAAGTGCTGAAAAATCTACATGGTATCAAAGCCTTGTTGAAGAGAGGGCAGATTTATACACAGTGAAAAATTTCAGACTTCAGTGATTTCTTTTGATAGTGGTCAACACCTTCTTGAAACTTGAACTTTGCAAAGATAATGGCTACTAGACTTAGGATGGAAGATAGACTTGATGAGGCTGCAAATTTTGTCCCATGGAAGGCTAGGATAGTGCTGATATTGGAAGAGAATGAGTTGTGTGATGAGGTGGTTCATAACACTACAACAATTCCTATTGTTGTTCCCCTACCACCGATGCAACCGCACTTACCGCCTTCAACAAGGACATAAAAGCTAGAAGAATAATCCTAGATGCAGTTAAAGACCATGTGATTCCTCACATCTCGAGTAAAACCCGTGTATTTCAGATGTGGGATGCTTTGACCAGCTTGTTTCAAAGCTCAAACGAGAATAGGAAGATGGTTTTGTGGGAAAAGTTGAAAAGTATCAAGATGGTCAAAGGGGAAGTTGTGATATCTTACCTTACTAGGATCTCTCAGGTGAGAGATGAGCTTGCAGCAGTGGGGGAGGTTGTTCCTAATGCAGAGCTAGTGCAGACAGCTATGAATGGGGTTTCAAAGCCTTGGGTTGTGTTTGTAGAGGCTTTGGTAGCTAGGGAGAACTTACCTACATGGGACAGGATTTGTGATGATTTTGTTTTGGAAGAGACTCGAAGGGGTCAGGTGCAGGGTAGTGCTTCTACTAGTAGGGAGGATGAGGAGGATGTGGCTTTGATAGCAAAGGGAAGAAGAAGTTTAAGAAGGGTGGGGCCAAGCAGAAGGATGGTCAGAAGAAGGATTTGAGCACTGTGAAGTGCTTTGCTTGTTAGAAGGTTGGGCACTATGCTGGGCAGTGTCCACTAAAGAAGAAGAAGAAGCAGCAGCGGACAGCAGCTTCAACAGAGGTTGAGGATTTTGCAACTAGATTTGAGAGAGAGTTTTCTTTCAATGCTGAGCTGGTTGATAGAGAGAGACCATCCATCATCACCAGTGTAGATATAGATACTGAGAGGGAGTATTCCTTGTTGGCAGACCATTCTTACAGTGCATCCACCACCAGCACGTGGTATATTGATAGTGGAGCTTCGAGCCACATGACAAGTGCTCGAGAGATGTTCTCCGAGATTTCACAGTCAAAGATTGATGTGGAGATAGTGTTGGGGGATGACACAGTTGTCAAAGCAGTTGGGCATGGGACCATTACCTTTCAGAGGGAGCCAATGAGTCCCATGATTTTGAGAGATGTACTGTATGTACCTGGGCTGAAGAAGAACTTGGTTTCAATTTCCATGATCAACGATAGGGGTCTTGGGGTGTCCTCCCTGGATGGACATGTGCGTGTTTTTCCCAAGACTGCAGGACCATCTGCTTCCTACACCATTGGAGTCAGATGTGGGAACCTATACAATCTCTTATTTTAGCCTCAGCATGATTTGGCACATAGCAGCGACAACGAGATTTGTGAGTTGTGGCATAGGAAGATGGCTCAATTGCATCATCCAGCTTTGAGGTTGTTGAGATATATGGTTAAAGGTTTTCTAGAGTTGAGCACAGAGCATAGTGACGTTTGCAGAGGGTGTGCTTTGGGGAAGTACACAAAGACTACTTTCACAAGCAGTCATAGCAGGTCGGCAGGGGTTCTTGACTTGTGTGGACCTATGTCAGTTGTTTCTCTGAGAGGGTTTGAGTATTATGTGACATTCACCGATGAACATTCCAGGATGACCTGGATCTACTTCCTGAAGAGCAAGAAATCTGAGGTGGTCTTACAAAGGTTCCAAGAGTTCAAAGCTCTTATGGATAACCAGACAAGGAGGAAGATACAGGCTCTCACATCGAATAACGGGGGTGAGTATACCTCCAAGGAGTTCGATGGATATTGCAGACAGGAGGGCATAAAGAAGCAATTGAACGTACCATACCA
>LPNX010752710.1:303814-328961 GCA_001517045.1 Pseudotsuga menziesii | reverse complement strand
ACTTTGCTACTCTATGAGTGTTTTGGCATAAGCCAACTTAAATTGTTGACTTTGCTATTTAGGTGTTTTGGTTGTAGTCAACCCATGTTTATGCTGTATTGTTTTATGCTTATGGAGGTTGCACATGCAACTTGCTCTTTTTAATTTATCGACAAAGAGACATCCACTGCATCTAGCGAATCAACTATATGTTAAAAAATCAAGGTATAAATTATAGATTGTGGAACCCTCACAAATGCAATCGAATATGAAGAATTGAATGTCACTAATGTTGAAAAATTGTCTACTGTCAAAAAAGTTAAATCATTGATCAACAAAAGCAACACCTACATATATAGTTACAATTGAAGGTCCATTTGCCATTTCTAATGAAATTGTATCTCAATCTAAATTTGGAAGTATCACAAACATACATGTTTCATAAATTTTGCATCTAGTTTGACATTCTACATGTTTTCTTTTGAATATATATATATTTATATATATATATATAAAAACGCTTCCGACCACGCTTCGCTTCCGGCCATTTTTTGAAAAACACGCTTCCGCGCACCCGCACCCGCTTCACTTCCACGCTCTGGCAACACTGTACCATACACTCCTGAGCATAATGGAGTGGCAAAAAGGAAAAAGAGATCTATTGTTGGAGCAGCTAGAGCTATGTTACATGATCAGTCACTTCCTTTCTTCCTTTGGGCAGAGGCATGCAGTACAGTGGTTTATCTTCAGAACAGGAGATCCCATCGTGTCATGGGGAACAAGACAACTGAGGAGAGTTTCACAGGCAAGAAGCCTGAGGTGAGTCATTTTAGGATATTTGATTGCCTAACTTACTCACATGTCCCTTCTGAGAAGAGGACAAAGTTTGAGCCCACAGCAGAGAGAGGCATCTTTGTGGGGTATGATGAGACTTCGAAGGCCTTCCGCATTTATCTTCCTTCTCAAAGGAAGGTTGTTGTGAGGAGGGAAGTGAGATTTGAGGAGGAGCAGGCCTTCAAGAAATCTAGAGAGTCAAAGGAGGGAGAGCAACAAGTTCCCAGACCTCAAGTAGTTTCACAGGTACAATGAGTGCAGTAGACAGGTTCACCGGTTTTTGGGGTTACTAGACCACACAGTACTGGCACAGGTTCGCCAATTTCAGTGGTTCAGCCAGCAAGATCTTCGGGGACAGGTTTTAGGTCTCACGTTACAAGTTCACCGTACAGAGCTTCAGGATCACAGGGTTCACCAGTAGTTGGTACTCCAGCTTCTGGTTCACGGGTTACTAGGGTTTCTACCTCTGGTAGTTTATCAGATGCGGAAAAACCAGTGTGGGAGCAGTCTTCAGGGAAGAAGAAGCCTAAGTGGCTTTGGGACACCTTGAAGGAAGCACAGGAGTTTGGGACACCCAAGAAGCCAATGAGGGCTATTCAGATACCAGACAGATTGGGTATGGCATTAATGGCTAGTCTTCATGATTCAGAGCCTTCTACTTTTGAGAAGACCTCTCAACATCATGTTTGGAGAGATGCCATGATGGAAGAGTACCATTCCATCATGAAGAACAATGTTTGGGAGATAGTTCCAAGACCTAAGGAGAAATCAGTGGTGACTTCCCGTTGGCTTTACAAGCTAAAACATGTTGCAGATGGTAGTGTGGAGAAGTACAAGGCTCAGTTTGTGGCACGGCGATTCTCACAGGTTGAGGGAGTTGATTATGATGAGACCTTTGCATCGGTTGCTCGTTATACATCTATCAAGGTGTTGATTTCCATTGCTGTTGAAATGGATTGGAAGATCCATCAGATCGATGTGAAGACCACATTTCTCAATGGAATCATACAAGAGAAGGTGTATGTGGAGCAGCCTCAGGGCTTTGCGATTCAAGGGAGAGAGTCTCATGTTTGCAGGGTGAAGAAAGCCTTGTATGGGATGAAGCAAGCTCCTAGAGCTTGGTACTCCAAGATTGACTCTTACTTGTAGTGGATGGCCTTTCAAAAGAGTGAGATAGATCCGAATCTTTATTTCATCGTAGTTGGAGATGATCCGCTCATTCTTCTATTGTATGTGCATAACTTATTTATCACGGGAGGAGAGAGACCTATTGCAGCTTGCAAGAAAGATCTTGCTTCAGAGTACGAAATGACGAACATTGGGTTGATGCACTATTTTTTGGGATTGGAGATTTGGCAAGAGCCTGGACATATTTTCTTGGGACAAGGAAATTATGCAGTTGATATTCTGAGGAGATTTCGGATGGAGGATTGCAGGTTGATGTCTACACCGATGGTCACCAACTGGTAGAAGCTTCGTGCTTATGAGGAAGAGTTGGTGGATCCTACAATATATCGTCAACTCATTGGTTCTTTGATGTATCTAGTCAACTCTTGACCAGATCTGTGTTTTGCAGTGAACACTCTCAGTCAGTTCATGGTGGAGCCTAGGAGAGTGCACTGGGTAGCCGCAAAACATGTGTTGAGATACCTTGTTGGGCCAGTGGTGTATGGTCTAGACTACAGGAGATCGGATGGGATCAGGTTGATTGGCTTCACAGATTCAGAGTAGGAAGGCAGTGTGGCAAGCCAAAAGAGCACTTCCGGATGTTGTTTCAATTTGGGCTCGACAGCAATGTCGTGGTTCAGTCAGAAGCAAAAGTTTGTTGCTTTGAGTTCTGCACAGGCCGAGTATATGGCATCCAGTCAGACCAGTTGCGAGGCGTTGTGGCTTCGCAAGTAGCTGGTGGATTTATTTGATCAGGAGTTGAGGCCTACGTTGATTTACTGTGACAATCAAAGTTGCATCCAGCTCTCTAAGAATCCAGTATTTCATGACCGATCAAAGCATATTGAGATCAAGTATCATTTCATTTGTTATTAAGTTCAGAGAGGAGCAATGACATTGCAATATATTTCCACTGATGAGCAGATTGTAGATATCCTGACAAAGTCTCTTGGAAGAGGCAAGTTTATTCACTTCAGAGACAAGTTGGGTGTGGTGAAAAAAAACTTCCTCAGTAAGAGGGAGTGTTAATTTTTACCTAGGAAGTGTTCCCCTAGTGAAATTTGCCTAAGTCACTAGCTAAAGGGGAAAAGTCACTTGGACTTTAAATTAATGACTTGAGATGAGCATTAATTGCACTTTCAGGAAAAAGTGCACTTTAAGAGTCTTCACTTAAAGCATTTTTCTGCTATCTTGTAAATCTTGTTCATTTGTTTATACTGATAAATCATCTGTATATGGCTTAATATCTTGGTTCATTATTTATTTGCTCATTTATCTCGTTGTACAACACCTAAGCTGTAGTTTAATTATAACTTAAATCTCAAATTCATTTGTAAGTTTATAAAGTTGTAATCCACCTTTAGACTCCATTTGTAATAGGCACTGGTCTTTATTTATCTCAAGGTCTGCTTGTCATTAAAGGAAATCTGTGCATTTGCATGCTGCTTGTCATTCCTTAGATATTATAAAGTCTTAGCGTTAGTCTTAATAAAAGATCCCTTTAATTAATTTGTAATTAATTAATAAATCTGGAACTTAGTTTTCCTGTAGGGACTACCCCCCTTAGCTCTGTTGGGATCTTGCCTAAACGGAGGAGTTGTGGACTGTGGTGACAGTGGTCCCCAGCTCTCACTTGCCCCCAAGGACACACATAGCAGGTTGTGACTTTCCTGTGTTTTAAAGTGTGAATTAGGCGGCAACAAAGAGAAATATTTAAAAAGTGAGTGAAATTAATTATTTTGTGGAGAAAAATGATTTTAATCACAACCACTCATCTAGACTAATCTGAGCCCTAGGATTAGATGGCTTTTCATTCACCCTAATTTTTTCACCAAAAGGAAAAGTTTCCAAGTGAAGAGGCACTTTTGCATTTGAGAGAGAAGGAGAAACATTTTTTGAGAAAGGAGAAAACAACGGCAGCAAGTTTTTCTCTTGGCATGCATTTCAAGGAAAGGACGACAGCAAGAGAGGGCACAAAAATCGAGAGAACAATAGCATTCATTGATGGTCTTTGTTGTTTGCATGGTGCGGTTTTTCGTACAACATGCACGACTTTCGAGGCAGTTCTTCAGCACATTTTCGAGGCAAGATGGGTGCACGATTTTCGAGGCAGAAGATTCAGGCATGAATTCCAAGGTTGTTCCATACAAACCTGTCCATACAGGCAGGCCATATGGCTACCGTACAGTTCGTACAGTAGCATGGTTTTCGAGGTAGCTACAACAGAAAATTTGAGTTGTATTTTTTTGGGCACAAAAAACAAGACAGAAAAATTTTCTTCCGGTTGGGATAAGTGGTCTAAAAATTTTTGAGTATTGCTGTAATTTTTCCTGAAAAAAAATTTCTCTAACAGGTTTTCCCCAGAGGTTGAGGTTTTTCCTGGGTCATTTGACCAAAAAATGTGTCTGAAATTTCATGGTTGAATGTGTTTATTTGTTGTTAGTGAAAAAGTTGTAGAAGCTTTTCTTGTGTTTCAGTCCTATGTTGTTTATTAGAAAAATCTAATTTGCAATAGTAAAACAAATTGGGTTGGGCATTAAACAATGTGTTAAAGCGGAGATTTGAAAACCTGGTTGGGAAAGTGCTGAAAAATCTACAATTTTTCATGGGACATTTATAAGTTTTTGTAGGTCTGAATTTTTTTCTAGTCTTATTTTTTGTTCATTCGATTTTCTTAGGTTTGATAAGTGCCTACGAACACGTCGAACGCCTTGGACCCATTTCGGCAATAAGGTGAACCCCTTTATAAGACAAATCACCACAAACTGTCTTGCAAGTTGTGTGGAAGGAGATGAAAGGAGAAATTAGCTGCTTGAAATACCACCTTGAAAGAATCCCAATGCCCGAGGTAGGATTTTGTTATAAATCAATCCGAACCTCATGCATGTCCACCCATCAAATGAAATCCATAAGGAGGACAAAACAGCTTTGAGACTTGAAACTGCAATCAAAGCAATTGCAAGAGCCTAAAGAACCACTTGCATATCGATGTTAGGAGGAAGAGAATCCATAGCACCTCAATGTTCTTTGATCAAAGAACCAACACTGGGTAACACACTTCTATCAGTGCAATCTTTGAAAACGGAGAAGGAAGAAGAAGATAGGGTTGTAGGAAGATGTTTTCTAAGGATCAAAATTCCCCTTAGCATTTCCAAGAAGAATATTTTTTACCAAGCAATATTTCATGTTGTTATTACTGCTAACCGAAGACCCTTCCCTGTGAGGAGTTGAGAGGGCCAATCCTTCAAAAGGAAAGGATTGATTGCACAACTACATTGGGGAAACTTAAACAATCATGGAAGAGCACCAAATCCACCATAATGTCGATAGTGGACAAATGATAAGGGAAAGACCCTTCTTAATCTCTTGATTAATTGTCAAAGGGAGCAATGTGCATTAGATCCGTTGATACATCTATCTGCACATGTTAAAGATATGGATTTATTATGTGAGTTGTTAGATGAGTTCATTCAAGAGATAAGTATGTAGCTAAATTTCCAAGTCATAATGAATATTGCTACTAACTATATGGTGGTTAGCATGATATTAATGGAGAGGGCATCTAACATTGTTTTGGACCCCTTGTGTCGCCTATTGCATTGAATTGACTCTAGAGGATATGGGCAATTTATTATATCAAGGATATCATTTAATCTACAAGAAGCATCACAAAATTTATATATAATCATGCATATCGTTTAAGCCCTGTGAGCTAGTGTCTCCTGTAATTACATGTTCTACTACCAATGTTATTCCTCTTCAATTACCCCTCACTTATAAATTGGATTTTGAAAAGAATGTTCATTTTCGATCAATGGCATGCTAGTTTAGTTAGCCTAAAAATTAAAAAGCAAACCATTACTATGCTAGTGTGCTAGGAGTGACTCTCAACAAAAGTGGAGGAGGTGTGCAAAATTAGCAAACCTTTGGCAAAGGTTCATTGTTTAGAAAATGGGGGAAATCAACTAAGGCCATGGATAGTGCAAAAGAAGTCATCTATACTTAACGAGCAAACAAGGGTAGGTATTTGAAATTTTGTCTTTGACATGGTTGTCTAGGAAAAAGAGACTAGTTTTCCAAGTAAGATATATTGTGTTTTCCTTCTTCCTGATGGGGTATGGTCTAGAATGGTAATCTTAACCTTTTTCTTTTAGTCGTTGTAAATGTGTGCTGGAGAATGTCAAAGATCGCCACATTACAAAGACGTGTTTTCAATATGCTTAAGCTAGACTTGTATCTCTTTAGGTTGCAGCCGCAATTGAAGTGGAATTGAAAAAACATGCACCAAGAAGTGCAACATGTTAGAAATTTTCAAATTAAATTTATGGCAAGTTGTAAGTCCCTAATATTTCATAAGTAACTTACTTGAGGCTCAATAAATTTATTATGAGCCTCTAATAGGTTAGACGCTAGCAGCTTGATTTATTAAATTTATGAATTGGCACCTTGACTACAGCGCATCAAAGGAAACTTCATGTTTGACATCATAAGGACCTCTCATTTGCTAGGAAGTTGACCATGGTTGGATCGATTCGTCAGGCCTTGTACATATATTATGTTTCCTACAGGTTGCCTAATAGGGTTTAGCTTCGGAGGTTAGAGCACATCTCGTTATCGTACTTGTGGTCCTGGTATGGTGGAGGGAAGTGTCTTCCTATGATTCCTTGCAATTTTTGTACTATGCCCAATGATGAGGGAAGTTTAGGTTGCTTGATGTGGCCACTTAAGGTTCCATTATTGCTACTAACTAATAGTTGTCTATCAATGCAGCAATATATATCAGTGAAAGAAAATGTGACACTCGGTAAGTATTCGTTCTAATGTTCACCAAGGGACTCCAGTGCACCAACGCACAAGCTTAGGATTCACCAACAACAATGCACCAACACACCAATCTCACGCAACTCTAGGCAAGAATGTAACAACGCACTAGCCTCACGCAGAAATGCATCAATGCATAGAATATGTTGAAAAAAGAAGCCACCAAACAATTACACAACAACATCCCACGCCCAATGAGATCTGTGTGCAAGGGACGCAATCAACAGTCATGAAATACGCAATCTTCAACTCACAAGACACGGTCCTCCGGATTAGGGTTTGTGGATGACAGCTCGTGTAAGTAGAGCTTTATTTGCAACTTCACGGGATACCATCGCAATCTCCACACAAAGGCAACTCAAGGGATTCTCCACGTAATCTTTACGCAAAGGTCACACCAACTTAGGGTTCAAGGTAACCCTCGACACTCAACCAACTCCATGTTCAAGAGAGCAATCAGCAAGACACATCGAAACAAGCCCTAAGTCCGTTATCTAAGTTATCTTCTTCAGGCCAGACCAATGTGGCTCGAGATCTACGTCTCTCCTACACATTGACTTCGTCCTTCCACGCCAATTCCATTCACATGAAAGCATTAATTTTCAAGACTATGCAGTTATGAAAGCAATAGTGGAGCTTACTATCCGATGGGGGATATCGCCCTATCTCAGCCCAACAGATACGGATATCAATCTCAGTGCTTCAATATCCTTTACGTTGTAGCAAGCGTATCAAGGTTTCCTCCCTAAAAGGATTAGTGTTTCAATTGAGGGAGGTTACAATGGAGATGCAAAAAACTAAGAGCCTCACACAGAGATGCAAAAGTTGAGAGCCTCACGCAAGTCTCCAACTGGAATCCTTCGGTTCACGCAACAGTTGAGAGGGCATTCACCACCCTCACACAAAGGAGAGAACTTGATTCACTCAACAATGAAGAGGTGAGTGAAAAATGGTTGTTGTCAGCTGACTGTTTTGCAAAGCATTGAGTCCGCATTCTTTTCTTCTGCGGAGTTACCTCCACCCTAACACAAAGGAGAGAGCTCGATTCACTCAACAATGAAGAGAGGAGTGAAAATTGGTTGTTGTCAGCTGGTTGTTTTGCAAAGCAACGAGTCCGTGTTCTTTTCCTCTATGGAGTTACATCCTGCGTATTCAAGATATCACAAAGAATATCTTCTTCTCAAACACAAGCCAGGGAGATAAATGACAGGATGACGATAAGAAAGCACGGTTGGCATGTCAAGAATGGCAATATTGGGAAGAAACACCCACCAGGTAGAGAGGATGTAATGGACAACAAAAAGGCCTACTCAAAGAATATGCCAAAGGAGGCAAGCATTAATGCTCTAGCAACTTTATGGCAGAGATGGTGGGTTCCCACAGTGCTCAAACTAAACTAGCATAGGCCACAAGGATCATTGAGCTCTAATACCACTATTAGATACTCCTTAGGAAAATAGTCACAACGCAAATAAAGACGGAATATTGAGCATGAATAGCATATCTATCTCATTAATGTATGTAGTATGTTCATATAGATACATATGAGAATAACCCTTGGTTTCCAAATTCCAAGGTATCCCTTGGACTCCCAATGATTGTTCGCATTTTCTCTCAAAAATGTGAATAGTAAATAATAATATTTCATAACCCAAAGGATTATGTTTCCAACAACCCAGACCCAATAGATACCGATCAATCCTCGAGTACCCATGCCCTCGATAGCCGCTTGAGTATTTTTAATGCTTTCATAAACCTGCACACATAATAATCTCTCTCATGCACCTCAAAGCCATGAGGTTGCTCAATGTACACCTCTTCCTCAACCACTTTGCTTGGGAAATCCATCTTCACATCCATCTGATGCATCCTCCGACCCATCTCTGAAGCAATAGATATAACAACCATGATACTAGTATACATGGCTACTGGAGCAATTGTTTCCTCATAGTTTACTCCCTCCTCTTAGGAGAACCTTTTAGCCATGAACCTCACCTTGTACTTTGCACACCACCATCCGCAGCATGCTTAATCTTAAAGATCCATCTCGAACTCACCACAAATTTACCCTCTTTCCTCGGCACTATGTCCCACAACACATCATTCTTCATAATCGCATCCCTCTAGACCTGATGGCCTACTGCTACAACACTAGTAGGCTTGGAATCAATGATGTCACCCATGAGTGCCATGTACCTTGAAAATTGTCTCGATGATATACTCTGCCTAAAAGTACTCCTATGAGCCTCCACATGCTCCTAACCATCTTTCAATGCCTACTCTAGCCATCTCGGCTTCCTGCTGACTAAATTAGAAGGAACCTCCAACACCTCTTGATCCAAAGACCGAGTCCCTATACCTGCTAGTGTTGGTCTCTCCTCAACCTCCAAAGCCTCTAGCTCATCATCCTCTGCCACTGTTGAACGAGTGTCATGTGACTTTCTAAAGGCTCGGCTCTCATCAAACCAAACATACATCCTCACCATTGCTTTTCTAAATGATGGATTGCATATCCTATATTCCTTTGAAGTCTTAATATATCCCACAAAAATACCATTCTCTACTCAAGGTTCCAAATTCATCCTCTTCTCATTTGGTAAATGCACATACACCAAACATTCAAAGATACAAAAGTGACCATTCTCTCGTCTCACTCATGTGAAAGCTTCCTCAAGAGTCTTGTCCCTCAAGACCTTGTGAGGACTCCTCTAATGAATGTAAAGTACCATGTTGCATGCTTCTACCCAAAGACACATGCACAAATCCTCATCATGGACCATTGCTTTGGCAACTCCAATGATGGCCTTGTTCTTCCTCTATGCAAACCCCATTTCGTTGTGGGTTGTAAGGTACTGTCAATTCCTTCTTAATTGTCCCCTCCAAGAAATCCTTGAACTTGGTACATGTATATTCACCACCATTATCTATCCTAAGAACTCTTATCTTCCTTTCAATCTAGTTCTCCAAGAGAGCCTTGAACTCATAAAACTAATTGAAGACCTCGTCCTTGGTATTCATAAAGTAGATCGTCATCCTCCTCGAAAAATCATCTATGATGGTCAAATAGTAGTTATACCTGGTCAATGATAATACTGACATAGAACCACATATATCTGAATGGAACAAATCCAATATCCCCCTAGACTTGCTATCACTACTAAGAAAGTTTGTCTTGGCATACTTGCCAAACACAAATCCCTTGTTGCTCCACACTAAACACAAGGAGACCAGTGACAATCTCCCTCAATATCAATAAGGCCCTCTGATGGAAGTGACCTATCCTCCTATGCCATAACTCACACATACTGTCATTGTCACTATGAACTAAAGCACGAATTCGTTGGGCCTTCAACAAGTACAAATTACCCACTCCACTCTAAAAATAAACCACATATCCTATATCCTCAATAGCTGAAATCAATACTAGGTTCTTCATCACCCCTGGTACATATAGCACATCCTTCACCTCCAAACGACTTCCAGATCCCAACTGAAACAAAATGTCTCGAATCCCCTCTACTGCACACTTGGCATCATTACCAAGCTCCACATGTAGCTCTGACTCTTCTTTTGAAAAACTGGTGAAGACATCTTGCATTCCCGTCATGTGACAAGAAGCCTCACTATCCAAGAAAGACAAGACACCAATAAGAACTCCTCAAACTTTGCAACGAAATCACTCACTTTGCAATTCGGCTTAGGAAACTTCTCTCTAATATGTTCGATGGAAAGCTTGGGTCAACGATTATTCATTGTGATAATCAAAGTTGCATTAAGCTTTCAGAAAACCTAGTGTTTCACGATAGATCGAAACACATTGAAATGAAGTACCACTTCATCAGAGACTTAGTACAAAGAGGCACCCTGAAGCTTCAATACATCTGTACAAATTAACAGATTGCAGATATTGTGACCAACCCTCTGACATCAACAAAGTTAGTGTACTTTCGTGACAAGCTTGGGATGGCAAAAAATACCTCTCTCGTTGAGAGGGAGTGTTGATTTTTCCTAAGCAGCATCAAGAGCCATTCTCTAGGAGAATAGAGGCCCCTGGTCAGTTACAAGGAACTTGACCCAGTTTAGGACTAGGGAACTCATCGTAGGGCTGAGGGCCATTCTTTGAATGGAGGCACCTGGTAAGTTACTAGGAAATTGACCCAAACTGGGACTGGGGGTCTCAGCCTAGAGTTGAGGGCCATTCACTAAATGGAGGCACCTGGTCAGTTACCAGGAATTTAACCTAGTCCGAAACTAGGGACTCATCCTAGAGCTAAGGGCCATTCTACAGGAGAATTGAGGCGCTTGGTCAATTACCAAGTACTTGACATTGAGTCATTTGATGCAGCCTAGGACATTGAGTCATTTGATGCAGCCTAGGGCTGAGGCACTTAGTTAGTTACCAGGTCATCACCATAAGCCTTATACCAAGTCTGGGCACGTGATGCACTCCTCTTCTTGATCTATGGGCTATAAGACCTTCTCCATGGACTAGCTACCCCTGGTTGAGAAACCTAGCACCCGAATTTGGTGGCAAGAGGAGATCAAGATAAAGCATTTAGTAATTCTCCTTATTTATGATGATGTACTTTTATTGGGCATGAATGAACCACAAGGACCCTAGAAACCAATTGCTCTGACCATAAAATACTTGGAGGACCATCTAAACCTAAGTCTTGGTCCATGAGACCAACAAAAGAAAGACCAAGTGGCACAAGTCAAAATACAAGAAGACCTTTGTACCACAAAAAGATTAAAGTCAAAAGGGTCAAAGAAGAAAAAGATTCAAACCTTAATGTCAACTCCTAATTATGTGGTACCAACTTAAATGCTTGAAAGCCTATAAATAAATGACATTTGCAAATCATTCACAAAACAATATTATCACTTCACTGCTCCTTTGTTGACTGAGGAAATTCGTGACTGGATCTTATCTTCTTCATTGTTGTTGAAGGAGAGTTTTTGAAGGAGAGTTTTTGGGTGAGTTTTTTTCCTTTGGTTTTCCCTCTTGCCCTAGTGTGGCGGCCTAGCCAACTAGGGCTTCTCCACCCACAGTCTAACAGTCCAAGGTGGTGAAGAGGGGTGCAGCAACAGCTACAGCACCCTTGGTGGCTAATAGGGTTGTTGCTCCAGCTCCCTGTGGTGGTCAAACTACAGCAACCACCTTCCAAGTGGCCACAGCAGCAACAGAATACTGCCCTCTCTCTTCCCTGGTGATCACCAATACTGCTCCCACTTTCTGCTGGTCACGGGCAACACAACAAGGCTGCCCCAACTCTCGCTGGTGACAGCAGCAGCATACAGGAGAATACGGGCAGCAGTAAAACAGACCACGGGCAGCAGGTCCAGGCAGCAGCAGCAGGTCTAGGTAGCAGCGGCATGTCCGGGCAACAGTAACAGGTCTGGGCAGCAGGCCAGCAGTAACAGGTTCTGGCAGCAGTCATAGAATTCAGGCAGTTCATAGAATTCGGGCAGCAGCAGTAGGGCTGCTACAGGTGTCACTGGAAGCAGCAGAAGGTTGCTAGGGTTTCCTTGAATTTGGAAAAATTTGTTGTACATTCATCTCAGAATTCTGAGATCAAATTTTCTTCTTTCATCCACAAACTCGGTCATCTCATTTAGAGGATGAACTACTAATGCTTTGGGGTTTTTGTCCTTTAAAGGTTTCCCCGTGAAAAATCATGCGTTCAATTGTGTGATGCTTGGTTGACTACTGTACTTGTCTTACTACTATTTACTTTTCAAGTACTATCTCTATTACAGTCTGCAATTTTTAAACAATATCATGCACATGTTAAAATTCAACAATTCATATAACATAACTAGACCTTGCAAGCTAAGTGACACAGTTCGGGTTCGTGTTCGAGTTTGGAAAGGATTAGATTCGGTTCAGGTTTCAAATTTTCCGATGAGGTTCGGATGAGGTTTGACAATAGGTTCAACTATATATATATACTCCCCCTTACCAATTTTCTACACCCCATAAGACCATAGGATTCAAAGCACTTAGATCACTATTCATAATTCTGTCGTATATACTTGTTGTTTATGACATTTCTGCTCACAAATATGTGCTTCTAAGAGCAGGTTTTTGTGTTTTAACAGCGGATTTACATGCTTCCCACAGCAGTAGTTTGTTCTTAGGGGTAAATCTATGTTCTTAGTTGTTGTTTGGTGTGTTCTTATGTAAAATACGGGTCTGATAATTCGAATTACAGAGAGCATTTAATTTATAGACAACATAAATAAATAGAGAGCATTTAATCTATAGACAGCATAAATAAATTGAGAGCAGTTCACTTATAGACAACATAAATAAATAGAGAGCATTTAATTCATAGACAACATTCAATTATAGGTATCGTGCTTTTTCCTTTTTTTAATTTCAAAAAAAAATTCCTTCAGGTTTTCCTTTAGGTTCACCGTCAAGTTTAGGTTCGACGAGGTTCGGGTTCGGATTTAGGTTCGACATTAAGTTTGTCTTTCAAGTTCGGCGAACCTGAACAAATTTCAATTATTTTTTAAGGTTCGTCGAAACTCGAACCTCAAGGATTAGGGTCGGCGAACCCTGTGACTTAGCTCACAAGATATGCAAATTAAAAAGTGGACAATCTTTACTTCGCACTTAGAAGTCAATTTGGGTGTAGCATCTGGTGTTGGGCCTTCCAATATCAGCAATGATGATGGTCTTCAATCGAAAGAGAAAGATGGTCTGCCATTTATGTTGTATAGATTACTAGTTCACTCTGGGACTTAGAGGATGGATGGATGGATACATGTGTGTGCATGTTCACGATAATACATTCCCACTTGGAAGTGTCTTCGCTCAAACAATCTATTGTGGTTCCATATGCATGACTCATTCAAGTATATGGAATTGAAAATGGATATTGTTAAAAGATAGACAGATGTAGACTGGGATGCCAACATACAGAATAACACTACGTGCATACCCTTAACATCCATAATAATTGATGTTCCTTAATGTCACGAGAATCCTTTTCTGACAGAAAAATTAAGAAACCAAACTATATGTTAGAGGCTAATACACATCCTTAATATCTCATACGCAGAACAATGTATACAAAAATACAACTAGGGATGTTAGTGATAGTTTAATATGATATATATTTCATTTTCAGTCTTGGACCTTGGGAGCTATGAACACATCTCTTTCAGTTATGTGCCTGTAACAGAGCATCATATCTATATCTCAATCAAATGTGTTTATGATATTTTTTAACTGTTAATCGTATCATTGTTAATGATATTTCAATAATATAATATATTATATAACTACGGAGGTTGATATTAGATAATACTTTCATGGAAATCCTGACAAGAAGTAGAGAGGATACAAAAATTCTATAGCCAAAATATATCATTAAAAAGTACACCTCTACTATCATTTAGATGGGAAAAGAACTGCACCCCAGCTTTAAAAAAAGCATAGCTGCTCGATATCGAAGAAATTCATCGGAAGGATATAGCAACAGGCCCTGCAAGTCGACATGAGATATGAATAAAAGGTAAAACTTTAAAAAAAAAATATGGTTTTGATGCTGGAATAAAAACATTATTCAGTACCACGATGAATGGCTTTGTACTTGGGGATGTAAAAACAGAACTTATTAGATCCCTGTACCTCAACAGCAATGCTATCTGCACAACACATGATAAGAGTAATTACAAGTATTATGTGGAAACCTAGATTCAACTATGCGCTAAGAACTCAATCATGTTATTCAATCCCCAATGATTGAGGAAGAGACAAAATTATGCATTTCAATACACATTTGTAACAGTTTTCTTGCATAGGTATCTGGTGACACGAATAACATAAAAGGTTTCTCAAGTTCAATTGAAACGAGCAAGCATGCCAAATGCCAATCCAGATTTCACTACAAAAATAACACTGCTGCAACAAAAATCCCAACTTTAGGACCAACCAAATTTTAGTACTATTCTACCATGCTATTATTCTGCAGAGTGCAAACCAACAACCACAATGTTCCTCGTATCAAACATATTTTTCTTGCCACTTTTAGGATCAAATGTAGCATGCAAGGTAGCTTACACACTGCTAAATGCTCTTAAATATGTTCACTCAAAACTTCTTTCAGATAATTCAAATGAAAAAACTGACATCATTATATATGAAAAAAATAGCTGAAAATGAAATGGCTTTAATTTCAGTAAAAAAAAATAGGATACATAATAACTCACCAAAAGCTCCAAGGCTTCAATAGACAGATATTGATCATCAAGTTCTAACCCCTCTTCTTTGCATGTACCAAGCATTTTCTGTTTTAAAAAAAAAATTGCCGAAGGCAAAATATAGTAGGGTAGAGCAAACTAATTTTAAGGAAAAAAACTTAGATGACTCTATAATGGCAAGAATGGGAAAAAGTGATATTACAATACAAGCCTGTTGAGATGTGCTTTCCAGAGGCAAATACACAAAGGGATCGGCTTCCATATGTGAAAGATGCCCCAGTGCAGAAGCCCATGTCAATTGTTTCAGAACTCCAATAACTTTGGTCATGTTAATGATCTCCATCTCAGACTTCTGAAGAAATCAATTGTTACCAGAAATAAATAAAACAACAGGAAATACATACAGTAGACAAATTATAGAGTCAACAGATTGCTGTTAATGTTACTGAATATATTAGAACCTTAATCTTCCAATTGAAACTTAAATTAATTGGCAAACAGAGCATGCAAGCTTTCATAATGGTCCCAATTAATGCATTGAGATATCCAGAATAAAAGAAAAAGTAACATTTCATTGCAGCACTAATGTTAGACAAGGAAAGGAGTTGGAATCGGGATCAATAGTTTAAAAATTTCAGCTAAAAATTCAGCATCTCTTGGCCATGTAGTATGTACAACCATTGCCTAAATCAATTTCATAACAATAATTTCTGTTCATTTTATTCCTTCTATTCTCTTCAATTCTATTCCCTGTTTAAGGTTTCATCACCAATGTCTATGTTAGCACGGTCCCCAAACAACTTTGAAAATAATGCAAATATAGCATTTTCAAAAAAAACACTCCTTCCACATTTTTATCTACTTAATTGCAACATGCTGCACTTGCTACCTCAGAATCAGTATGAACATTAATATTTTCATATTCCTGAGTCATGACCTCATCCTTTGCATCAAATGCCTTATCTTTAACAGCCACATTTGCATCAGCCCTGAAAGTATAGGAATGCTAACAACAATTAAAATCCTTCAAAAACATGCAAGAAAGGAAAAGATCGTCATGAAGAGCACATGAAAAGTTACCTGATATATCCAATAACATGACCAATTTCCGCAGCTTTAGTTTCAATCTTACTTTCAAGAAGCTGCATATAATAACAAAGGCAAAGGCATCTTGAACAAGTCTCTATACAAACAATATACCTAACATAAATTTCAGTTACCTATCAATATACCAACAATATACATAAGCTATCATCCTATCACAGATATAAAAACTGCCTTATGCACACCTCATACCATTACTGTCATACATGACAACTCGACGCCTATCTATTTGTAAATTTCTTTAAAACCCACTCTTCAGTTACACAGTATTTTTTTTATTCAAACCCCAAATTAATTACTGATAACCACAAATGGATTTCTTCACAAATATTGCAGCGGAAAATAAATACTAAGAAAAATAGAACAGCAATTACATCAATAGAAACACCGATATTTTTGGGTATGAAAACCCCTGGAAAAACCCAAGATGGGAAAACCGGTGCAGCAGTTTGAGAAGATATTTTTATTAACAAGATATAGAGCAATATAATCCAGAAATCGATTTTACCCAACCTGGCAAAATCGTACAACCGAAACTCACTGAGAAACCCCAACAAGATCGTACAGCCCCTGCATCAGCGTGTACGGCCTCCCTGAGATTTGCCTGTGTAGCCCTGTCAACCTCTAGATGAATGTTCTTCAGTGTCACTTTCTACAAAATTCTCCTGCAAACTCTCTCTCTCACTCTCCAGCTGAAAGCTATGAGCAAGAAATCTCTCGCTGACAATGTGTGTGTCGAAGCAACTGTATCTGTACTCTCCACCAAATCAATCTCCTTTTAACTCAATGGCCAAGCGAAAACCCTAACTCTCAGTATGGATCAATGGATGAGATCCTCCGGTGAGATCAATGGCCAAGATTAGATTAGCCATCACTTAAATTATATTTCACTTGAACTTTATAAAAGTGTCTCCATTAAGTCAAATTAAAATTAGATCAATTTGGCATCCTGTGTTGTGTCTTCCATCAAGCAAGGACACATGCAAATGATGAAGACCTTCCTTGTTGCCACTTTTTAACACTATTACCCACAACTCTTACTTTCAAGAGGTTCAATAGAAGTTCAGCCTCTTTCAAAACTATATGTTTACCAAACTTCAACTCATAGCAACCTCTTGATGTGTGTTGCAACTAACTTAATACATGAAATGTTTGGTCCACCACTTGCACAACACATTTATCTCCAATCCTATTTTAGTTTCCTTATTCTCCCCTGTATCATTCTCCCTTCAAGTTGAGCAATCCAAACATGACAACTAACAACAACAATTCTAATCGATGTTTTTGGGATGAATGTCTTTGTCAAAGAACCAAATCAATTACACCACATGGAACATACACAGAAATTACACCAATAAACGAGAGAATAATCGTGTGATTGAGTGATGCAAAGTCGCAAAACATGGTCAGAGAGAGGCGGGGATAGGTAACATAATTCCTGAACACAAAATGACTAATTAATTCATGAATACATCACCTTATTAAAAGGATTCTCCCCAAGTTAATTGTTATAACTTTATTACATGAAAAGAGTGTGACATATCTTGGCCTTCTGTCATCTCATCATTGTGAAGAAAGGATTGCTCCCTTCATTTGATATCCAAGAATCATATACTCTCTTTCAATTCTCTCTGTGTTCTTGGTTTCTTTGTCTTAATTTTTTATAATAATAAATGATCATGTACTACTCACAAGTGCAATATTAATCCAAATGTGTTTACACCATGTTTGGGGGTGCTTCATGAGATGTGTGGTGCATGGTGTATGGTTAGCCCTTGATTGATCTATGATGGAGTTGCACATTGGAGTTGTCTTACTCATTGGTTGCCAGAGCTAATCTGAATGTTTGATTAACATTCTTCCTTGGAGCGTTGGAGATCTTCAGACAGGTTGGTGGCATTCTACATGCTGGCCACATGGAGAGGTTTCCTAATTAGAGAACACCCTACATTGGAGGAAGGAAGTTTGGCAACCTGAAGGTGCTCGTTGAGCCCTTAATAGCATTGCGTTGCTTGGAAGCCTGCATGGAGCATTGCGCTTAATTTGAGGAAGTCTGAGTTGCAACAGTGATCATGTTGGTGGGGTGGACTGGAAAAGAACATAGTCAAGAGAGGCATTGGAACATCGAAGCCCTTCGAGAAAGAGTGCTTTGACACTAGATGAGAAACACCCTTGTCTTGGAGACTTGCCTCAAGATCATAATCAAATTGGTGCTTGACATGTGTCATTTGTAGGAATGGCTTCTGTGACAACGGATGCAGCTAAAATGGAAGTGATGATTGTTCAAGAGTGACAGCAAACAGACGTGGACCTAGTAGATCCAGTCATATGTGGACACATGGCCCACAGGTCCAAAGGATCTCATATGGAGATTGGTGGTTGGGAGCAGGAAGCTCCAACGAATGTCGATTTCTCTACTGCAGATGTTCATTCTTTCGATGATCATGAGAAGCAGTTGATTTCCAGTTGAAGTCATGATAGACTCTAAAAGTGGATTAGAGAAAGTTAGTCCTGGAGGACGAAAGCTACTCAGTTGATTTATGCAAAGGTGCACATCTATTCAGTTACAGTTGTGCCTCAAGATTCAGAATGTATTGCAGATAATGATTCCTTGACTGTGATATACTAGTGATTTGTTCCTTACTGAGACACATAGACTTATTGTCATATACAAAGGGAGTTAGCCTCTGAACTTGAGATGAGGATCTTAGCCTGTTGTATCATTTATTGATATCGGAGATGTGGTTAAGACCTAATGAGATCTTCCCGAGTTAAGGGAAGTACGCTATTTATATTCTAAGGAGATTTGGGATGATGGAGTGTCAAATCATTTGATGTGTTTTATTCCAACTTTCTTCCATTCTAATTTCTATTACTTAATCCTTTCGTCACGTACTTGATAATCAAAATTGATAAAACCATAAGAACCTAATCAATAAGATTTTCACTCTCCCTTCCTTAAGCACATTATAAGATCATCTTAACAAGGAAATAAACACAATCACTCAAAGACCCTAATAATCATCACATTATAACTCATTGATCTTGCACATTATAAGATCATCTTAACAAGGAAATAAACACAATCACAAAGATGTAAATTTTAAAACTATGTAGAGAAGCAACGTATACAAATTCTTTTAAGCAAAATAGAGATTACACAACAGCATTCACATATAAAACATAGATATTTACCCTGAAAACCCTTAAACTAGGAAAACCAACAAACCTTGGAGCCACACCTCCTATTTTCTCTCTATCAATACAAATCACCTATGAAACTGGATTCGTCCAAAAGGGCCTGTGTGTCCCGTGTCCGCGTGTCGGACACGGACACGCTGACAAAACGTGTCCGACACGTCTTTGCAACGTGTCCTGTTTTTGGACACGCGTGTCCGAGCGTGTCCTGTTTTCGGACACGCGTGTCCGAGGACTGTCAGTGCGTGTCCGAAAAACAGGACACTTTTTCCACTAAAAAAAGGCCCAGAATTGCTTTAAATAAAAAATTTCACTTTCTTTTTATCATTTGCAAGTGTGGAGAGGGTTGTAAAGTGTGTTTGGTGTGTAGATGAAGAAGATTTGAAGGATTTAAATGTGTAATTACTAATGTTAAATGTGCATTGATTTTGATTTCTATTGAATATTTGTAAAAATTTGGATCTATATGTCTATATTTTTAATATATATAATATTTAAATATATATATATAACGTGTCCTACGTGTCCTGATTCCGGGGGTCACCGTGCCCGTGTCGGACACTCGAATCCCCGTGTCCTTCATGTCCCGTGTCCCCGTGTCAGGTGACTTAGCAAATCACTCATAATACAAAATATAAGTATTCCGCAGCATCCAATAACCTAATCCGTTAACCCAGATTAGAAAATAGACACCAAGGATTAAATAACATATTTTTAGAAAATTCCCAAAAATAGTCGAAAACAGCCCAAAAAAATTGCCACTAGCTACACTCACACCAGAAATGGTCGTCTACATCGCCTCTCTGACACCAAGCCTCACGATTGCATTCTAGGTAGCTCCCTCTGAAAGTATGAGCACATGTAAACTCTAGAACAAGACCCCATAACCCCTGTCCTCCAGAGCTAAAACTGAAAACAAGTTCTTCTTTAGTTCCACCTCCAAAGTTCCTCCTAAGTCTAGTTGGAATAACATTATGCCAACCCCCTTTACTACATGTATGGTGTCGACTCCACTATCTACATAGCAGTCTGAATCTGTCTCTGAAAAACTAAGAAACACCAACCTCATGCCTATCATATGGCTAGATTATCCACGCTCCAATGTCCTCATACACTGCACTACCACTGCCCAAAAAACAAGAGACCAAAGGAAATTCCTTCTCAAACCGCTTAGCATAATCACTAATCTCAGTTTGATGTTGCTACCTATGTCTCTTTCTTGCCCTTCTTTTTGTTTGGACATTGACTCACATAATGACCTGTCTTGTGACATGCAAAGCATTTCACTTTGTCCATGTCCTTCTTCCCATCTTCTTTGCCCTTCTTTACATGAAGAGAAACATTCTCCTGATCATCATCACCCCTAGCATGCATGTTTTGACGAGCCGCATCCCAAGTCTAAGTGAAGTCATCCCACAACCTCTCCCAATTAGGAAGTGTCTATCATGCCATAACTCCCTTCATGAGCGTAGTCCACTACTCTAAAAATCCATTCAAAATTGTCCTTGCTAGTTCTGATTCTAACAATTTCTCCCTAACAGAAGCCAGCTCATCATGAATCTGTGATATCCTTGTGAGATACGAGGTCATTGTATCAATCTTGGACATCTTCGTGCTTCTAAGTTTCTCCCTCAGTATCATCTTCTGATTGTAGTTGTCACTTTGATAAAGCTTTGTCAAAGCCTCGCACATCTGATAGGCATACTTCTTTCTAGACACATGAGGTATGATATAGTCTTTTACGGCATCCAAGAGCATCCTTTTGGCTTTCACAATCTTTTTGTTGAACGTTGCCAAAAGCATTGCATCTGTGAGAATAGTTTGGGATTTCTCCAAGACATCTCATCCAAGATGGATCTGTTAAATACTTTGATTCGTCCCACTGTTTTATATGGATCAGAGATCTGGAGCCCCCTCCCTACTCGAGTCGGATTGGGCATTGACTGAAAGAGTTCAGATCCTCCTTCTCCGACGTATCATCAAGTGCAAGCAGACATTACCACAGCACATCATCCTCATTGAATTTGGAGCCCGGACCTTTTGCCTCGAGGTAGTTTTCAGATTGGTCTCCTACCTACATCGAATCCGAGGGCTAGCCGACTCATCAAAAGGCAGGGATAGGTACCCGTATATAGCTTATTGCTCTGCCAAGACTATTGCCAAAGATACTCGCCCAAGCAAAGCCAAGTGTTGGCTCATAACAGTCTCGAGCCTTCTTACTTCAGTGGGGATCCAGCAAGATCGCCTTCCCCCGTTCCAGTACTCTCTAAATGCTCTGGGGCACCTTCTACCTATCCGACAAGAGTTGAATAAGATCATCAAAGAGGATATTTACAAACAGTTCATCCAGGTCACTTGGATCAATCCTCCAGGAGGATTGCGCCCCAAGATGGCCTCCTGTGCTGAACATTTCTTGGAGATCAGAGACGAGCTCATTGTCCAGCCCCAGTATACACTTAGTCACTGGATGCATGCCCTTCGGATCCCTCTCGGACAGTTCAAAGTAGGATCACATAGACTCCGGGTAGAGTCAAACCACCAGATCGATAGATCGAATAGGATTTTCCAACTTTGTCACTTACAGGAAGTTAAAACCGAGTCACATTTTATCTTCAAATGTCCTGTCTACTAATGAGATCAGAGGACGCTTCTATTGCTTGTTCAAGGGGGCCCAAACTCTAGTTGATTTCTTCAAATACACCGACTAGAGATGTCTAGCACTTAATATTCAGGAGGCCCTCAAGTTTCGAGCCCAAATCTTCCAGCCTCCCACCAAGCCAGAAACCGCGCAGCGGATTACAGCGTTCTTCAACATGCTACCGTCATCCAGGGGCACCAAGAGATCTACTAATCCTGATATTGACACAACTTCCAGACCATGAAAGGTTGGAGGTCCTCGACCCACGAGATCTCAGCGACAACTCCGTACCAGATCTCCCTCTAGGAGCCATCCAAGACCATCCAGACCCCACCGACACCAGGCTAGAGGGCGACCCGCGCCTACCATCCCCAACTCAGGACAACAGACACTTTTACAGTTCTCTCAGTTTTCTTCATTCAGCGTCGAATGTTAAGAGTACCAGATCCCAATGTTTTAAAACTTGGACTCGGACTTGGAATCGGTCAAGGGTCAACTCGGACTCGGAATCAGTAACGACTCGGTAATGACTTGACTGATTTGAATTTAATGACTCGAATACTCAAAAAATACATAAAATATTAAATTTTAAATAAAAACAATATTTTAAAGATTTTAATCCATGCATGCAAAGCATTAGAGACGAAATATCCAGCGTCTACTCATGCATATACCATATAAGTGTGAATATTTTAAAATGGCATCAGGTGTGATGTGCAATATATATCTAGCACAAAAAACATAATCAATGAGGCCTAAATGGCTTGTAGAGTCCAAAAAACAACATGTTATGATGCCACTACATCATATGTCAATGATCATACATCTCTTTTTGTTTAGCCTTCTCTTCTTAAAATTCATCAAACTATTGTTCCAACCCCAACCTAATCTCTCCAATAAACTCTAAATCAGCTTCCCATGGGGCAATATTTCCTCTAACAGCAGCCAACTGTTGTTTAAATCTATTAATGCCTCCTCCTTTAATCCATGTCTTGCAACACTTGCATTACATTTTCCCTTCAATGACTTTAGCATGGATCCATGCCTAATCTTTCCCTGTTGGGGCCAATCTAGAATCTAAATGCAAAGCAAATCTAAAATTGCAAAGAAAAAAGAAAAAAAATCTTATTATTTTGGCAGCAAACAATAGAAAACAGGACTGATATTTGTCAATTTAATGAGAAAAAAAGAAACAATGGCTAGATGAAAGCTAACATACATCTAGGTAACAAAAAAACGGTCTCCAACAGTCCAACTCCTCCAATCATGTTGATTGTTCTTCACTGTTGGACACTCCTCCAAGCCTCCATGAATCCAAACAACAATAAGGCAAAATGCTCACAAACATCTTACAGCAGAAGTGTGAGGCAATTAGAGGGGCAGGGGGTCATCTTATCAATGTTGCAAACCTCTGCGCGGAGAAAAAATCGGTAGGGTCCAAGAAACATCGTTTCAAGATATCTCGGCAACACATCAGCAATAAATCAGCAAACTCAAAAAAATACAAAAATATTCAATTTCAGCTTTACAAAAAATCGGGAAAAAATCGGCAATATCTCGGGATAAATCGAGAAAAAATCGGCAATATATTTGGAAAAGATCACCTTGAAAAAATCGGCAATATCTCGGGATAAATCGAAAAAAAGTCGGGAAAAAATAGGCAATATCTCCCGAAAAAATCGCCCCGATTTTTTCGGCAATTTTTTGAGAAAAAATCGTCGAGCTAAAAAACTCACGATTTCTCGAACATCGGCGATTTCTCGGCCGATGTTGGTAACACTCTATCTTATGGCCTCAGGTTATGGTTAGAATAAGAAAAATCATAAAAATAAAAAATAAACATGTTATTTTGGAGTCTCCAGTCTTGTGGGTGCCTGCCACAGCTTGTTAAGAATCAGACCTCTGTTCACTTACAGATTTTGTCAAACACTTCATAAACCATCAATATCAGGCCTCAACAGTAAACCACAATCAAGCACATTAATTAACCATTCAATGAAACTATCCTGTAGGCTGATATACTGTTTATAAAGCACATTTAGCAGCAGAAAAAATTAAAATAACAGCAGACTGTAATACACATTTAAGACACAGTGTTTTCGTCAAATAGACCCTGGAAAAACCCCACACCTTGGGGAAAACCAGTGAGAGAGAAGATATTTTATTATGAAGGGAAAGACTCGGAAATTTCTCTTTCAACCACAGAAATTTCTCATGCACAATTTACAATGTACGAATCTAGCTTAAAAACCAACAGTACTTATCTCAATCTCTGACCACAACCCTGAAGTTGAGCTCATGCATGCTGCAAACTTCCACAGTAATAAATCTCAGCATTTATGACTGTACTTCTCCCTGAGAAACGTGCCCAGAATCTGCCTCGAACTGTGCCCTTTTCAGTAATAAATCTCAGCATTTATTGCTGTACCTTTTCTTTGGAAAACATGCCCAGCTTCACCCTCAAAATCTGTGCAAACTTCAGCAATAAATCTCAGCATTTATTGCTGTACTTTCCCTTGGAAAACGTGCCTAGCATCACCCTCGAAATCTGTGCAAACTTCAGCAATAAATCTCAGCATTTATTGTTGTACTTTCCCTTGGAAAACGTGCCCAGTCTCAACGTTTATCTCAGCAGTACGGCCCAGCATTAATGGTGGCTGTACCTTCCTTGGTTTTCGTGCCCTAGACTCCTTAGAAATCGTGCCCTTCATGCATCTTCTGCTTCTTGTTGCCGCCTTGTCACACACCTGGATCACGTGGCAGAAATCTTCAAGCCACTCGGTGTGTCCTTGGGGGCAAGTCTCGAGTCAAGGCTGTCACCTTGTTCTTGACTCCTCCGTTTAGGCTCAACTCCTAACGAAGCCAAGGGGGGTAGACCCTATTAAGTTACTAAGGATGATTTCTTAGTGTAATGATGTTGTACTGAATCAGTTATTTTAGGAGTTTGAAAACTTTAACTATAAACAATCAAGATGACAAGATACAAAGATACACACGAAAGCGCAAGATTGATACACAATATAAATAGGAAGCAAAAAAGACCAGTGCCTTAATAATGGAGTCAAAAGAGATCAGTGTGCTTGCATGTGTCTGGAATAAATGTTTTGCGATTGCATCTTGGTATGTTTTAAGTTAAAAATGGAGTATGAGTTGTTTAAATTAGGCTTAAGGGGGACTCCAGATAAACCCGAG
>LPNX010752710.1:231183-301529 GCA_001517045.1 Pseudotsuga menziesii | reverse complement strand
GTACTTCCAAAGGTCTTTTTGAAGTCCGAACAAGTTAGCCATGTCCGGTTCACCGGGCTCACTTGATAAAAACCACTAAGTACAACTTAGGTGGTAACACTTCTCTCTTCTCTCCAAGCTGCTCCTTGGAACTCGAGCCTCTTCAAGCTGTTCTCTCTTGAATGTGTGCCAAAAAATGAAATCTCATGCACTTTATTTACCCCATTAGGGTTATTCTCATGACTTTTCACCTTCAACGGTCGAGATTAGATCTTGGCCAAGAGATTCATGGCTGGGATCTAATCTTTCACTCACTTAAATCTCCTAAGTGAACTTTACACAAAATTTTTCTTTTTTGAAAAGTCACATCACCCTAAATATTAAAAAGTACACTTTATGACTTAAAGTCACTTTAAAAACATAATAAAGTGAAACTCACTTTTAAATCATAAAGTCACATCAAAAAGGTACTTTAATAAAAAAACACATTTACTAAAGTCACTTAATGAATATAAATGAGACTCCATAGTTAATCACCCCTGCACCTAGGCACCTGATGCAGGAGTGCCACCGAGCTATCAAAAACTAACACAGCTGACTCGGGTTGCAAATCGGTCAACTCGGCCAACTCGGACCTTAACTCGACGGACTCGATCCCAGCTCGGCTGACTAAGTATAAAATCGGCCACCCGAGCCGAGTTACAGGCTGAGTCAGCTTGGTCGGGGGTTAATTCGGCCAGCTTAGACTCGGAGTGGGCCGGTTTTTAAAACACTGCCAGATCCACCCTGATCTCTCTGGATCCTAGATCCTGTCCACCTGAGCTCCTTCGCCCCTATGCAGGACTACATGATCAGAACTGGAGCAGGAACTCTTCCATGCTTCAGCCTAGCTCGACATGTTTATCTTTATTTCTATCTACTTCATTGATTGTATCGTATTTCCTTCCGCTTTAAAGGGAGATAGTTTGATCCTCCCACATGCATAAACTATCATTGTAATCGACAGTCCCGTTGACCTACTTTGTGGTCATTAGTGGACATTAATAAAATTATCTTATATTATCTTATCCACAATGTCCCAGATTTCGGTTTCCTCCAACAATAATGCAATCCTCTCTTTCCATGGGCTGAAATTCAAAGCCCCCTCTAACCTGTCCTCAAACGTCAAACATGTAGCCATCTTCCTCCAACTGATAAACAGTAGCAACAACGCTCTCTCCATGATGAAGAAGAAATATATAATAACGCGGCAGAAAACTAGAAATTTCTAAAAGAAGGAAATAAATCTGCAAATTGTTGCCCCCTACAAAAATTCAGATTTCTGGAGAAAAACATTTATTCCTGTTGCACGGCCTATCTGCATGGATTGTATGGCTTTCTATAAAGTCGTACAGACTATACAGCCCACCTAAAAACTCAAATTTCCCAAAATGTTGGAACATGAAGATCTTCGAAAAAATTAACCTATGCGGAATTCCGTACCGTATAGTTTTTCTGTGCAGCCTGCAACCTGCAAGCTTTCCTCTCTTCGCTCTGTCTTGCTGCCTTTTTCTTGATCTCCTTTAAAAACCCCTACGCAATATTGATTATCTGATCTTCGAAGTTTAGGCTTTGATACCATGTTAACTTATCTTATTCCTGTTAGTTTTTGTACCTAGGCAAATGTTCCCTAGGTGACTTGATTTTTTGCCTAAGTCACTTTAAGAGGGAAAAAGGTGACCCTCACATTAAATGTCACTTAATGAGACTTTATAACCATAAAGTCACTTTTTGATAAATTTAAGTGAGTGAGAGTAATTTTATTTATGAGAAATAAATAAAAAGGATTTTTACTCTCATTGATTCTCATCCGTTGGATTAGATTTCTTTTCCACCGTTGGATTAGAAACTCACCTAGGGTTACTCAAAAAGGCTGAGGGAGGCAAAAGGACACTCACTTTTTCATTTTCAGGAGAAGAGGAGAGCGCTGGGTGTGAAGAAGAGAGAGCTGAGCAAGGAGGTCGAGCAAGGGCACGATTTTCTAGAAGATTTAATGCACAGAAATCGAGGAGCATTTAATGCACAGAAATCGAGGTGTACTACCTTCATTTAATGCTGGTACGGCTGCACAGAAATCGAGGAGTGCGGTCTGCATTTAATGCACTGTACGGATTGCATTTAATGCACAGAAATCGAGGTGTACGGACTGCACAGTTTTCAAGGTTCGGACTGCACAGTTTTCGAGGTTAATCTTCAGCACAGAAAACAAGGAAAGGTACAGCACGTTTTTCAATACAGAAGCATTTATTTCAGGCACGAGTTTCAAGGTCGTACGGCTGCATTTATTGCAGGCCGTACAGTACGGTCTTGACTGGTTTTTCTGGGTCATTTCGGCACAGAAATCGAGAACAGCAGGCTGCTGTTCATGCACAGAAATCGAGGCTGCTAGATAGTTTTGGAGATAAGTTAAATTTTGTACTGTATTTTTCTGCCTGATAATTTGCTGAAGAAATAAAGATCTCTCTCTCTCTGACTGGTTTTCCCCGTGGGGGTTTTTCCAGGGCTGATTAGCCAAAAATCTCTGAGTCAAATTTATGGTGTGAATGGTTATTTGTTTCCAGCCTGTTAGTGTTTTTCTGTGTGTTTAAAATTGTTCAGGAAATTTTTTTTTAAGTAGCTTCAAGCCTATGCAAAACAGGCTGAAGTGAAAAACATCAAATGTTCATTTAAACCAGCAAGCAGCAAAACTCAGTTTTTCTACAATTCCAAATCAGATTTACAGTCTCAATCATTTATGTAACCTCAACAATTACATTCAAATATTAACTACTGAAAATGATAAATACATTGGAATATTAACTCAACATGCACAGCAAAAACAACATAGAAAATCACACGATTTGACACAGATATAATACCCCGGAAACACAACTTGGGAAAACCAGCAATCAATGTATCTTTCAATTTCAATCTCAAACAAATATGCATAAATTACAATCTCAAAAACCTGATTCACTGAGAAGAAAACCAACAGGGCAAATCTGTGGCCATTGCTTCTTTTCAATCTCTAAATCTCTTATGATAAAATGATACACTCCTGCTTGAGATCCTCTCAACCCCAAGACTTCTTTTCTTGAGAAAATCTCTTTCTTAAATGAGTGTGTCTAATCCTCTCCTTAGATCTCCTTCTATAATTGTCCTTATCGATAAAACCCTAAACCTAAATCTCAAAGAGATTGACGGCCAAGATTAGATCTTGACCTCTTAAGATCAACGGATGTAACTTAATCTCATATTGAGATCACTTAAAAAGTCACTCAACTTTATAATAAAAGTCACTTTATCATTAAATATTACAGTCACTTTAACTATATAAAATGACTTTATAAAGTTAAGGTCTAGAGAGACTTTTCGGACCACTTCTACATGCTAGACACAAAGCCCATGTAGAAGTACCTGTCCAAGCTACAAAAACTAACACACACTTCCATATGTTATGGTGATTTAATTTACGACATGTTGTTGAAGTTATTCATGTAACTCAATATTTCAAGTACTTCAACTACACTTGGGTACATTTATCAGTGGGTAGAAGACATGCTTCGACATCTATAAATAACAAGAAGAACCTGTCATTATCCATGTAAATTTGCAGTTGGGAGATACCATTATTAACTGTGAATACAGTAGGTTCTAAAGCGCAAGTTGTGCCCTTGATTGGTGTGGTGTTGGTCACCACTATAACTCTGGTTAATACCTCCTTCAAGTAGTATTGCATTAAACTAGACTTGAACACAGATTTACTTCCACGTACCTTGAGTATATCGGAAGTCACCCTAGGTATCATGAAACCAACCTTCGGTCGTCTTGTTATTGTAGTGCACCAAAAACAACATTGGAGAAGATTACTCTTCATGTACATCCTAGGTATATCAAGGAGCTACAGTAACATGGCACTCCTTTGATGACCTGAGCCATTTTATTTTTGGTGACTATTCAAGGTTGAATGCTGGCTTAATTCATGTGATTATGAACTATATTTCAATGTATCATGCCATGTCACTTTCATAGTAACAGGTAATATCTATATCACTTTCTTGCCTTGAATTTCATATTGGCTAAAAAGGTGTTGTATCTAAATTTTACATTTGCCCTTTAGCCTATGTCTTATACTCAACCCTTTAATCTAACTAGGACACACCTTTATTCCTAAAACACAACTAGATAAGTACTTGAGACAACTAACATTTGTTGGTTGATATCAAAGAAAACCCAGTTAGGATCTCTCTCCCTTGGTTAATCTAGGTCTACCTTCCTAAAGGCCTAGGAAACCTAAAAGAGTAGTTTCTCTTCAAAGGTGACATGTTGGGAGGGGAATCCCATAGTTATGTGGAGTTAGTGGCTGGTTTTCCTTTCTAATCAAGAGACCGCTAAGTTGTGCAACAACAGTGAATATGATTCCCCTTTAGTGGTAGTGCATAATAAAGGGATAATAAAGAGTTTCAACAGTCGTAGTCTTAGAAATTATTTTCAGAAAAATAGAAGCAATTGTGTTTCCCAATTTTCATCTAACTTATGGGAGTGCCTAAATTTTTTTAATTAGTGTCCTAAAACCCTACATGGCCCACCATAATAAAACAAAAAAATTGAAATAATAGAGATCATGCAAATGCACCCAAATAATTAAAAATTAAAATAGCACCAGCAGCGAGGCACACATTTGTTGTCTTTAAATACATATTTAATTGACTCTACATGGAGATTTTCCATACAAATGTTCTTGCGACTAACATATTCTTCAGGTTGGCTAAAAGTTTGAAAGCACTACAAAAGTAAACTGTAATGTTAATAAATTAACATAGAAATGACACTCATGAAAACTTCTATTCCTTGAACTTCTTACAGAACACTGATTTGAGAATGGTAGATTTTTTACTCACTATAATACAATTGACTGTTTCAACCCAACAATGCAGAATTCCTCATTTACACTCCAGATACACTGACACATAAGAATTATGACAGGCATGTAACAAAAGAGAAGTCTCACAAATTAAACTTATCTTTTCAATTAAACATCTTTTTTTCCAGAAATCCTCACAGGAAAACCCAAGGGATGCTTCCCCACATTCTTGGAGAGCATCCAGATTCCCCACTAAACCTGTCAAGTAGACTAATGAGCCTAACCCAGGGGGGATTTGAACTGTGCAGCTGCTGTCAAAGAACTAACGAAATGACCAACAACAATGGAAACCAATGGTCGAACTAACCCCTTTGGCTTTTGTCTTTTTCAATTAAACATCTAGCAATGACAGATATTTTAAGTAAATAAGAATGTTTGTAGGTACTTTTTGTGTGAGCCATTTGAAAAATGTAAAGAATTCAATTCACACTAAAAGCATGCCCCAAAGAATTGCATTGATGTTTACACTTTGCTTCTCACATCTTCAGTAATTGTGAAGGTTTCTCTTCATCTCTATTAGTTGCAAAACTCATAACCCCAGTTGTGTGTAGCATCTGGGGTTTGAACATAGGAGCATCTCTAACTTTAGATTTCCAAATTTCCTCGTCTTATTATATATCTCATCTTATTATAAACAGTTTCAAACATTGGATAAAGAATGCAGCACACAAACTTACAAGGAACTTTAAAAGTCTCAACGCACTTGAATAGCAACCACGTCTTGTTTGATCATCTACTCTTTGAGGCAAATTGCCATGCTCAAACACAGCCAACACGTATCTGCAAAAGAACCCAGAAAAAAAATCCCTAATTGAGCAGCAGAATAATACACTTGCACATTATGCACCAAATTTTACACATCCAAATCTGACTCTATATTATTAAGGGAAACTTCACGGTCCAGACTAGTCTTTTAAAATAAAATATCATTGGCAGCTGCACATATCAGGAATATCATTATGGAAAGAAGCCTCCATCCAAATACAACAGTAAAGCATCACAACTCAAAATTGTAGGCAATATAACCATTACTGAAACAAAAACAAGAATCTAGAAAACACATGGTATTTTGAATGGATCTCATCACCAATAATGTTTCTTGGACAATACATAATGGCCAAATGAAAGGCATTAAAGTTTGATTCCTGGCCAAATGAAAGGCATTAAAGTTTGATTCCTGGAATGCAAATAGGCCCAAATTTTGAAAGTCCAAGAGCAGCTTATGGACATGAGCTAATGACTAGGGATCTAACTTTGAATATAGTCTGAAAACTACCTTTGGGGAGAGGGGAGTTGAAAAACTTGTTAAATTCATTCCAGAGTAACAAAATACTTTAAAATTTTCAAAGACATCATCAGTTTTAATATTTTTCAAAATTTTCAAATAAGTCATTAGTTTTCATATCATTGCCACATGTTAGTATAGCTTATTTATATCATTCATCAAGTCAAAGAATCAACTCTAAGGAAGGAACTCCTGGCCATAATTTTTAACCTCCTATCTCGATCTTTTCATGAAATTAATTTAAATTTGCACATTTTTTGTATAATTACTAATTACCATATATTTTTGCATACTTTCCTTAATTCTTGAGAGAGCAATAAATTTACTAATTGTACAGTACATTAAAAGCTAGTCAAATGTAAATTATCACTATCCTCTGTTTGCATGGATAGTCAAATGCAAATTTTCACTATCTTCTGTTTGCATGGATTACCAGCCATGATTTAAGGCTGGCTATATGGTGTAAGAATGGTTGAGGGAAGAGCCAAGATATGTGCATCCTATGACTTGCAATGGGAAAATTGTCTTAAAGCAGAAAAGCAATGAAGTTGTTTTGTTTGTGAGAGGACTACAGTGTGACTCCTGCAAAATAATTCCAATAGAACAAAAGGGAGAGGAATAAGGAGTGAGAAACCTGGTGTATATAAGAAAATCTTCTCAATAGATGGCAGATATACTTTCCTATTAACAGAGTACAAAATCAAGTATCAAAAGATGGCACTTCACAGCAACACCACCCAGAACTTGACAAAATGCAATCTCTAAAGGAGAGGGCATCAAGCCTTAAACATTCGCAATAAATTCACAAGGAGGAGATTGCAGAAACAACAAAAAGGCTGCATGAGTGAGATAGTAGAAACAGATAAAAACAATCAGTACACAAGGAAGTGATTTTACAGATTGAAACAAGAACACATCAGAAGAGAAGAACTTTTGAACAATGTATAGGAAGTCTTTGCAGGCATCAGAACTGACGGCATTCGACAGTTGAGTTTTCAAAGGCATTCAAGAATTTTGACATCAAGGAGTACGACTGCATTTAAGATTTCCAGCATGTTTTACACTAGTCCTCTTGAATTTCTAAATCTCTTTCATCTGCATGTATTTTCCTTTTTAGACTCAACCCCCATTCTCCAAAATCATCTACAGACATCTATTTTTTTCATTGAAAGACATCATGAAAGAATAATATCGGTCAGCAGAATCTGGCATTGGGTCATCACAAACCCTAAAGGCAATTATGTTAAACCCATTAAGCATTTGTCACAATATATGATAAGGATTACGGGAGGGACCGGAACCAGGATGGAGCCCAAAAATAAAATGAAATAATTGTAGCACTGAACTTTGCACAGTTACAGCCATGTCTATCATTCAATAGGTATTGGTAGTCAGAGGGCAATCCTGTCCAATCTCTCTCCAAGAATGAAATGATGAGACTTCATTCCCAGCTCAACATTCCATTACCCAGTCACATACTGATGTTGAAGGGAAAACTAGTCGGTCCTCTGGAATGAGAGGAAGGTGGCCTGTCAGGTAATCATTGATACATGTATCGCTCACAGACAGGAGATGGCTAATAGATTTTTCATTCAATTTTGCCCATTCTAGTTACTAATAAAAGAGTCTAGAGAAGCTTTAACTACACACCCTTCATGGGTAGTTGCCTTGAGATGATATGATGACCAAATCACTCACCTAAACTATATAGGAATGTAGGTGTAGGGACCACAGAAAGGGCCTTGCAGTTCTGGGTAAAGGGGAGTTGATCTCAAGGAAACTAGGTGACAGTAGAAATAGCAAGAGCCTTCAGGGAACAACTCCAAGGGGCATGGAATGGCAGGGGATGGCATAGGGTGCATGCAACTTTTTGATAGGAGAAAATGTACAATTAAGCCATTTAACAATAAATCAATAAGATGGAATCATAACATCAATATGCAACTGCAAACAGAGCAAATTAAAAATGAACCAAATATTAGAATAAAATTTAAATAGTTCAAGATTATAATCTATAAAAACTTAAAAGAGTCAAAATACAAAATAACAAAGGTAATTAAATTGCATAATCTCACAATTCACCATTTCATACTTCAAAGTTCATAACTCCAAATTATTAAATAATAATAATAAAAACACTCTAAAAATGAATGACGTGTATCTTTTATATATAAACTTTTTTTCTAAGTATTAAAAATTAAAAGGAAAAAGGGAGACATTGAGGCATCCACAGAAAGACAGCCCTTAGCAATGAACCCCCGCCTTCTTCTTCTCCCTTCCTTCTGTGGGGAGTGGGGAGA
Organism: Pseudotsuga menziesii; assembly: GCA_001517045.1. Lineage (NCBI taxonomy): Eukaryota > Viridiplantae > Streptophyta > Pinopsida > Pinales > Pinaceae > Pseudotsuga > Pseudotsuga menziesii. The sequence continues at coordinate 293,023 of LPNX010752710.1, read as the reverse complement.
GGAGGGGGCATCTGCAAACATCACCAAAGGTTATCACATGTCCCCTGAAATCCAGATATCCTCAAACTTCAACATGTCTCGAGAGATAATTCCCTAAGAAAACACATCTACCACCTTCAAAGGCAAAACCTAGATTAATGATAGTGATAAAACATTGATCTATCATGATGCTCCACAAATGTTCATATTAAATCAGTGTTTACCAATATTGTAATAATATTGTAAATTGCAATTACCAAAGATATGATATGATCGCCCCAAAATATCACAATATTTTTTATCAACAATATAATCACGATATATTCTGATATTTACAGGGGTTGATGGATAAGATAGCCTAGCCTGCATCAGTTGTGCTTTAAGACCCTATTTTGGGCTTTTTCCGTCTCATTTTGAAAACAAAGCTAGGGGATTGAGAGCCAAGGAGTTTGACATAATCTTTCAACGAGCTAATGAGGGGAAATCCAATGTTTTCATCACCATTAGCTGAGCAATTGTGGAGTGGGATTGACTCCAATCTAGCATTGCTATATTCCAATGTATGTATAAAGTCTATGCTTGCATTTTCTTTGTTTTTAGAGCTTTCATATAGGGTTTGAAATGTCTAATAGATTTCCTCTTCATACTGATTTTTAACAAGACATTTAGTCTAAGTTACCAGGATTCGGATCTGGATTCGGATACGGATCCGCCCGATTTTTTAAAAGCCAGGATCCGGATACGGCGAGGAAACGGCAAGTACAAACAATATAAATATATATTTTATAATTTAAAAAAAAAAATGTATGATTTTTTTAAATATAAACAATATAAATATATATTTTATAATTTTTAAAAATATAATAAAAAAATTAAAATATATTTTTTTAGATATATAACAGTTAAATTATATAAAAAATTAAAAGATGACAAAATATAAAATTACACACCATAATAATTACACTTGCATAAGATAATTATTATATGATACTTTTAAAGTAGTACATTAGTTATTTTACCAAAAGTTAAAAAAGTCGATTATATAAAATAATTGCCGGAACATTTTACTAAAACATAGTTATCTACCCACTCCCTCATTTCAGTCTCCGCTATAATACTGAATATCCTTTTGCTCCTGGGTCCGCAAAGACCGATGCTTGCTTAGTTAGTGCAAGGTATGGCCTCGCCCCAGAGTTCACAGCATTACATATATATTCGGAGCTGGTTCAATTTGGTGGGGCTCCCTTGCTGCCCCTAAGCTCACTTGTCCACGAAAATAGTGCAAACTCCCGAGGAAAGCAACATGATTAACATATTCTCGTTTCATGAAGCACGTAAGATCCAAACCATAGCAGTATATCCTCATTCGGGCTGCTAATGCCAGTTGCGACCCATCAACCACCACAATCTTTACAATATGCGGTAATTTTTATTGAGACAAAGGAAAAATCATGGAAAGCATCACCAAGCGACTCAACCCTTCGCCAATCGTAAGCAGCAGAGAGCATAGTGCGAAACGTCTACGGAAAACGACTCATGGGTGACTGAAACCTTCCTAAGCGGATCCTGAGCGGATCCGGATCCGAATCCGTATCCGAACCGAGGATCCGCGAATCCATGACCCAGGGCCCACGAATCCGGTAACACAACATTTAGTGCTTATCTAGGTCTGATCTTTTAACTACCCTACGTTTAATCAATGTCAAAGGCATTGGACACATTATGGTAATATGATGAGCCAATTGACTTTAATAATCAACAGAAGGTGAGGTCCAAGTTGTCTGCAAAGGAAATGATCAACATAATCATCCACTTGAAATACCACCTTGCCAAAATTATAAGTCATGAAGTGGAAATTTGCCTTGCATCAACCTCCGAAGTTGTCCTTACTACCAATAAATCAATTCTTGCTATTGACAAGAAGAAAAATAAGAGGAACCATTGTAGCTCAAAATTGAGACTTGAGGAGTTGCAAAAAGCATGATAACCACAAGCTTCAAGGGTGGGGAGAACCCAATCCTTGATCACGCCTCCCATAATGCCCTCAGCCTATGTCACATGGTTCGAGTTCGGGTTCGACAACCATTAAATTCAATTCGGGTTCGAATTTTCAGATTAAGTTCAAAATGGAGTTCGGCTATAAATTCGTCCATGTATATATTTTTAAAACATAAATAGTTTATAATATATTAAAATATAAATATGCTATAATATATTACAGTGACAAACATATTTTTATATTTATATATAATAAATAAATTTTAATCTATTTATAAAGCATTTAATATATAATAGTATAATACATAAAAAAAAACATTTAATAATATATTATTTACGATTACAACTTATAAAGGATAGCAAGCCATGTAAGAGTCACTCATCGAAAAAATAACATTTTAAATTTTTAATGATTGGCACAGTCACGGATCGAAACTCGAGAACATTCTGTGACCATCACCATTGAGAGTGTAAGCATTCGACTGGGGTTGAAATTGCCCACTTTCTGCCGCTAATTACCGCCAAGTCTTTCCATGCTGCCGATTGTTCCACAAACCGCAGACTGTATACACATTTACACTTGGAGATATGAGCGACATTGTCACATCTTTCCTCGTGAACGAATCTGGAGTTTCGCTAGCATGGAAAGCCATGTGCAAGGATGCCAACCACAGTCTACAGCTGAAATCGTGAATTGCCAAACAGAATTTCAACCCGAATCTGAACGAAATTGACTTTTTGTTTTAGGTTTGCCAAATTTCGAACTTGAAGGTTCAAATCCAGCGAAACCAGTGACATAGCTTTCAGCAACCTCAAATTTCTTTCCAGCAAGGTCAGTTCCCAAGGCACAACCATCTATTAAGTTGTCGTTTAAAATAAGAGAAACTCAAGAAGCCAAAAAGATTGTGCCTAGATGTTTTCTCTAGAGTAACATTCTTATCAATATTGCCAAGAACAACCAATATTCTATAGTGTTTTCATTAAAACTAAAAAATAGAATAAATAGCAATAGCTCAAAAACTAGAATGCACGAAAAACTCAAGTTTCAAACCCCTACCTATCTTTTATATATGATGAAGGCTAGAAGAATACAAAAATAGTTAACTTTGTGGGTGGCTAGATTTGAAATACCTAATCTAATTTTGTAATTTGTCTAGGGATTAATGCCTAGGTTGCATGAGAAACCTCCTAAGGAAGTGCACTTTGGTCATGTTATACCAGACTGTGTAAGGGGTGGTCATACAATTATTTTTGTTAAGCAATACAAGGTTGGGAATTATTTTTCTCAGAGCAAAGCCATTATGAAGAGCAAGGAAGTTTATGATTAACTGAGTTGTTATATTTCTTGTTGCCTTGTGATGATACCATGCCAATATTTGCAATACCAGTTGCATGCCTTGAGGATTTTATTTATGCATTATATGGTCTATAATGGTAAATGTAGTAGATGTTACAATGTTGCTTGCACTTGTGACTCTGATGAGCATGGTTAGTAAGAATTTTGTAAAGATTAATGCATAGAAGTAGCCCTTGTTTTATGCACATACCAATAGCTTTACATCTCTTGATTATTACATCAATAATAACCCTCTTTAGGTTCCACCCTTGACTTTTCCATCTCCAGGTCATGTCACCCTTGTATCTTAAAACCCATTGGCTTGGAATCAACAGACTGACTCTTGATATCCCCTCTATAACCTCCTTATTATGAAGACCTCTCTCTTCTCCCTTGGTACCTCACCTCTGATGTGTGCAATAAAGTTTTCTAATGTATTATGCTTTTCTGCTTCTAAATCCCTGTGGATTGGCTATGTACTAGGAAAGCCACCTCCTCACGTCGTATGCTAGTCTACTTGTAAATCCCTGTGGATTTGCTATGTACTAGGATGGCAAGTTGCCTTGAGAAAAGTGCTCCCTAGATCTGAAGCATGAAAAGCTTTCCCCCTTCTGTGCCTAGAGAAGGGCATTTGAAGCAACTCTCATTCCAAGACTCCTCAAACCAAAATGAAAGAAAGAAAAAGAAGACTAGGTAAAAGTGCCAAAATCAAGTAGTAAAGATAAAAATCAAGTCTAAAACTTGCAATTGTCTCAAAGAAAATAAAGACCCAGGTCTAAAGAAAGAAGATAAAGTACAAGAAAGAAGTCCAAGAAAATCTAAGAAAACAAGTCAAGAAGGAGCCAAAAAATGTTGAAGTCAAAGTAAAGGGGTTGAGTCTGATTGTCAAGGTCAAAAGGATTATCATTTCTTAACACACCATCTATTTGTGAGACACACTCCCTAGTGTTTGCTTGATTAGTGCATGTCACAAAGTTTTCCTTTTCCCCTTCTATCTTGAGTCAATGAGTCATATTTGACCAATCCTCCACTTGAACTTTTGACTTGGTCAACAAGACCAACCAACAATTTGTCGTCACTGTGCATCACCATTCATCATACTTCGGCCTTTGTACACCAATTGGACCTTTCCAAATGTGTTTTTCAGCTATAATCTATGGAATTTCCTAAATTTACAATTAAAAAAGTCAGAGTCCTAATTCAATAATTTGCACCGGCTTAATAATGGATATTGCAGATTGGTTTTTAGCATGATTTTGATTGGCATGGGACATTAGAGCATCAAGTCATGTTCCGCTACTGACAAATAGGGAATTGACCAAGGACATTTAATACCGAGAGCATATTATAACAATTATTCAGTATTATTAAGTCATCAGTATAGTAAAGAGGCATGCAAGCCTTATTTCTTCAGTCTTAAGTCATCAAGCAATTAGAATTGCATGCATGCAAAAAGTAAAGTGCAAACCCTAAAAGTGACATGCAAACCCTAAAAGTACATGCTAAAGCTATATAAGAAGGGTAGTTGAACCAAAAAGGGATCTATGAATTATTATTATTGAGTTTGGTTTCTAGAGCAGCAGCAGCAGGTGTCGCGGCAACAAGTTGGGGTTGGAGACAAAGGTCTTCAGCTAGCAAGGGGTTTAGGCAGCGAAATCTATCTGCACTAATCACTTCGGGGTAGATCATCCAGATCTATCATCAAGTATTCATCATCTTCTTTATTCTTGATTCAATCATCCAGCAGTCAGAGAAAGCGTTTAGTGCAGGTGCACATTTGCTGCTGGGAAATAGCTGGAAATCCCATATCCATTCGCTAGCCTTCAAGAATCCAGTAAAGTTTCTGCATGTTACCTCCATTCTTCTCAGCAGGGTTACATCAGCATATCGAGTGATTACTGTTCCATTCCAGGCACATTCAGAGCCTCCACCAACAAAAATGTGAGGAAAGAGGGCATCTTCCCTTCTGAAGTAAATCAATTCGCTAGGTGGCTTGAAGGAGGCTAAACTTTCGCATGCATCCCCTTATCTCTTCGAGGGAACCATACTCTTAGTCCTAGAAAGTTTTAGCAGCAACAAACAACTCCTCCCTCAAAAACGTCAAGATCAACAGAAGGAGGACACACTTTCAGCTGGGCGTCAACTGCTGGAGAGGAGCACTATTTTCTTATCTTTCTGGCACAACTTGCATGCATCTCATCTATTGACAGAATATCAATATTATTATCAATGGTATCTGTATCCCTTCTAACTAAAAGTCTTTAACCTTTTTTCTCTCCAGATCAACTATTTTTTAGGGCCATTTGGCACGCCACTTTTTGAATGCATATTTTGTTGATTTTTGTACCTAGGAAAGTGTTCCCCTAGGTGACTTTAGCCTTAGTAACTTAAAAGAGGGAAATAAAGCAACCCTTGCATTAAATGACTTGAGATGAGCATTTAATTTGACTTTAGGGAATAAAGTCACTTTTTGGAAAATTTAAGGGAGGTGAATGAATTTAATTTTTAAATGATATTTAATGAACATTTAACAAGGGTTTTCACCAAAAAGGCAAGGAAAGGCAAATCACATTCACTTTTTGAGAAAGAGAGTGAAGGAGATAGCCAAGAGAGAGCAAAGCCATTTTTCTGAGAAAGAGGAGAAAACACAAGCAGCAACAAGTTTTTTCTCTTGGCACGCATTTCAAGGAAAGGACAGCAGCGAGAGAGGGCACTAAATCGAGGAGGACAGCAACATTTATTGCTGGTGCATACAGTCCATACGGTACAGCGTTTAGTACAACATCAGTTTCGAGGCAGATTTTTGGGCACGATTTTCGAGAAAAAAAAATCTTGGGCACAGATTTCGTACCAGTCCATACAGCAACACGAAAATCGAGGCAAAAAACAAAAAATTTCTGAGTTTGATTTTTCCTGTTTGGCATGGAAAACAAGGCAGAAAATTTTCATCCGGTTGAGTTAAGTTGGTCTGAAAAAAAAATTAAGTTCCGCTGTAATCTTTTCCTAAAAATAAAAATCTCTCTTCTAACAAGTTTTCCCCTTGTGGGTTTTTCCTAGGCAAGTTTGCCAAAAATTCCTGAGTCTGAAATTTTATAGTGTGCATTTAATATTTTATTTTTTGTCATTAAAGTTGAGTTACATCAGTTTTTTTACAGTGTGAAATTTTGTGCAATTTCCAGCCTTATTTATTTCTGGGTTGGGCATTAAACAGAGATAAATTTTGACATTTAAACCAGTGGCTGAAAACTGAGAAAAAATTAAATGGTATCAGAGCAAGGTTGGGCAAAAAATTAAATTTTTGCAGGCAAAAAGTAATTTCCAGAAAACAGAAAATTTCTTTTGACAGTGGCAGCATTTTGTTGGAACTTGAACTTTGCAAAATATGACTTCCACTAGACTTAGAATGGAGGATAGGCTTGATGGGGCTGGAAATTTTATTCCGTGGAAAGCTAGGATCATGTTAATATTGGAGGAGAATGAGTTGTGGGATGAGGTGGTTCATAACATTACAACAGTTCTTATTGTTGTTCCCCCTACCACTGATGCAACAGCCCTTACCGCCTTCAACAAGGACATAAAAGCTAGTCGATGTAGGTGGGCAACACATCCATGCATTTCAGATGTGGATGTGTTGCCCACCTACATCCACTAGGTGGCAACGTCATGTACATTGTAGATGCACATATTGTACAATTTGCACCCTGAAAAAATCCGAAGGATTTTTCACTCAACAGAGCAATTCTGCCCCTTTTGTACACGAAATGTCCGCTCCCCAGCGTGGGATAATTAATGTCACTTTATATGTCAACATGGGTCATTCCTCTAAGGATGTCACCATGGACTTTATTATCAAGGAAGTCCTCTTCACCAAGTGTTTTTTTCCCCTTCCAGTTAATTTTGTTAATTGACAATTTTAATTGGTTGGGTTTTTCACTCACCAATCCTCCAAAGTGGTGAATTGGCGTTCTGATAATCAAGCCCATGAAGTGGCTAAGGTTTCAAGTTGTTGTCCATGACCATGCTAGCCATATCTTGTAGCCTTGCGGAATTTTGTTACGATTTTAATTTTAATTTTTTTATTTTTTCCTAATTAATTAACTTTACCATTGGGTGGTTAATTAATTAAGTTTTGATATAATAATGTAATCTCTTGAACCTTGGCATTTTGTAATAGGGGCTATGAATGCAAATGAAAATGCTATAACACCCCCTAAGCCATTGGTTGAAGTCCCATGTCATTCTGACAAGGGGTTAAGAAGTTAGGCCAATTTTAGTTGAGATAAAGTATTTTTTCTTAGGAAATTAATTTAATTTCCAAGGGTGGAAAATTAAATTATTTGATTTTTAAGGAAAAAATCAAATAAGACCATGGTAATTAAGTTTGGGGATTGGCTAAGCATAGTCAATTTTTATTTAAATAACCCCCCCCCCCCCATGGTCAAAAGAAATTTTTGAAGATCTCCTAAGTGGGGCGCCCCTCTTGTTTTTTCCAAAGATAAAAGATAAAAAATAAAAAATAAGAGATAAAAATCAAAATTTGGGTCAAAGGAAGCCCCAGATAAAAATAAAAAATAAAACACACAAGATAAAAGATAAAAAAAAATAAAAATTTGAATCAAAGGAACTACTTCCAAGGTGGGTGCCTAGTCATGGAAACCCTAGATCTAAAGGTTAAGCTTCATTGTGACATGGATCTATCTTTTTTACCATTGATTTGAAGAGGCGCCATTGCTTTTGATTGCTGGATGGCTTGCAAAGTAAACAAACCTAGATCTAAGGGTGGAGGAGAGCTAGAATTTAGATCTATGTTTTGGACCCTTGATTTGGGAGTGGGTTTGGGATCTTTTCAACTATAAAAGAGAGGCCCCTCCTCTCATTTTATTAGCATTCTTTGGAGCATGGTTATGCTGCCAAAATACTCTCTCTTCTCTATTCTTCTCTCTCAAGTTTTCTTTGGCTATTGTAATGTTGTTGCCCTAGTTAGGCTTAATACACGTAATCTTTGGAGGAATTCCTAATGGCTCTCTTCTACATTTCATGCATCTTTTGGTGAGGTAACTTGCATGTTTATTTATTTGATTTGCATTAGTATTAGCTTAAATAGCTCTCCACAAAGTATTTTGTGCAGAGATTTGTAAGTATAAGTATTTATGCTTCCATTTGTGAGTTTTTAATAAGATTTATCAAAATATTTTGGTAGATTTATTGGGTACTCACCTCTTTACTTACATTTTGCAGCTCTCATAAATTTATTTGCAAGGATCTAAAACAAAGGAGCATCTTCCTCCAAGGGTTATTTTGTTGTTTTCCATTTTCGCTCATCTGTTTACAGGGGTTTTAAAACTTAGTTTTCCATTTTCGCTCATCTGTTTACAGTAGATCTGAAGCATTTAACTAATATACGAGTTTGCATTGGGACCCGGGCGGGATACCTTGTGAGGGATGGATACAGTGTTTACTGATGGGGTTACTTAGGAGTCTACAGGATGCTCCTTGTGTCGATACTATGTAGGGTAGCGGTGGATGCATTTTGACCTCTGCAATTCTCAGATTGATTTGGGACCCTGGGATTCCAGTGACTGGCAGTTTAGTGATTGCTAGTGGATGTTTTCAAGAGGTCTCTTGTGATGGTACCTCCTTTACCCCATGGTTAGTTATTCTACTTATAGGAGGCTTCCATGGGATATCTTGTGAGGGTACCGTGCAGTGCAGTGCTTTGAGTAGAGGGTGCTACAAATCTTCTAGGATAATTTGGGACCCTGGGATCATTCTCGGATTAAATGGTTCAGTTTGATTGATTGTGGAGTTACGTTGGAATTGCTGGAGGACGAGCAATCTTTGGCGAGGGAGGACTGTAATGTTCCACTACTGATAAATAGGGAATTGACTAAGGACATTTAATACCGAGAGCATATTATAACAATTATTAAATATTATTAAGTCATCAGTATAGTAAAGAGGGCCATCATAGTTATTATCATAAAGCATACAAAGCATGCAAGCCTTATTTCTTCAGTCTTAAGTCAACGAGCACTTAGAATTGCATGCATGCAAAAAGTAAAGTGCAAACCCTAAAAGTGACATGCAAACCCTAAAAGTACATGCTAAAGCTATATAAAAAGGGTAGTTGAACCAAAAAGGGATGTATGAATTATTATTATTGAGTTTGGTTTCTAGAGCAACAGCAGCAGGTGTCGCAGCAACAAGTTGGGGTTGGAGACGAAGGTCTTCAGCGAGCAAGGGATTTCGGCAGTGAAATATATCTGCACTAATCACTTTGGGGTAGATCATCCAGATTTATCATCAGGTATTCATCATCTTCTTTATTCTTGGTCCAATCATCCAGCAATTAGAGAAAGAGTTTATTGCAGGTGCACATTTGCTGCTGGGAAATAGCTGGAAATCCCATATCCATTCGCTAACCTTCAGGAATCCAGTAAAGTTTCTACATGCTACCTCCATTCTTCTCAACAGGGTTACATCAGCATATTGAGTGATTACTATTCCATTCCAAGCACATCCAAAGCCTCCACCAGCAAAAACGTGAGGAAAGAGGGCATCTTCCCTTCTAAAGTAAATCATTTCGCTAGGTGGCTTGAAGGAGGCTAAATTTCTGCATGCATCCCCTTATCTCTCCAGGGAGACTGTACTCTCAGTCCTAGAAAGTTTCAACAGCTACAGACAACTCCTCCCTCAAAAATGTCAAGATCAACAAAAGGAGGGCACACTTTCAATTGCGTGTCAACTGTTGTAGAGGAGCAGTATTTTCTTATCTTTTTGGCACAACTTGCATGCATCCCATCTATTGACAGAATATCAATATTATTATCAGTGGTATGTGTATCCCTTCTAGCTAAAAGTCTTTACCCTTTCTCTCTAGATCAGTTGTTTTTAGGGCCGTTTGGCATGGCACTTTTTGCATGCACATTTTATTTATCTTTCCCGAACAATTTGAGCATCTAAACAACAAACATATTACCAAATTACAATAGAATATCAGTTGGGATGTTACACATCATGGAACTCATCCAAGGCAACTCCTAAATGATTCGGCAAAAAATCATAAAGATCTAATTGATTGGAATTCATTAATCAAATTTCCTAAGTTTTGATTTTAAAAATGCCCAAGTCACAAATGCATGGGAATGAGAATCATAAAATACCTTGGAAGTTGTTTCCCTTAGTGGTTTTGCCTTGATCATTAGGAAAGGAGGAAATAAAGTGACCCTTGCATTAAATGACTTGGGATAAGCATTTAATTCAACACTAGTGATAAAAGTGACTTTTGATAAATTTAAGTGAGGTGGGTGAGATTATTTTTTATGAGAATTAAATGTGCATTAATTCTCATCCACTCATCTAATTCATTTTGGACCTTGGATTAGATGACCCTTCTGATAAAAATAGACAAGAGGTCACAGATTGTTCATACAGTCATAAAACTCAGTCATACTCTTAATAGACCTCAATATTAAACATCGACATTATGAAAATTATCCACATTTCACTGTATGTTAATATATTGTCTATCAAGTTACTTTAGTAACGAAACTAATAAAAAAAACAGCAGACTATTAAAAATAATGCACAGGAACTTGTGACAGCAGCGATAAAAAGCACTTCAACACTCATTTTTGGTCAAATTTTGACCTTAGAAAAACCCCACACTTTGGGGAAAACCAGACCTAGAATTATATCCATGAGCAGCAATTTTTCTTAGAGTTACAACAACAGATGAAAAAAAAAAAATTCCAGTACTGTACAGAAAATATCTCAAAATCTGAGCATAAAATATTTTTTATGCAGTAAATTACAACAGTATGGTCTCCTGGGAAATCACACCCAGTCTCTCTCCTCGAAATGTGGGTTGGCTGTCTTGATTTGTGTGCTCATAAATGATCCCATGCCTTGGGAAATGTACTATCTTCTGGTGCTGTCATTTTCTTCTCTGCTGCTCACTGAACCATCTTCTAGGAAATCTTGCCTTCTTTCTCTCCTCTTGGAACTCAAGCCACCCTGAGAATCGTGCCTTTCGATAAATTCTCTTTTTGGATGTGTGCAAATAAAGTCTCAAACTTTCTTTTATTTACCCATTAGGATAACTCCTGATGACCTTTCGAATTCCACGGTTGAAATTAAATCTTGATCTCAAGATTCATGGTTGAGATCTAATCTCAAGTTGACTTAAGTTTCTTAAGTGAACTATACACTAAATCTTTTCTTTTCCAAAAGTCACGTTTCCCTAAATATTATAAAACTATACTTTATGACTTAAAGTCACTCTATAAACATAATAAAGTGCAACTCGCTTTTAAATCATAAAGTCACATAAAAAAGGTACTCTAATAAATAACTCATAAATAAAGTCACTTTATGACATTAATTGAGACTTTACATCACCTCGAACTCCTCCACCTAGGCACCTGATGTAGGAGTATCTCCAAGCTACAAAATGCTAGCACTTCCTCTTAGCGAGGGAGGTACCGTTGGCATCAGCTCCACCTAGATCACTCTCTAGTCTACTCCCTCCAACTGCTGAAGTTGCTTCGTCTGGATCTGAAATCTCCTCAGATGTATGTACTGAATCAACAGCTAAACGTGTGTGCCAGAGCACTCTGAACTGAGAGTACTATTCACTTTCCTGCTCATCCTCTATAGTCATCTAATACCAACTCTGTCTCCTACCAGCTGCAAGAATCCTCTACACCCGCTGCAATCACTGCTACCACTGAGTCTAACCTCCCACCAGACTCATCATCTACAAGTTGTCTTCTCAACCAGTATACATTTCCCTCTCAAGTGCCAATCACCCGTGCTGCATCCACGCTCTCACTCACCGGATAAATAATAACCCGTCCCTGCACATGAAGGACTACATATCCGTCATCTCTAAGAATTGAAATTGAGAGAAAGCTCCTTCTCAGCTCCGAAACAAACAGCACAGCGCCAATCTCTAGATAACCACCAGACTCGAATTAGAATAGGACTCTCCCAACTCCCTCTACCGCAGGGGTGTCGGCATACCCATCTTCAGTAAGCATAATTATGTCCATCTCTGTCAACTCTAGGAACATAGCTCGCGTCCCTGTCATATGGCGTGTTGCTCCGCCACTAATGTACCATGCTCCATTCTCTTCACACTCGACCATGTTGCTACCTGAAAGAATTGACACTAGCGAGAACTCCTTCTCAAACTTCCTTGCAAACTCTTCCACTTCAGCTGAAGCAGTAGCCTCAGACTCTTATTTCTTCTTGTTTTTCTTCTTATGAGGGCACTGCGAAGCATAGTGTTCATAACCCTAGCAAGCAAAGCATTTCACTTTGCTCATGTCTTTCTCAGACTTGGCTCCATTGCTCAAGCCACCTTTCTTCTTCCTGCCCTTTGCTGCAAGAGCCACATTCTCTTCATCAATGGATCTAGATCTCAGGTCCTCCTGAGTGACGTCATCCCAAAGTCTATCCCATGAAGGAAAATTTTCTATGGCTACAACTGCATGTACAAAATCATGCCAAGGTTGAGAGAAACCATTCAAGGCTACTCTCACCAACTCTGCATCATCCACCTTATTGCCAACAGCTCCCAACTCATCACGAACCTATGAAATGCAAGTCAAGTAAAAAGAAACATTGCCAGTCTTCGTCATTTGGTTTCTCTTAGTTTTTGCCTCGAAACCATCTTTAGATTCTCATTTGAGCTCTCGTATAAGCTAGTCAAAGCATCCCACATCTTAAATGCACAGTCTTTACCTGAGAAATGTGGGATAGCATGGTCCTTTACTACATCAAAGATGATCTGCCTAGCCTTGATGTCCCTTTTGTTAAAGGCTGCTAGTGCTAGTGCATCAATGGAAGCAGGAACTTGAATTGGATTAGTCTGCGTGCTATGCACCACTTCATCCCACAGTTCATTCTCCTCCAAAATAAGCATTATCCTATCCTTCAATGGAACAAAATTCACTGCTCCATCTAGCTTATCTTCCAACCTTACCCCGATGGCCATTTCTTTGAGAGAAAAGCACACAATCTGCTCACAAACTGTCAAAAACAAAGCAATCTTTGCTCACATAAAACTGCCCAATTGTACTACTAGCAAATCTCTTACACACAGCTAAAAAAATAAATACACCAACTCATGCAAAACTCTTGCACGTTCTTTGGTAACACCTGTCTGATGAAAGTCAGAGTTCTAGCTCTAATACCATGATAAAAATAGACAAGAGTTCACAGGCTATTCATACAGTCATAAAACTCAGCCATACTCTTGATAGACCTCTAATATTTGTTAGAGATTTAGCTCTGGAGGCACTCCGCAAGTTTTTGTCTTGTATGCGGAAGTCACCATGCACTAGCTAGGCTACTTTACTTTGTAATGTTGTTTTATAAACTTTAAAGTGACTATTATGTCGATGGGACTTTTTATAAAGTATTCCCTTGTTTTAATTTTATAAAGTGACTTTATGAGATAAAGTGCACTTATTTCATAAGATAAAAGGTGACTTTATTAAAATTAAATGTAACAGCTTTTGGGGGGAAGTTTCTCAACCCTTCATCTTGAAAAGGCAAGATTTAATCTTGGCCTTTGGATTTAGGGAATGGGGAAAGTGAAAAGTCACTCTCAAGTTATAAGAGAGAGCATAGGATAGTGTGCAACAGTGTTTTTAAACTCGGTCGAGCCGGCTCGGACTCGGCCCGAGTCACCCGAGCGAAACCCTCACCGAGTCAAACCAGCCTTTAAACCGGCTTGGGTGGCCGGTTCAGTACCAAACCGGCCGAGTTGATATCAACTCGGCCCGGTTCGGTATCGAACTGGTCAGCTCGACCAAGTCAAAGGCCAACTCGCCAATTTTTTCCGGATTTCATTTTTTTTTTTAAATAAAAATTAATGCCTAACCTAACTCCTCCCCCTAACCTAACTCCTAACCTAACCTAACACTACTTACCTGCTGCATGCCGCCAACTTCTTCTTATCACGTGGATGCTCATTGCTCACGGTTCAGGTTGAAGCTCTGCTCACGAGTCACCAGTGCTACTGCAGCATTGCTCACGGTGGAAATTGGAGGCTGGCCGATCATCGATGGTTCTCTAGAGCTCGGGTTGAAGGCTTCAAAGTTGAAGCTCACTCACGGACCACAGTGGAACTTGGAACTTGAAGCTCACTCACGAGTCACCGTGGCATTCCCTTTTGCAAATCGTGATCATTTCCCTTTTGTATATTTTCAGCTGGGTTGTATGTACTACGATATGGATTCTGGCCATCTCATAGAGGCACACAAATAGGGGCAATTGCTGTAGGTGGGAGTCAGGACTGTCAACAAAGGGGCATTCTATTATTACAAGGAGACTGTCATCATTCATGTATAGCTGGGCTGGAACGTGGAAGTGCTAAATGAGCAGATCTGAATCCTGATAGACAATCTTTTATCAACGAAATTGATGCTGTTCTAACTCTAAGTTTGGAGTTTGCTCACGGTTGGAAACTTGGACTTGGCGTTTGCTGATTGCTCGCAGTTTGGAGTTTGTAGCCACAGGTATGTACATTGATCATTGATCATTCTTAAAAAATCTAATAAAATTATTTCTTAATTTTTTACAAATACTGTAAATGTCTTATTTCTTAAAACATCTAATAAAATTATTACAGTAATTTACAAATACTATAAATTACATGTAATTTACGGTACTGTAAATTACATGTTTTAATGTGTTTTTTTTTGTAAATTAATGTATTTATTTTTTTGGACAAAGAACTGTCCATTAACATTTGCATCTCATAACGCCTCCTAAATCAAAAGATGCAGCATGGGCCCATGTTGATGTGGTTGAAGGGAAAATATATTGCAGATATTGCAAAAAATTGATTAAGGGAGGAGGCATTCATAGGCTCAAACAACACTTGGCTGGCATTAGAGGTAACGTTGCCCCATGTGAAGTTGATTCAAAGGTGATTGGAGAGATAAGGTTGGAGTTGCTACAACAATTTGAACAGTATGAAGCGGAGAAGACTAACCAAAGAGAGAGAGAGGCAAAAATAAAGAAGAAGAGGCATCTTGCAGAAATGATTGGCAGATCTGCCCCTTATTCTGAATATGAAGGCTCCTCATCCATACCTTCTCCTTCTCCCAATTTCAAGGATACCTACTCGTATGTTCCTCCTCCCTCAGAAACAAATGTCTCGAAAAAAGGGAGTATCCATAGTTTTTTCTCACCTCAAAACACCCCTTCCAATGCTGCTGCTTCTCGGCCAATTCAACCCACCATAGATGCCCATTGGAAAAAGCAATACAGAATGACTGCTCATGAGTACATAGCTAGATGGTGGTATGATGCAGATATCCCATTCAATGCTGCCTGCTCACCATATTTCCAACCTATGTGGGATTCTGTTGTTGTTGCTGGTAAGGGCTTCAAAAGCCCTAGTATGCATGACTTGAGAGGATCTCTTTTGCAGAAAGAGATCACATCCTTGGATGTATACTTCAAGGAGTTCAAAGAATCATGGGCCATAACAAGATGCACTATCATGTCAGATGGATGGACCAATGCAAAGAACCGAACCATCATAAACTTCCTTGTCTCTTGCCCACAGGGAACTTTGTTTTTGAGATCTTATGATGCATCTGATAAGGTGAAAGATGCAAATCTGTTATTTAATCTTTTTGTTGAGGTTGTTCAAGAGGTGGGGGTAGCTAATGTTGTGCAAGTCATCACGGATAATGTCGCTAACTATGTTCTTGCTGGTAAGATGTTAAAGGAAAAGTACACAACAATATTTTGGACCCCATGTGCAGCATATTGCATAGACCTCATGCTTGAGGACATATGCAAACAGGATTGGATCAAGCACACTGTAGAGCACGCCAAAAGCATCACAAGATACATCTACAACCACTTATGGGTATTTAGCTTGATGAGAAAACACACACAGGGCAGGGAACTTGTTAGGCCTGCCATTACTAGATTTGCAACTCATTTCCTCACGTTGCAATCTCTCCTTGCACAAAGAAAGAACTTGGAACAAATGGTTTCAAGTGATGAATGGAGTTCAAGTAAATGGGCCCGCAGAACAGATGGAAAAGACACCAAGAAGAAAATCTTGGAAAGCTCATTTTGGAAAAAAGCAGCAGAGGTTTTGAAAATCACTGAGCCACTTGTTAAGGTGTTGCGGTTGGTGGATGGGGAAAGATTGGCCATGGGATACATTTATGAGGCCATGGATCAGGCAAAGGAGCAAATAAGGGCAGCATACAAGGATAGAGTGGCCAAGTATGGGCCTATTTGGGATATCATCGATAGGAGATGGAACACTCAACTCCATCGCCCTATACATGCCGCTGGGTGTTTTCTTAACCCAAGGTATCATTATAGAGCTCGGTTTGGAGAAGATCAGACAGGTGAGGTCAAAGATGGATTGTATGAGTGCCTTGGGCGCATGGTCCCAAATGAGATGGAGCAGTTGCAGATACACCAACAGCTTACCGCTTACACTAGAGCCACAAGTACCTTTGGCAAACCTGTGGCTAAGGTTGCAAGAGATATTCACCAACCAGGTAAGCAATTCCATTGTTTTAATTAAATTTAGTTGTTTAATTTTTAAAATTTAATAACTTCAATATTTAGTTAAATTCACAATCTAATTCGTTGATTTAACTCCATTTGCACTTGCAGCAACTTGGTGGGAGTCATTTGGTGGGCAAGGCATTCAATTGCAACTGTTTGCAATTCGAATCCTTAGTCAACCATGCAGTTCTTCCGGGTGTGAGCGCAACTGGTCTGTCTTTGAGCGGATTCACACAAAGAAGAGAAACCGTTTAGAGCAAAAACGATTAAATGATCTAGTCTTCGTGCAGTACAACTTTCTCTTAAGGCGTAACCAATTGATGAACAAAAGACCTGATACAGATCCTATTGTGTTGGATGATATTGGTCCAACCTTAGATTGGTTAGTGGAGATTCAAGAGCCCGAGTTTGATCCAGATTTTGATATTGAGCTAGATGCAGCAGGTGATCTTACTATGGAAGCAGATCCACTATTACCAGAACCATCATCAGTTCATGTTGATGCAGGTGTAGAATCTAAATCCATAATATTTTTCTTTTATCATTGAATAATATGACTGTTTCAAATTTTCAATATAATATGTACTAATAATTTGATACATCATACAACTATTGAATCTTGGTATAAAATTATTTCATTCCAGATACGGCAGGCACTAGTAGGGAGGGGTACATGCAGGCACCTGTACAGCCTGATCCACATCCACCTCGTGCTTTTACGCATTCAGCTAGTACTTCAGCTAGTGTTGCTCCTACTGCAGCATTTGTAGATGACCTTGAGGGTTTTGAGCCTGACCCAGATGCCATTGATTATGTCATTGCTAGTCCAGGTTCTAGTTCTAGTTCTAGCAGTGGTGCCGAGTTTGATAATTGATTATTGATCATGTTGATCAATGATGCAGTGACATACTTATTACTGGCATCAAAGCATTTTGTTTTTTGGACTCTTTCACGACTCACTCTACATCATATACATTACATGCCATTTAGGCATCTTTGATTATGTATTTTCATTTTGTTCAGATTTTCATATATGTATTATGTATATGCTGCTTGCAGCCTTGCACATTGGCACAGTACCCTTCGTGCAATTTTGATATGTTCACCCTTATATGGTATATATATATATGATCATACTTTGGATGTTTTGTCTCTAATGCTTTGGAATGATGGATTATAATCTTTAAAATATATTTTTTCTTTAAAATTTAAATATTTTATATGTTTTTTAATAAACCAAGTCATTAAAATCAAACCGCCCGAGTCATTGCCGAGTCCAAGTCCGAGTCCGAGTTGACTCTTGACCGATTCTGAGTCCGAGTCCGAGTTTTAAAACATTGGAGCAAACGCTAAAGGAAAATCTCTGCATTCTTGTTTGTTTACTTTGGGTTATTTACTTGTTGTTCACACATCTCTTTCATTCTTGTTTGCAGATTTAATGAGCTTGGTTGCTAACTTCAGATTTTGATCGGCACCCATGAATATTTTTCTTGCATGCAAGGATGAAGGAGAAATTGATTTGGGTAAAACGCCTCAGCTGAGAGATTTTTCCATCGGGGTCATCATCAAGCTAAGCCATCACTTACAAATTTCATTGCAAGGGAGAGCGATGTAACCCCATAGATTGAATCTAAGCACCAGGTGATCTTTTCTTTCCATTTGTCTTGTTGGTTTTTACTGCATCTCCATTGGTCAATTCGCCCTGCCTTCTTTTACTGTCTTAAATCACTGAATGTTGGTAGTTAGATGCTAGATTGGATTGAAACTTCATCCTATACATTTGCATGTCAAATCTGAACCTTAATCCATAAAATACAACCTAGCAGAATAGGCACTGGTCATCTCAAGTATAAAGCATTCACCCTGGAAACTTATTACATGTGTTTAGTTATTATTTTAGTTTGTTGTAGGTATCTTTCAGAACTTAATCACTTCAAACAGCAAGCTGTTTTACAGCTGAGACATCCATTAAGCAAATCCCAGCACCTACATTACCCTTTATACTCAGATTTACGCCTTTTAAACTCTTCAGCATTAAAAAACTGAACCTAATCTAACCGGTACTTCACTAAATCTTAGCCTGTAATAATTCTAAGTGACTTAGACATTAACCCTCTTAAGAAGTAAGCAACAATAAGTCACATCCAATTGGTAGGGAATCAATCAACTTTCAAAAACCGTCATCCCCTTAGTCATTTCTACAGGGTATACATTTTCCCATTTGCTAGTTAGATTCGTTACCCTGGTTCCCTTCACAAATCGATGTTGTGAGTATTGCGGGAAAGCTAGTTTTACTGGCAAGCACCCAGAAAAGCTTGATTGGGGACACCTCAAGTGGCTAGTCTGAGTATGCCTTTGGTTGATTCAAAATCCTAAAGAAAGGGGACCCTGTCTTGGTGCAGTATCTCGAGGTTCCACAGATCTGGCAGTCGATTAGTCATTTCAATTGCTAGACTGCTAGATTGTGTGATAGCGGGTCCAAACCCGACAGCCTACTTAACTGATGGGATTCTACAAGAATAGAAAAGGTCCCTAACACGAGCATTAACATAAGAACACTAGCTAAAGTTGGGAAAGTCATCTTTTGAAAATAACAAAACCAAGCTGCTAAGAAAAGCAAAGTCTAAATTTTAACTACTAAATTTCTAAAAACAAACTAAATATGGAAATGGGCAAGGTTGGCTCCTCTCCTAGATAACTTTGATGCACACTAATATTTCATAATTTAAAGATAGTAATGAACAAAGGTATTAGTTTTGAACTTTTATCATTTTATTTTTTATGCAATTCTAGAACAAAAAATTAGTGGATGCTCAAGGGTTCATCGCAGTTTCTTGGACCCCATCTCTCAGAGCCCTGCAACACCGGTTCCCTTCCTCGGCATCTATCTCTTTGTTTCCTATGGCTATTGAGTCCCCTATCTATTTGATTCTTATATCAATTTCAGATTTCTCCATTTGTTTGTTTATTCTGATCTGTACCGCATTTTAATAATAGTGCTCTTGGGCAGTTTTGAAAGTGGGTCCTACCAAGTTTTGAGTTATAAATTGTGGTGGCTATCTTCTTGTGGAGGCTATCTTCTTGTGGCGGCTATCAAGAAGCCCACCATCTGGATAAAATTAAAATCCTAAATATGTACATTACTTGTCTATATTAATAATAAATACTTATATGTAAGGCTTAGTTTTAGTTTTTTTATATTTTTTAATATTATTTTATAATTTTTATTGCCGTTCCCAACCTGCCGTTTTCTGCAAATTTGGGGAAAACCTCTACACATATCCAACACTCGTATATACCCATGTTCCTAAAATTCCCTCATTCCAGAAACTTGTGCAACATAGCATTGAAATACCCATAACGAAAGATGCATAAAAAACCATGTTTTCACCAGCAAGTTGAGAAAAAATAGTTAAATAGGACAAGATTTATTCAATACATGCTAAGAATATCATTGCCACAACTGATGTATTTACAGGTGTAATCTACAGGGCAGCTCATAGTTCCTTTTGTTGAATTTTACAGGTTAGATGAGTTTTAATACCAGTAATAAACTTCAATACATGAACATATAAAAACTTAAGTAAAATTTAAACTGTAATAAAACATAGCAACATAACTTTCATCTTTATCAACTTAACGCTCTGCTGGTCACTGTGTTAAAGTTGATCATTGATATGTTTCACGGAATGTCATATACAGAAAAATAATAACTAACATGTACAGAAAAATAATTCTCAAATAAACTACAGAGTATTACTAAGTTAGAGAATCATAAACATTATTGGATCCGCCTTATACTCAGATAGTTCTGAGTTTGATCTTGTCACTGAAAGGACAAGTCAAAATTGGTTAAACCATATACGTACCTTGAGAGAGAGAGAGTTCAGGTAGAAGTAAACAGACCTTCAATCAAATTATCATCTGACACACAGTCACGCTACTGATACAATGTAGCAGTCAATATATACCATCACGGTAGCTAAAAGATCTCGGAGTCTGCTACGGATAACCCAGTCCGTGGAGTAGACTAAGTATGCAGGGGCAGCCACGGGCTATCCAATTCGTGGATCAAATAGAGCGTGGAGGGATCACGCTGAGAAGATACCAACAGCCAGTGGTTGGAGCCGGCAAACAGAGTAGATGCGAATCAGTGGAGTCACGTGCGGGTAGCAGCCGGCAGATAAGGAAGATTTGGAACTGGATGGGCAGCCGACAAAGGAAAAATGCAGGCAGCCGGCAGAGAAAAACCCGTGAAACAAAAACGACTGACAGCTCGTGAAGGAAAACAGCCCGTGAAGGGAAAACGACAAAGAGAAAACTCAGCTGGTAAATAAACACATTGCAGAGGTCGATTCACAGAGAGAGATCAAGCAGAGCCTGTGAAAGATAAAAACACAGAGAGAGATCATGCAGAACCTGTAAAAGCTAAAAATGCAGAGAGAGATCATGCAAAGCCCGTGAAGGATGAGATCACAGACATCTGTGAAAGAACACGTGAAGGTAAGTGGAGAGGCTTCCAAAAGATTTTATGATAACATAAAAAATAACCTCATCTATTTATAATGTTAAATGGTGTAATAGATTTGCCATAAGAATTGGACCAATAATATTAAATAATCCAAACCATAAAGTAAATAATATTAAATAATCCAAACCATAAAATAACAGGTTTGACCACTAACCGTATTATAAAATACTAAAAACAATAACCATAAAGTAAAGGTCTTAAGATGAGACTAAATGGTAAAAGAGTCTTTATTAATAAAATCATAAAGATTTTATTAATAAGACTATATAATAATTAATTAAAGAATTTATAAATAAATCATAAAGTGAAAGTCCAAAGGTCCAACATAAAGTGAAAAAGTCCAAAACCATAAGTGGGTTAAAGGGTCGTTTTAACAAAACATAAGGTAACCATAACAATACAAGGTCAAATGGCCTTTAATAAACAATTAGGTAAATATACTCCATAAAGTAGGAGTCATCATAATCAAAGGTGCACACAAGTGAGAGTGCTAGGACCAAGTAAGAATAGGACCATGAGTCAACAACCACAATATCAAAGTGAACCATAAAGGTGGACAAGCATTCAAATAGGATCAACAAGACCAAAGACTTTTCTCTCTCTCAAGGTACATAGTCTTATATATTTTGTCATCAATGTATACGGAGGAAGATCCAAACGGATGGTACAATCCTTTTGTCCTTAACACTGCTCCTAAGAGTTAGGTTCTAGGGACATCATCAAGGGGTGTCCAATCCCTTGAGAAGCAATCTAGCAATAACCGATTAGGAGAGGGGGAATCGTTATCTTCCATTCTTAATGAATGGATTCTAGCCTTAGACTGAGTTTCAGTCTCACACTGAATCATGTTGATCAATCCCTAGACCCTGACCGGGTCCTCCATTCTCTCGCAGAATAGTTCTCAGTACTAAGCTGAGTTTCAGTCACACTGAAAGTTGATCAACTACCTGTAGGACCTATTTGGACATGGTGTCCCTGGTCCCATACAAGAATATATCTCTGCCTCTACCTGCAGGCTCTACTTGGACATCCCATCCGTGGTCCCAGACCAAAATACCCTAGAGGCATATAGGGGCCCTAGCCACATGCTAGGAGCTTTACCATGGCATCAACCTACTTGGTCCTAGACCAAGAACCCCAAAAGACTATTGGGGGCCCTAGGGTACCTTCTAGGGTCTTACTCTGTCCCAGTCAAATGATAGGAAACCATTCTCTGACAATGGTTCTCGCAGCTGCACTAACTTTAACACCTTCTAGTGCAGCACTTTCTCTCAACCATTTCCAGTTTTTATTGCATATTCTTGCTCATGGAGGAATTGTGTTTTGGGTGACCTATTGATCTCTTTGGGGAAGCTTCTAATGCCCCATTATTTTATGTTCTGATGTAAATGCTCTGTATTTCAAGTTCAAAAGACTCTCAGGTCAAAATAGCAAAAGATTTCATGTAAAAATGTTAAACAATGAAGAAATAGTGCCATTTCCCCACGATCTTGTTGTGAACCATTGCAATGCCAATGATTTAGAGTTGGGAGAGTTGTCCATTTCTGATTGTAATAAGCTCAATATGCTCTATTCTTCATTCTCAGAAAGTCTCAAGTCGAAATATCAAAGGGTTGTATGTAAAAGTGACTATTAATGAGCAAACAATGACCATTTCCCCACTATATTGATGTATGCCATGATAATGCTGATTATTTCGAATGGAAGAATGTCTCTCTGATATATTTATGATGAATGGACTGTCATTTATGATTATTACAAGTTTCATGTTCAGCAATCAAGCATTTGAGGTCATTTTACTCAGTTTAATTGCATTTGGAGAAGATTTGGTGCCATTTCCACAAGGGTCGAATTAGTGATTTTGTAGCTATTTGGGAGAGGGTCATAACAGCTTGTATAAACTGAATAATGATGCATATCATCCCTGAACATCATATTCAAGTCTTAATATCATTCATACACCTTCTCAAAAGATTTAGGAGCATTTAGGTCAATTTGGAAACCCAGACATCAAAACTATTCAAAGGTCGAAATTGGGAAAAAAGTGAAAAATTGGTCATTATAATAAAAATTCGAAAAATGGACATTACAAGTGGTATCAGAGCTAAGGATGTTTATAAAATACAAGGATCAGCCAAGAGAAAGGCTTTTGATCATTTGAGAAATTTGCATTTGTGAATTGAGAGAGCTAGTGGATGACTAGCTTCTTGCCTTAGCCAATTTGAGGGTTAAAGATTCTCATCCAAGTTGGTGTTTGGAGAGGCCACTCAGGTCTTTCATGGAGCTTTAATGGAGATAATGTGGTGTGAGAAAGATTTAGAGGCTAAAAGAAAATTAAGATATTATCAAGAGGTCATCAACCCTACTTTAGAAAATCAAAAGTATCTCTCTGTTTTAACTAGTTCAAAGAAAAAAATTAATATAGCCAAGATAAGAACGAATTCTCTGTAAATTTTCCTTTAATATTCAACTAGGGCTAAACAGTGCATGCAAAATATCAACTAATAACCACACATGAATATCTTTTACAGTATGCAGTGAAATATAAAACTGAGAAATAAATCACAACATCACATCACGATATTGACCCTATTATTTTGGGTATAGAAACCCCCGAAAAAACACAAGATGGGAAAACCGATGCAGCAGTCAGATATAGATTTTATTATGAGAAAATATGGAACTTTTATAATCACTGCAAATTCACCCAAACCTGGTGAATGCAGTACTGCAGAATCACTGAGCAAATCCCAGCTAAACCTCAACACCCTCCTGTGTGAGTGTACAGCCCAGCTGTACAAAGCTCGATGATCCTACTGCTCGCTCCTCCGTCTTCTCGGCTAAATCCTCTCTCTGACTTTCTCTCCTTGTCTGTATCCTGTCTCTATCACAATACAAGTGTGTGTGTTATCTCCACCAATTGATCTCTCGTTTATAACTTTAGGTAAAGCGAAAACCCTAATTTCACTTTCACTTTAACTAGTGGTAAAGCAAAAACCCTAATTTCACTTTCACTTTAACTAGTGGTAAAGCAAAAACCCTAATTTCACTTTCACTTTAACTAGTGGTTCACTAAAGTTAATTTAGATCACTTTAATTTATTTTCCAAAGTAAACTCAGGAAAAGTAAATTAAATACAACTAGTTTCCTATTTTAAGTCATCTGCATGCAAGAACACATGCATGCAGGAAGACCTTTCTTGTTGCTACTAGTTTAACACTCCCTCTCAACGAGGAAGGGATTCGGTAGCAACCCCAACTTATCCCTGAACTTCACAAAACTCTGTCTGCAAAGTGTCTTGGTGAAAATGTCCGCCACCTACTCATCTGTCTGTATGTACTCCAACCGAATGGTTCCCCTCTGAACACAATCCCTCAAGAAGTGGTATCTGATGTCTATGTGTTTGCTCTGGTCATGGAACATTGGATTCTCATATAGCCTGATGCCACTCTAATTGTCACAGTGAACTACTGTAGCCTCTAGCTCACACTTGAACAACCCTGCAAGTAACTTCCTCAGCCACATACCCTCATAAGCAGCCATGTTGGCTACCATGTACCCAACCTTTGTCGAGCTCAATGCAACTGACTTCAACTTCCTGCTGAACCAAGAGACAACCCCTGATCCGATGTTGAAACAACCTGAAGTACTCTTTCGGTCTGTTATCCAACATTTTGTACCATAAGTTGGGTTACCTGAGGAGCCGTCGGTTGACAGACTTGTTCAAAGTCTGATTCCAGTGTATCAATTGATCCGTCTGCTTGTCTAGCCAATATTGGCTAGTCACTTTTTTATTTGAATAATTTTGACCATGGCCCCGCAGGGCTTGTAATAAAATGTGCTAGTAGGATATTTTTTAGTGGTTCAGTCTCCTAAGACGTAAAATCTCAAATAGGGTATTCCAGGGAGTTTTTTGCCCCTAACAATTATGCTTTGCCTTCAGCCGAGTATAATTGACGAGGTTTTCTCCTGCTTCCTCCAAAGCTGGAATGCCCGATGTTGAATTCTGGGCCTTGGGGGGTTATTAGAGCCCAACTGAGTGTTATAAGCCTACTAGACATTATTTAGATAGATCATGGTCATGTCCTAAGTCATCTGGACACATAAAAAAATTTCGAAAAAATCTTTTTCGAACAGTGAAAAAAAAAATTTATTTTTTTATTTTTAATTACTTTTCCTAAGTTTTTTGGGTTAATTTTTCCATAAATTAAATGGAAAAAACCCGTTCGTGATTCAAACTCAGAATTCAGTGATTGAAGGCTCTAACTTTAAGCCAAAAATCATTCTTGATCAGCCAGCCAGTCAGAGCCAACTTTCAAATCAGCAATCGGACACATAATACCTTTTTACTCAAAAAAGTCAGTTTTGAGTAAAAAATGATTTTTAGTAAAAAAAATGATTTTTATTAAAAAAAGAATGATTATTTTGGAAAAAAGTAAAACTCTCCAAATTAATCCAAATTCAGTAAAATAAAAGGCTAAATGACATCTCATGGGGCATTTATGATGATTGGAGTTATCATAACTCAGCTTCAGTCATCATTAAGAGAGCAATTAACTTATTATCAGTTAGCAGACATGTCATCTCCAGCTAAAGATGAGATGGAGAGTATCTTAGGTTTGCATAACCCCTACATTAGTTTCATCTAGATTAGCTAGGTCTCTTGAACCACTGTCATAAGACAAGGTCAAGAGCGCTCTCTGTCGGAGAGTTTTAATTAATTAACTTAATAAAATTCGCAACTCACACCCCTTTAATTAATTATCCAGAAACGACATTGGATCTCTAAACCCCACAAGAGGAACTTAACTAAAACTTTTCCCCATAACCAACACACCGGCATTGTTCGATAAATACCGAGGCATGTGGGCAAATTCCAAGTGTGGGTGCCGGGCTACCTAATCTGGGCACTGGTAGTTAAGTTATTGAACATTTACCTTTGACCCCAGACAGGTCCGTCATGTCTTCGAACAGAGCCACTGAAGGTATTACCGGTTAGGACATCCAGCCACCATAAGTGAAGATCACAAACAAAAACTCTTAAAACTTACCTAGAGCACTTGCAAAACCTAACATTCACTGGCATCTTTTGGGATCCACATATTTACACTCTCAGCATCTCTGATAAGTTGACTCCATAGGCACTGGTCCCATCTTTTAGCATTGTTGATAAGCTGGGCCATTTGTCCATTAAATGTTTGATTATAAATCATATCTGTGAATGCTTTATCTATTTCATGAAGCTCTCAAATATTTGTCTATCTTTCAATTCCGGTGATAGCAATGTGGATTGCTTTGTCTTGTGTTAAATTCATCACATTAATCATCTTAAATCACAATAACTCCTAAACAACACCCATCCGCATCCAAAACATCTAAAAATTAACTTAAACATTGAGCCATAGAAAACTCTTTGTTAGGGACTACCCCCCTTGGCTTCGTTAGGAGGTAGCCTAAACGGAGGAGCTAGGAGTAGGTAATAGTACCTAGCTCTGTGTTTTTCCCCAAGGTCACACCTCTCCCACTTTCTCAAGTGAGGAGACAGCTTTTAGAAGATTTATGCTGCTGGTGTGCAATCGACAGACAACACGGTCCTCTACACATCCTGCCTAGTCAACATCTGTGAAACCTATTAAATGTACACTCCCCCTGCACTCATAAACCAATCCATACTCCACTGTACCTCTGATGTAGCAAAGTATGTGCTTCACAACCGTCCAATGCACTCTCCGAGGGTCCACCATGAACTGACTCGAAGAGTTGACTACAAAGCTAATGTCTGGTCAAGTGTTGACCAGATACATAAGCGATTCGATAAGCTAACGATACAAGGTAGGATCAAATCCGTTTGATCCAGATGCATCAATCTTCCTCCAATTGGAAACTAGAGGTATGGCCATAGGTTTGCAGTCCTCCATCCTGAATCTCTTTAGGATCTCTACTGCATACTTCCCCTGTCCGATGAAGAAGCATCCATCTCTTTGCCAAACCTCCAAGCCCAAAATGCAATGCATCAGCCCAAGGTCTTTCATCTCAAACTCTACTGCAAGGTTGGACTTACAGTCTCCAATCAGACTCTCATTTCCTATCAAAAAGCGATCATCCACATATAAGACCAGCATGAGAGGCACCTCACCTGTCAAGAAGTACAGGTTGTGGTCAGCCTCACTCCGCTGAAATTCCATCTCCCGTAGATAGCTGTCAATCCTCGAGCACGATGCTCGAGGTGCCTGCTTTAGCCCGTAAAGAGCTCGATGCAGTCTACATATATGTGTCTCCCTGTTCTCCACATCAAACCCCTCTGGCTGCTCAATATACAACTCCTCCTCTATAACTTCGTTGAGGAAGGCAGTCTTGACGTCGATCTAATGGACACGCCAACCCATCTCAGCTGCTAGTGAGATAATGGTCTGAATGGAAGAATACCTGGCAACACGAGCGAAGGTCTCCTCATAATCAAATACCCTCCTTCTGTGAAAACCCCTTTGCCACAAAGTGTGCCTTGTACTTCTCCATGCTTCCGTCTGCTGCATGCTTCACCTTGTAGATCCATCTGGATCCCACCACCTTTTTCCCTTGTGCCTTCAACACAACCTCCCATACTTGATTTTTCATACTGGAGTCATACTCCTCAACCATAGCTTCCGGCCAGACATCATGTTATGCAGCCTCGCCGAAGCTGGAAGGTTCAAAGTTAATCAACTCTGTCATCAGTGCCATATAGTTAAGCCTCTCTGGTGGTACACTCCATCTAAAAGATGTCTGTGGAGGATCTACCTGCCTGGAATCCTGCACAGTGGATCTAAACCACTTAGGCCTTGGCTTAGTGTCAACCTGCTGCGGCTGCTGGATATCCGTCTCCTGCTACAGCTCATCCTTCAAGTCAATGACTGAAGGATCCTGTCCACCTGACTCCCTATGACCATTAGAACATGTGCTCTGTGTTTGTACCTGTACATCTGGCTCCTCCAACTTGACTCCCGACTCCTGTGCTGGCTGCTGCTCTGTTGGTAGGTCCAGAGATCTTCGCAAGGCACTGCCCTCATCGAACTGGACATCCCTGCTTACAATGATCCTCCTACGAGCAGAAATGTAAACTCTATATGCCTTCGAAATCTCATTTTAACCAACAAGTAACCCCCTTCTCTCCAGAAGGGTCCAACTTCTTCCTATTGTCAGCATGAACATGACAATAGCAGACACTGTCAAATATGCGAATGTGACTCGCATCTGGCCTAGTGCCTATGAAGACCTCCTCTGGTGTCTTCCTCCCCAAGGCTATGAGGGGACACTTGTTCTGAATGTATACTGCACTCATGTCTGCCTCGACCCAGAGGAATAGTGGTAATCCCTGATCAAATAGCATGGCCTTGGTTGCTCCAACCACAAGAGTCTTGAACTCTCAGAACCTCTCAAAGACCTCTGACTTCGCCTTCAGGAAATAGATCCGGGTTTTCCTGGAATAGTCATCAATGAAGGTTACGCAGTAACTGTAACCACTAAACGAATGGGACACTCATAGGTCTGCATACATCCGAATGCACCAAGTCCAAGGGCTCCTTAGACTTATGCTCACTCTGTGGGAAAGGCTTCCTGATGTTCTTCCCCAAAGCACAACCCTTGCAGTGGTTATGCTTTTCCTCCTGTACCCTAGGAACTCCAATGACTGCCTGACTCAAATGCTTCGGTGCTCCATAGTGTAAGTGTGCCATCCTCCTATGCCACAACTCACCCTGACTGTTGTTGTTGCTGCTGACTAGAGCCTTTGCAAGCTCAACGTGTAATCTGTACACTTTCCCGCTCCTTCCGCCAATCACCCTCTCCAAGCTCCTATCTGACCCCCCGGGCCTGATATACACTCTATGGTCATGGAACTTTACCTGATATCCCTTGTCCTCCAGAGTGGAGACTAATATAAGGTTCTTGGTCAGTCCTGGAACATATAACACATCAGCAAAACTGAGGGGTTTTCCAAACTCCCTCTCAAATGAAACAGTGCCAACTCCCTGCGCTTGATATTGCGCATCATCACCCAGCTCAACGTGGATCCTTGTTCCACCCTCCTGCAAGTCTTTGAAGAATCTCTTATGTCTAGTCATGTAACTAGATGCTCCACTGTCAATGTACCATATGCTGCTCCTTGTGGTGCTTGCCATGCAAGCTATCAAACAGAACTCCTCATTGAAGTTCCAGCTGAACTCATCCACCTCTACAGATCCAGCCATATGAGTGTTACTCTTCTTCTTCTTGTCTGAGGACTGGGAGGCAAAGTGTCCCTGCTTGTGGCAGATAAAACACTTGACCTTTGATACGTCAAGGTTCTTCTTACCATCCTTCTTCCTCTTTGCCTTCCCCTTGCTCTTCCCTGTAAGGGCTAGAGCCTCCTCATCCACAATCTATGGGGCACTATTGGATGAGCTTGATCCTTGACCCATGCGAGTCTCCTCCTACAAAAAGTCATCCCATAGTCTCTGCCAATCAGGGAGCTTCTCCCTAGCCACAACACCTTTGACAAAGGTGTCCCGTGGCTTAGAGAAGCCATTGAGGACTATCCGAACTAGCTCCTCATCCACTGTCTTAGAGCCAACAGCTCCAAGCTCGTCCCTGATCTGTGTGAGCCTCGTGAGATAAGGCACCACTCCTTCTTTCTTGGCCATCTTGGTGCTGCGCATCCTCTCTTGCAACACCGTCTTTCAGTTCTCGTTCTTGCTTTGGTACAGACTCTCCAAAGCCGTCCACATCTCTGTTGCGGTCTACTTACCAGAAAGGTGAGGGACTATATGGTCCTTCACTCCATCCATGATAATCAACATGGCTCTGGAATCAATCTTCTTCCAAGCTGCTAAATCTGCCCAATCTGTGGGTGCAACCTTCGTGGAGTCAATGTGCCCCTCTGCATCACTAACGTCTAGGATCCTTGTGATCCTTTCTTTCCATGTAGAAAAGTTCTGAGCACCCTAGACTCTATCCTCAACTCTCAACTGCACGACCATAGTGAAGTGTACCTGTCAAACCCTAGATCTGAAAGTCTAGGTTTATGTCTTCCTATAGATCTACCCCTGATCTATCACTGCTGCTGCAAATCTCTCAGCTTTAGCTCACTAGAGCTCTGATACCATGTAAATTTTTCTTTAATATTCAACTAGGGCTAAACAGTGCATGCAAAATATCAACTGATAACCACACATGAATATCTTTTACAGTATGCAATGAAATATAAAACTTAGAAATAAATCAAAACATCACATCACGATATTGACACTTTTATTTTGGGAATGGAAACCCTCGGAAAAACCCAAGATGGGAAAACCGATGCAGCAGTCAGATATAGAATTTATTATGAGAAAATATGGAACTTTTACAATCATTGCAAATTCACCCAAACCTGGCGAAGGAAGTACCCAGCAGAATCACTGGGCAAATCCCAGCTAAACCTCAACACCCTCCTATGTGAGTGTACGGCCCAACTGTACAAAGCTCGATGATCCTACTGCTCGCTCCTCCGTCTTCTAGGCTAAATCCTCTGTCTGACTTTCTCTCCTTGTCGATATCCTGTCTCTCTCCACCAATTGATCTCTCTTTTATAACTTTAGGTAAAGCAAAAACCCTAATTTCACTTTCACTTTAACTAGTGGTTCACTAAAGTTAATTTAGATCACTTTAATCTATTTTCCAAAGTAAACTTAGAAAAAGTAAATTAAATATAATTGGTTTCCTATTTTAAGTCTTATGCATGCAGGAAGACCTTCCTTGTTGCAACTAGTTTAACACTCTCATGAGCTCCATGGTGAAACAAGTCGTTGGACAGTTCCTAAAACACCATGGGTGGAAAGGATCTACCATCTCTGTGAGAATATGAACATTGAGAATGAAAATCACTTCCTCTTAGAGTGCCTTGCGTACACCCACATTAGATCTCAATTTCATAATCTTTGTTGCAATACCGACCTTCCTAGCCTTTTAACTTGTCAAAATTATAGTGAGCTCGGGACGCTTCTATCTAAGCTCCTTGAGCATAGAAATACAATTTTAAAACAAACTAAATAATCCATTTCTTTAGGTCCAATAGACCAAAGTTTGGTCTCAAGGAACATTAACCACCACCACCATCATCATCATCATTATAAATACAGTATTTCTCAATGTGAAATTCAAATTCTCAAATGATAAATGATTCATGAATTGATGATGAATTGACTATTGAATTTTGACATGTGCATGATAAATATAAAAATTGCAAACTGTAATAGAGATAGAGCTTAGGATTTTTAACAGTAATATATCATGAACAATGGCAAGACAACATTCACAAAAATTGAACACACGATTTTTTACAGAGAAACCTTTTAAGGACAAAAACCCCAAAGCATTAATAATTCATCCTCTAAATGAGATGACTAAGTTTGTACATGAGCAGAGAAATTTTGTTCACAGAACTCTGAGATGAATGTACATAAAAATTTCCAAAACCAAGAAGGCCCTAGCAGGATTACTGCTGCTATCTTTTGTTGCTGCCACATGGATTGTTTTAGTGCTGCCACATCAACTGAGGCTGACGTTGACTCTCAAATGCCTGCTGCCACCTCAGCAAATCCAGTATATGCCTCAGTGAAGGTATGTAGATGCCTTATGGACTGCTCCTACCCTCCACCGTGTCCTGTAGCAGCTTGTTGCCACCTGACTGAGACCTGTAGCAGCCTCTCGGATGTTGTTGTTGTGGTGTATAGGGCTGAGGAGTAATGGAAGACATCCCTAGCAAGGTTCGGATCCTAGCAGTGCTAGTGGGCACCACCACCGAGGGTTGCTACTGTTGTAGCAGACCTTCAATATGAGGTGTAGCAGCTCTTTTGCTACTGCTCCTTGCCACCGAAACCACCCTCAACTGTGATCTGTGAAGTGTCGTGAAGGAAGAGCTTAGAGACCCAAGCAAGCTTAAGAGCTGCCACATTGGAGAAGAGAAGAAAGATACCAGCACCGAAACTTATTAGTCAACCATAGTTGCGAATCGCGATGAGGATGAAGATCTCAATCACGAATTGTTGGAGCAGTCAAGTGATGATAGATGATGAGATGATTTGCATTTGTTCTTTAATTATAGTCCATCAAACATTTAAGTTGGTTCCACATAATTAGGAAGTTGACATTAGAGCTTCCTTTCTTCTTCATCTTTGACTCTTGACTTTTATCTTTTGTGGTCCATTGGTCTTTTAGTATTTTTCTTTTAGGTACATGGGTCTTCATTTGATGCTCACTTGGACCAAGACAAGGGTTCATGGTCCTTCAAGTGTTAATGTGACCACACAAGTTATCTTCAAGAGTTCTTCAAGGTCTCTGTGGTTCATTCATGCCCACTCAGAACATCTTCATAAATAAGGAGAATTATTAAATGCTTTATCTTGATCTCCTCATTGCCACCAAGATCAAGTGCTAGGTCTCTCAACCAAGGGTAGCTAATCCTTGGAGAAGGTCTCATAGCCTATAGATCAAAGAGAGAAGTGCATCACTTGCCTAGGCCCGGTCTAGGGATTACGGTGATGACCTGGTAACGGACCAGGTGCCTCAGCCCCAGGCTGCATCTAATGACTCAATGTCAAATACTTGATCACTGACCAAGCGCCTCCATTCTCCTAGAGAATGGCCCTCAACCCCAGGCTGAAATCCTAGTCTCGGACTAGGTTAAATTCCTGGTAACTGACCACGTGCCTCCATTCAGTGAATGGCCCTCAGCCCCAGGCTAAGGCCCCTATCCCGGACTGGGTTAATTTCTTGGTAACTGACTAGGTGCCTCCATTCTCCCATAGAATGGCCCTCAGCCCCAAGTTGTGGCCCCAATCCTAGACAGGAATGAATTCCTGGTAACTGACCAGGTGCCTCATGTGTGGTTATTCATTCCGGGGCCTCAGCCGAGAATTCATTCCAGACTAGGTTAATTTCCTGGTAACTGACCAGGTGCCTCCATTCTCCTAGAGAATGGCCCTCAGCACCAGGTCGTGGCCCCAATCCCAGACTGGAATGAATTCCTGGTAACTGACCAGGTGCCTCCATTCTCCCAAAGAATGGCTCTCAATGCTGCTTAGGAAAAAATCAACATTGACAACCATGTTTACTATGATGAATTTACTATTTTGTATTTACTATTTACTTTTGAGTCTTAGTATGTAAGTGGTGATGGGATGAGGTATTTATACATTAATATGTTGGGATTTATATAAATTATATATTTTTAAAGACCTTGGCACACCCACCCACCCCATTCCCTAAATTTTCCTAAAATTTGGGGGTGGTCTCCACACGTCACCAACATGTGTTTCCATGCTCCCGTGTCACGAGAAACTTGGTGGAACACTGGAAAAATCCTTCACAATGTGTGTTTCCATGCTCCTGCATCCCGTGAAACTTGGTGGAACACTAGATAAATCCTTCTGAAATCCTAATATTAATTGTATTATATATCATTTGACCCCTAAACAAGGCTTCAGCAAGGATATATTTTAGGCACTGGTGTAAATTTTCCTTTAATATTCAAACTAGGACTAAACAGTGTATTCAAAATTTCTATTGATAACCACACATGAATATCTTTTACAAGTATGCAACAAAATATAAAGTACTGAGAAATAAATCACATCACATCACAATATTGACACTATTATTTTGGGTATGGAAACCCCCAGAAAAACCCAAGATGGAAAAACCGATGCAATAGTCAGATATAGATTTTATTATGAGAAAATATGAAACATTACAATCATTGCAAATTCACCGAAACCTAGCGAATGCAGCTACTCGGCAGAATCATTGGGAAAAACGCTAGCTAAACCTCAACACCCTCCTGCAAGAGTGTACGGCCCCGCTGTACGACCTCACACGTGAGGACCCGTACGGTTGTACAGCGACTGTACATAATCTTGATGGAGGCTGTACGAAATCCATACAATCGTGTACGGCCTCCGTCTGCAATCGTTGTCTGTCAACTGTGCAGACTCTGTCCTACCTGGTAGCTCGATGATCAAGTTTCTCGCTCCTCCATCTTCCCAACTAAATCCTCTATCTGACTTTCTCCCTGTCTGTATCCTGTCTTTGTCGAAATACAAGTCAATGTGTCCTCTCAACCAATTGACCTTTCTTTTATAACTTAAAGCAAAAACCCTAATTTCACTTTCACTTAAAGTCAATAAACAATTAGATCACTTTAATTATTTTCCAAAATAATTAAATACAACCTGTTTCTTGTTTTAGAGTCTTCTGCATGCAAGGGCACTTGCATGCAGGAAGACCTTCCTTGTTGCTGCTAATCTAACAACCAGGAAAATAAACTTATGTTTAAGGAATTTAACTTTTATTAAATTGAGATCGCCTAATCAATTGTATATAAAGGGGTTCATTAGTCAAGATTAATACTCACTGTTATTCATTTCTCTTTTGAAGGGCACACTAGGAATAAAACAACTGCAACCAAAGTTCAAACTTAGAAGAGGGCAATTAGAGAATCTAAGAGAAGTATTATTACAAGTTACATAACTCTTGGATAGGAAGCAACTAGTAAAGCTTAATTTCCCGAATCAATAACACATTAAATGCTCCGAGTGATTCGATTTAACAGATATAATTATTGAGAGGGAGTGCATTGGTCATAAAAATCAGTCAAATGCCAAGGTCCATGGAAAAGCCACACTTAAACCATAAGAGATGTACTAAGGAAAGTCAATTGTTGGTTGCAAAATTTGCTAATGGTAATTTAAAGCATGCAAGAATAAGCTTGCTGTTGAATCAGTTAATGGCACAATCAGAGTCTGAACTCAAAACAAATCATTGAACTCTTAAATGAAACCAACGAAATATTATAATCCACTTTCAAAGAGTAGAAAGGGCTATTAGTAGAGAAGTAACCAGTAGCTTACAAAAAAATTAAGATTTTACAGTCATGGGCAACAGAAACAATGAAAAACTGGGCTAGCACCCATTAACATTAAAAATCCTTCTTCTCAATAAAAGAATGTCATTATTCTTCCATCTGAGATGCACATCAGAGATATGATAGATATGACGGGCTTTTTAATCCCATTGACCTAATTTTGTGGTCATTTGTTGGACGTCAATAAAAATAATATTTTCTTAGCTTACGTGATTCACAAGTGTCATTGCTCAATGTTCAACTACCAACTCTGTTCAAGTATATCATGGCATTTTGATAAATTACAGGCAGACCTTGTAGCATTTGATGCAGAAATTGTCAATTTAAAAGAAAGACTGATAATGCAAAAGTTGAGGAGAGGGTACACATAGACATGGCCTACTTGGTTACCACAGCTTCAGAGGTTCAAGAACAGGGTGTCAACAACAAGCTAGAGAAAATTTATGCAGATTTAAAGTTTTGAATTCATTCACTATAGCTGGAATATATAACCTATTAGCAGATCATGACACTTAAAACTTCAAAGGGAGATTTTAACGGCTTCTTAGATGGATCATGGGATAGACATATGTCTAGCTTTGCGCCACCTACTCTCTCGCTATGGTTCTTCTTGCTGACTGGTCTTTGGCATTCAATAGTATCTGTTAAAACTCTACTTTCAACTCATTTATAATGCCGTGTGCATGTTACATATATGTAAATTCACACATTACCATTTTCAGGGCTGTAGGTCAGATCATATAGAATCTAGATAAGAAGTGTTTCTGATTCAGAATATAGCTGAGAGGTATTTGAATCTGTTAATGACTAGCGACAGATTATAGACAATAACAAAATATGCAACTTCAACTAAAGCTTATTGGTTGATTTCAGACCATGCAATTAACTCAGAGCGAATCCAATGGACTCCTCAAGGAACCATTTATTGATAGTTAATGGGCAGTCAAAAAGAATATCAATATCAATGTGTGTGCACGTTTGTATGTTTGCATATGAATGAGCAAACAAACTGACAATTTTTTAGTGCATGATGAGTGGCCAACGCTACTTCCAAGCTAATCTTGAGAACTTTCCCTGCTATGCCTGCAGATAACTCATACTATCTGCAATTCCTCCATTTTATCTTCACAATGCCAAACTTTAAAGAGTTTACAGAAGATATGTATTTATATCATATTAGACTAGACTAAAACAAACAGATAAACTTACGGCACTCCATAGTTCAAAAAGCATCTACGAAACTGATGTGTTTGGTCATCCACGGAATGGTTAACAGGATTGACAATTCCATCAAGTATCTGCAAAAAGACACATCCCCACTTTAGCAACACCCTGAGATGAAAAGATACCTCCAGATTTAGCACATAGTTCCATTGAAATCATCTCTAAGCATAATATTTAACTGTTCACCTCAAAAAAGCAGCCTATATATTTTACCTAAACTGCGAAAAGGATTTCTTATCTCCTTGTTTTCTTTAAAAGAACTGTCAAAATTCTTCCAAAGGAATGTAGGGCCGATTCTTACATAAAAGAAAAGATGAAAGAAATAAATTAAATCAATATCCACTCATGACCAAAATAGGTCAGTGGGACTAGTAAATACAGCAAATAATAGTATTAAAATAAGTAGTGCATAGGGCATATCTTCCCAAAAGCAAAAATAAAAAGGATAATATAATGACAAAATCGAGGTACATCATTAATGGATAAACCCTCTGTAATAGAAGACATCCCTGAAGGTGAAAACAGATGAAACAGGCCTGATAACCAGCCGAAATCTCAAACTCAAACACAAGAGCTGCCCTTAATGTGTCTGACTCTGAGGAGGAGCCTGTAGATCCATCAATCATTACTATGTCACCAATACTGAGCTTACTAATGTCATTGAAAAGAGTGTCCTGGACTAAAAACAGTTAGTGAGCTACCCTGGGCAGCAACCAAAAGTTGATATGCTCAAGAAATCGCCAATACTGAGCTTGATAATGTCATTGGAAGTCCAGAATAAGTACAAAAGGTCAATGGGACTAAAGGTATGTCCAGTATGAGTACAAATGTGGGTGTGCAAGTCTTCAAACCACCGTAACATAATAAAGTCATAAACAAATAGCCACCTTCATCAATAGGGCTTTCAGTAGAGTGGGACAAAAGTGATTAGACATGAACCAGTCTGTCGTTCAATGATAACAGGCAATCAGACAAATAAGAGCCATCATTCATTGTTAAACATAATCTTGAGCTCCCTCGAAGGTTCTTACTTCACAAAGTGAACCGGTTGTCTGGAAAGGGCAAAAGAAAAATGTTACCAATATGAGATCTTTTCACTCGAAGTGGAGGAGGTTGGAACACATGTTTGTTGTTCTCCAAGTTTGACAAAGTAAGACCATTTGTGACATTTATTTTACACCCCATTTGCAATGCATTCATTGGAAAATTCATTAAAACCTACCATGAAAATTGATTGGTATGTTAAAATAAATATACCACTGTACCATAATAAAGTTATAAACTAATAACCACCGTCATCGATAGGGTTTCGAGTAGAGTGTAACAAAAGTGATTAGACATGAACCAGTTTGTTGTTCAATGATCACAGGCAATCAGACAAATAAGAGATCATTCATTGTTTTAACCATAATCTTGAGCTCCCTCGAAGGTTCTTACTTCACAAAGTTAACCGGTTGTCTGGAAAGGACAAAAGAAAAATGTTTCCAATATGAGATCTTTTCACTCAAAGTGGAGGAAGTTGGAACACATGTTTGTTGTTCTCCAAGATTAGCAAAGCAAGACCATTTGTGACATTTATTTTAGATTCTATTTGCAATGCATGCATTGGAAAATTCATTAAAACCTACCGTGAAAATTGATTGGTATGTTAAAATAAATATAATCTTGAGCCATCATTCATTGTTACACATTTATCTTGAGCTCTCTCAAGGGTTCTTACTTCAGAGAGCAAATAGACTATCAGCAAAGGAGAAAATGGAAAGAAAAAACAAGTTTCCAATATCAGATCTATTCATAAACTATGGAGGAGCCTGGAGCAGATGTTTGTTGTTCTACAAAATTGACAAAGCAAGACCATTTGTGGCATTTGTTTTGGACCCCATGCACAATGCATGAATTGGAAAATTCAATAAAAAGTATGGGGAAAATTGATCAGTTTGCTAAAATATTATGCAGGCAAAGCATGTGCAAATGTACTATTGCAATCACCATACATCTCTTGCAATATGCAGGTAACATGCATTCTTCTTTTTTGGGGGCCGAGGAGGTACAGCTTATATAAACTTACAGCTGTCCCTTTGGCCTAATTGCAATGCTATTAAAGGAAAATCTATGCCAAAAAAGATCAGCAATGATTTGCACCTAGCCTTATCTGTGCCCACTAAAGAATTTTGATCAACTCATTGCTTTTCACTAGACCACACTCACATGGACCAGTAATTAATGCACAATCAAATACAAAGAACATATACACACTAAGTTGCATGAAACGTGGAAACATGTACAAGTTTTAGAAACGGGAACACTTGGAAGTCTGACCCCTCCAAAATGGGTAGGGAAACGTTGTATATATACTTATATCTATAGTTTTTTTAATAACACATTATCTCACAATAAAATAAGAATAATAGGTTAATTTGTAGGTAGGTTTAGAAACAATTTAGAGGTTAATTTGTTTTCATTTTCCATAAACTAGGGTTTTTTAGATTTCCTAAGGGTTTGAAGTCGCCCATGGACCTTTGGAAGTTTTCTAGAAGTTTCCACGATTTTTCGATACCGGTATGTGGGCATTCTAGGAGTTGTGTGCAACATAGTATACACACCAGAGTTACAGTAATATATAATGATTAAAAGACAAATGCGATCCAAAGCAGAGGATGGTTAAAAGATTTGAGAGCATGTGCTTGATAGAAAATGGTGGGATGATGTAAAATATAAGATGGCCTTCTGGCAACCTATGATGATGGCCATTACATAGTTAACAGTTGTGTTACACCAACATTCGATGGCGAGCGGTTTGAGGATCACATTTCAAGGACAACTGGAGAGTCTCCAAGGTCAAAAAATTAGGCAAAGGACTCCCCTTTCCCCACCCCCACCCACAAATATGGAAAGATTATTTCAGAAGTATCAAAAACCATGTAATTTTATGATAATGAATCATGATTAAACACAAAATGTAACATCCAATTCTACAATTCGATGTTCAAATTGGTAAATCCATACATCCATCACAAGAGACAATCATACATTACCTTTAAAATCTTAGAGAATCCATTGGTGTGATCTTTCAAATAGCTTCCTCTGTCACTTTCAAAAGGAACAGATAGAAATACAAAATGAATTCATATAACATTGTTATTTTTAACAGTGAATGAAATGTTATAAATTGGATACATTAGAGATGTAAATTCACGAAATCAAGAATGTGTGAGATGAAGTGATTCTTCACAGAATCAAGAACGAGTTTCTTCACTCCGGTTTCCTTCTTACAATGAGCAGCCAATTGTGTTGGATCAATAGGTTTTAGAATGTTCTTTCTCAACATGCTCCCAAAGATCAGCCTCCTCCATAAGGATCTGAAGCTTGAGCTTCCATGGAACAAAATTTGATGCACCATCCAACTTGTCGCACTCTATTAAACCCAGAGTAACATTACCCATCCTGAAAAAGTCTCAAGCACCCTTCCAAGAGTGGAAGTGTTTATCTCAAGCATAGTTGTATATATTGGCGATATATCATATATATCGACACCAAAAAATCGTGACACATGATATTTCTAAAGTGTCTTGACACATTCATTAACTCATGATATATTCCAAATTTATCACGAGTTAAATGAAAATATCACCCTAGCCAATAGAATATATCGACACCAAAAAATCGTGACACATGATATTTCTAAAGTGTCTTGACACATTCATTAACTCATGATATATTCCAAATTTATCACGAGTTAAATGAAAATATCCCCCTAGCCAATAGAATTTCAAGAAAATTGGGATATAAGGTCATGGGTTGAGTTTTTTGGAATCATTGTGCATTGTTGACGAAGGGGATTGAACACCAAGAAGGTTTGTGACCATTTTGCATCGATAGAACAAGGTGAACTTCAAGGTTTTTGTTGCCATTAGGAAGCAATTGTGGAGCAGGGATTCACTACAATCTATCTTCTCCATTTTTCTTGGTAGGTATTAAATTTTATGCTTGAAATTTGTTGTTTTTCAAGATTTAGGGTAGGGTTTTCAATGGCCATTATATATAACTCTTTTTGTTGTCTTTCAATTTTAGATTTGATCATTCAACTCATCTTCAAGCATTATTTTCAAAGACTCGAGCAATCGTTTGTGTTTATTTTCGGTTTTTTGTGCCATAGGTTTAATCTCAACTCAGCACAAAGCCAAATCCTTTGGATCCAATGTGGGCATATGATGAAATAGTTGACAATCATAATAGGTTGAATTGCAAACTATGTGGCAAGATGATTTATGGTGGAATTAGCAGCTTGAAATACCACCTTGCCAAAATTGTCGAGCATGAAATGGAGGTTTGTCCTACAATTACTCTAGAAGTTATGTGTCTTGAAAACAAATCCCTTTTTGATGTCGCTAGGAATAGGGATGAGAAGGAGGAGTTGAGAGTTGAACTTGCATATAGAACACAATCAAGAAGCATGGGCGCCACAAGTCTCTCGGGTGTGGGTGAAATGCATTACTATTCCTCATCCACACGGACCATAACTTCCACAATGCACTCGACATCCTTACATTTCTTTGTGTTGAGGTCAACACTTGGGGGTCAGCCTTCTATTCGGTCATTAATTAAAACAAGAGAGAAGGAACGGGCCAATAAACTTGTGGCAAAATGTTTTCTATGGGGTGACATACCTTTTAACATTGCCAAGAACAACCCCCTCTACCATATTCCATGTTTGAAGTTGTTATTATTGTTGGCCCAAGGTATAAGGGCCCTTCGTATAATGATTTGAAGGGGAAACTCCTTCAAGAGGAGATGGTCGATTTCACTTAGAGATTCTATGAGCTCAAAGAATCA
The DNA here is from genome assembly GCA_001517045.1 of Pseudotsuga menziesii. Classification (NCBI taxonomy): domain Eukaryota; kingdom Viridiplantae; phylum Streptophyta; class Pinopsida; order Pinales; family Pinaceae; genus Pseudotsuga; species Pseudotsuga menziesii. Next base: position 251,650 of record LPNX010752710.1, on the reverse strand, counting down.
TGGGAGGTCACCAAAAAGGGAAACTCCTTCAAGAAGAGATGGTCAATTACACCTAGAGATTAGATGAGCTCAAAGAATCATGGGAGGTCACGAGATGCAATGTTATGTAAGATGGGTGGACAATTTGAAAGGGCGGATTCGTTCTAAATTTCTTGGTTAGGTGTCCCAAGGGGACAATGTTTGTCAAATATGTTAAGGCATCTACATATGTTTAAAACGCACAATTATTTTGTGAGTTGTTGAATAACTTTATCTAAGAGATAGACCTGCAGTATGTCGTCCAAGTCATTACGGATAATGCTGCTAATTATGTTGTTGTTGGGAAGTTGTTTATGTAAAGTTATTCATGCTTGTATTGGACTCCTTGTGTCACCCATTATGTTGAATTGATGCTAGAGGACATGGGCGAACTTCCTCGGATCAAGGAAGTCATTTATTTAGCTCGAAATGTTACAATATATATAATCATACATATGTTCTTTCACTCATGAGACATTACAGGAGGAGCAAGGACTTGGTACGTCTTGCAATCACACGATTCGTCGCTAACTTCACTTCTCTTCAGTCTCTCCCAAAGGTTATGATGGGGTTGTAGAGGGAGATTATTTTTAATGAGTGGGTTGTTTGTGTCTATAACACCAATCTTGATGAGCAAGCCATAGCCCAACTAATGACATTTTATCAAACTTTTTGGGTGGTAGTGCAAATGGTATGTGCCATCCATGAACTTTAGGCAAATGTTCTTCGTTTGGTTGGCAGTGAAAAGCCCACAATGGTCTACTTGTATGAGGCCATTGATAAGGCCAAGGAAGTTATCCATCAGTACTATGAAGACAAGGCGGAGGAGGAATTCACCAGACAAGCTAAACTATGGAGTGTTATTGTTGAGTGATGGAATAATACTCTCCATTGTCCCATTCAAGCGACAAGGCTCTACCTCAATCCCACAATCTCGTGTGCATGTAGATTTCAATTTCATAGATGGATTTCTCTAGTGGCGTTCAAAGGATGGTGTTAACTCCTTCTAAGAGTCTAAACGCTCATATATATTTCCAAACATATGGAGATCTATATGCTGGTAGTTGGTACTTTTTGTTATGACATGGTTGTCCAAGATAGTAGCCAACACAGATGTTATTTCATTAGTTGAGATTGACACTACCAGTAAATAGGGGGTGGAGGCTGAGGAGCCTACCATGAAGAAGGCACTTGAGTGGTTGGAGGGAGAGGAGGATGTCGATGTCGATGTGTTGGAGGGCGAGGAGGAGGAGGTCAAAGTATAGGGAGGAGACTCATATTCCAATGCAGCCACGGCCACCACCTGCACGAAGACATGCAGTTGGTACTAGGAGGAGACAATTCAATTGGGTTCCACCTCATCCTCATTACTTTCCTACACAACCCTTGCAGTCGAAGCTTCCAATTCTGCCCCTACCTCATCCAAAGCAACTACATGACCACCTACTATTTCAAAAAGGAGAGTAGTGCCCCTTGCCCATAAAAAGGGTAGAAGGAATCGATGATTCCTATTGTTTATCATTGTACCAAGTAGTATCTAGATGCCTCATGAATCATGATGATTCATCTCATAAGATGCATTTATTTTGATCATTTGATGTGATTTTATATCATTCTATCAAAAAAAAGACTCCAAAATTTTCATTTTCATGTCGATATATGATCATGATGTACCATTTGACATCTTATGCATCTTATATATTAGTTGTATTTTCGTAATTATGTAGCAACGTGTTTATTTGATGATGTCGTATTATATGTTTTAAAAAAATGGTTATTTTGTAATTTTTTCAAGTTTCCAAATATTTTCCGATAGTTTCCCCTATATTGCCAACAAGCTATATTGCAGACCCTTGACGATATATTTGTCAACACGATATATGTAATGATGATCTCAAGCAACCTAGGGTTTCACACCCAATGACCTTGACTAGGTTAAGTACCTGTCCTAAATTATCAACAATTGAAATACAACTCCCTCTTACTATAGAATGATCTCAATTACAACCATGTTGAAATTTCTTTTTAACCATGTAATTAATGCAAATTAGAAAATTCACCTTCCAAAAAGATTCCTCGAATCTTAACCCTAAGAATTTCAACCTTTAGGATTGGCTGTAAATTAATGTGTAAAAAATCCACCATAGGGTACAGCAATTGGAAGACTACCAATTTGCGTATGAACTACAAGTCAATGTTTGTATGGTACAACAGACTTTGTCCAAATCAACAAAGCATGCCAATTGTGTACAGCAGATTGTTGGATCAACCCACGATTTGATGTTATAAAAAACACTAATTCTGTAATAGCAAATACTGATATTCTACTTATACTGTGTATAATGCTGACTTGTACACTCAATCTTGTGCAAAAATACGAAATAATCGCGCATGCAAATTTGCCATGCAAAAATACCCTAAAATATAGTTGAATTAGGGCTAGGGTTTGCAAAAAGGAATTTAACACTTACCACTGATAACCCAGCTGATAATGACTCCATAGATAGCTGCATGCATAAAGTGTTGAACAGGTGAGATAGTGGTGTTCCCTTCCTCTGGTTAACGCCCAACTACACAGAAGCTCTTCCCCAGCTAGAACGACGTTTTCGATGGAGGAGTTGTCTGATACCAGTGAAACTTTGCAGAACTGATGGTCTTCCCCCCTGAAGAGAATGGTCAGAGCATGTGAAAGATTTGGCCTATCTAAGTGCCCTAATGAATCGATCTATCGGTTTGGTGCTCGCGCCCCCCAAGCCCTTGGATATGCTGATAGCTGCTCGAAATGAGCAAACAGAGGACTGAGAATCACACAAGGTAATGGAATGACCATGCTGATGAAGAAGAAGTTGACGTGCGAAAGATAAACTGGGAATCAGATGCCCAGTGAATACTTTGGGGTTTCCAGCTAAATCCCCAACTGCAAAACGTGAACCTGCAAATAATCCTTCTAAGTGTACTGGATCCTGAAGACTGATGTATACGATGAATGTCGTTGATAAACCTGGATGGTCTATCCCGAAGAAACTAGGGCATATATCTCACTACCGAAACCTCGTTGGCTGAAGACACAATCTTCAACCCCAATTGTCGTAGTTGCACGCTATGTTGCTGCTCAAAAAGCTTCAAATCAACAATAATAAGAATAGATACCTTATTTAGTCCAATAACCCTTCTTAAATAAACGATCATATGCTTTTAGGGTTCGCATGTCACTTTTAGGGTAGGTTTGCATGCTCCGCATGCTTTAGGATATGAACTCTGATGGCCTTCTTAGTACACTGATGACTTAATAATACTGAATTCATGTACCTTTCTGCTCCTAGTGCTATCATCCCTTAGTTATTCCCTTTTATTTAATACCCACTCGAACCTATGGGAATAAGATAGGTTAACGGGTGTCTCAGGTGGTTTAGTTGAAAGAGGACATTACAAATTCTCAATGCTCCCATCCTTCAGGGGCTCCAAGAGAGAGAGAGACAACGATACAATTTTCAACCCCATGTCAATTAGGATGAGGTGAACCTCCACTTCTATCAGACCTCAACGTCATGGAAAATCTTGGCCCCATACCAACAGTCAGATGATTTCATCCATGTTACAACAGCAAGCCCCCCACTCCATGTAATAGCACAATACCTATTCTAGCTCCTCTTCCAGTCCTTCTAGCAAAGTGGAGAGATGGTTCCAGGGAACCATGACAGAGTTTCACCTCTTGTATCACATATCTTAGATCTATTTTATTTGTACATCTTTTTCCTCGATCGACTCTTCATGTTTTTCCTAGATGACTAGTTTTTGGGTTAGAATCATTCTTTTCTTTCTACATCGAGCTTTTTATAAGTCGGCTTAATGCTCCCACTTTGTATTGACATCACAATACCAAGCATTCCCATTGTCCTACTTTTGTGGCCTTTTGTTGGACATTAATTCTTATCTTATCTTATCTCACCACAAATTAACCCAAGCTATGCTTAGATACCAAATGAAATAAACAAATTCTTGTATATCACAAGATTGAAGAATATTTATTTATATTTATATATTGAATACATGATCGATTGATAAGAAATTAGAATTAATTGGTGTTACAATGAGCCTCATGCTAGTATACTTGTATGCATCGACTGGTCACAAGGTGAATGGGTGTGTTCCCTTTGACCTTTCATTAGACCAATTACTATATTTATTATATTATGATTGTTATAATATTTATTATTATGTTTGTTACACTCGGCTCATCCCAAGCTAGTACAACAAGTCCTTTCAACTCATCCCAATCTAGCACAACTCATTGCAATTTTAACTCATCCCAAGCAAGGACACATCCAAAGCTTCCCAAACCCTGTCTAGGGCATCCACACTCACTACAAACAATAACCAACAATAACAAGGCCTAGCAAGGCATGCCACCAAGCTACACAAGCCTCTCCAAGAATCTCACCAACAAGCTAGTATCACACCAACTCTTGAGCCCAAAAACTTGCATCACACAAGCCAATGATCCCTAGTGAATGCATTCCATGACCATTATCATTATTACAAGAGTAAATACATGTTCTTCCAAGATCCTTCACATAATTAGCATTAATCCAACTAACAATCTCTAACACATGCTCTTTAAACGTCATTTATAACAAAGACACCTTCCTTCCCTTTATATATAGAATAAGTGAGGAAGGCCAACAATAAAGCGTTTACTATGTCCCCAAGTAAACCCCAAGATAAGCCAACAACAAAGCCCCATGTAGAGAACTACACTGAGCATGAATGCTACATGGCACAATACAATTTCTACAACCACCAAGGTGGTGTGTCCTCAAAATCTAGGTGTCCACCTGTCAAGCAGTCTAAGCAAGATGGTGTGTCCAACAATGGCAACTCAACACAAGCATTGGTCTTCAACATATGTGCAAGGTGGTACCAATGCTCCTAGGGCTACATGACCAACTTGTAACCGTATAATGCCTTGCTCCAAAGGGTTACTCCTCACATTATTTAGAGGAAGTTGTTAGCAATTAGTTCTTGTGGATGTACAAATATTGTGATGGTTACTCTATATATTCGAAAATGTTCATCGACAACATGTTAAGGAGGTTCCACATTGAAGAAGAAGATGACAGTTATACTAGGAACACGTGCCTATACAGATACCAAACAAGGACAACAAGCAAATACACTCATAAATAGGGAATTCTTGTAACGAAAAATCCTAGGCTAGTGGATACCCAACAATCGAAAATGTGCATTGAAACACCGAAGCACACCATTCACAATGAACTTTAACAATGGAAACATCAAAATATGGATGAGGAAGAAGCACACCAGCATTGATCGAAAGAAAAATCCTTGGTCAAAAAACGATAGCATTTGAACAAAAGGTGTTCAACTAACACAAGATATTTCCAAGAGACTTAATCAAAAGGGAATGGGATAATCATATCCTTTTCACTCATTATGTCTTCGATATCCTTCATGGTAATCATGCCTTCTTCGTCCCAAACAGTGTCAAATTCTAGCTCAAGCTGATCCATATTAGCTTCATCAACTTCTTCTTTGTACCACTACAAAGTATGCAAACAACACTACCATATCTCTAAGAATCATACAGCGAAGGACCCATACTTTCCAATAATCATCGTCCTCAATAATTTTGTCATTATGTTCAAAGAGACCTAAGATGTCATAAGAAATTGTTGTGTGATGGCAAGGAGAACTCACCCTTTCCTTCTGCTTTTCAACTTTTTTCCTTCTGCTTTTCAACTTTTTCAACTAGGACTTCTTGGTTTTCATATGTAGGATCACAATCATATTCGTCTGTAAGAGGACCTTCGTCTTCGAATACCATGCTTGAGACATCATCAGTTTGATTTTGAACAATGGCTTCTCCAAACTAGTTTTCGTTCTAGATTTCTTTACGAAACAAGTGCTTTGCATGTTCGACATGAGGCATCCATTTATTACCTCACTCTAGATCTCAGTAGCTACATAATGTTTCTACCAATTCTACAAAGGACGATATTGTTCCTTTGTCTAGGCCCACAAACCAAGCAAGAACCTTTCCTCTTAGGTGAAGAACAAATAATCTCATGTAAACATTTTCTTCTTCTTTAATATCATATTCTAGAGCAAAAGTTATAAACCATTCAACCTAGTGCACAACATTATAATGGTCACTCTTGAAGGCATGCCAAGATATCTCTGGTAGCTCATCTAAATGTCCTGGAACATTTGACAAATTAAGAGGAGCGAAACCTATTTCCATTTCTGCATCTGTCGAATTATCAAGATCTTTAAATTCAAATGGAATATCCTCATTGATTCTTCATTAGAAGCATCTTGTTTCAAGTTATTTCCCAAGGTCTCTTTCCATATATGGTTGGTCACAGCCTTTCTTTCATGTTCCTTCATCTCATGATCCCACTCCTAACTAAATGAATCGATCAACTACCTGAGTGAAGAAAAACTTTTATGAGGAAATCCTTCATATCAATTTCTGATATCCCAGTTGTCCTCTTAGTTGAGAGATAGTAGAAAGAGCTTCATTTTAATGTCCTCATGTATGATATTGTTTCCTTGGAGAAATTGCAAGAACGCCCAGATATGTGTTGTTGCCTAATACTTATATTCATGAAATAATGGAAAAAAGTGTCTTCCCATCGTCTTCAATAGCATGTTGATGTGGATAGCCTGGAATGTGTGAAAAATCCAATAGATCCATCCACAATTCGTCAAAAGATTGCCATATCATCTCTTCGCCACGCTCTTGTAGAGTACTTCTTTTATGTTTCTCTGTAGGAGTCGCCAAGGAAGGCTTGCCAAGTTAGACTTAAACAAACCTCACCAATTTACTAAACAAGAACGTACTTGACATAATGGTGATTGATGTGCTGAGTTCTTTGTGGAGTCACCAAATAAGCCTCCAGATTATCCCTTACAGGAAAATATATGCATTAATATCAATAAGAACTTACCTCAAGACTTACCAAGTGTCGTTCTTGCCCCAATTAATTACCTCAACAATCTTGAGGTCCTTAACAACGATGCCGAAAATGTTACTGGGCAAACTAGCAAGCGAGGCCCAATAAGCATATATGAAGGAAATGTGACCCAATGTCACCTCAGTCACACTCCCTTTGACTGCTTCGGAGTGTCGTAACCTCCAAGGGGAGAGCCCTTTTAGCTATCTTGGAAAACACTTGGACAACAAACTATATCTTCTATGCCATGTTAGTAGAGACCAATGCCTTATATCAATCAATTAAAAAATGAAGGAAGACATAACCATATTACAAATGTAAGCCAATGTGTCAATGTCAATATTATAAGATCATTCATATAACAAGCAACAAATTGTAGGATAGCAAAACAATTCAATAACACCTTATCATACAAGAGGTCATTCACCAACATCAACCATTACGTAACCATATATCATTCAATCGCAATATATGACCAACCAATGTCCTTCCAATGACAAGTATGAGGACTGATATAAATATAGCAGTAGCAGTTCAGTAAGACAGTCCTAATGATGACAGTATAGCAGCAGTGGTATAGCAAGTAAAGAATATGTGTTTAGGCCATGATTCAATGCATTTTAAGTATTTCACATCAACCACAGCTTGAAGTGTTCAATCCTAGCAATATAAACAATTCACCCAAGCCTGATATATATTGATCTTAGCATGTAAACGGTTCACAAAATCGGCCCTTTAGCATTAGCAATCGATGTAAATTAGGACCTTTAATATATTTAATCAAACAGTAATTAAATCCACCTCTAGACTAATCCTTCACTTTGTTTTAGTGTTGTCCTTTTGCAGGTGTTTGATGGTTGTCAAAGAATCAAGATAGACAGTTTGCAAATAAATGCAGATTATGGTATGTTGTTAGGGAGGTTGTTACAGCCTGTTATGGGCAGTAGAAAGAGGGTCAAGCCTTAAAGGAGAGAGGCTGATGTAAGGAAAGAGGGGAGGAAGAGAATTAGGTCTTAAGACTGTTTTTAGGGAATTTATAGGATTTTTAGGGCTCCTAAAATTTCGCCCTAGGGTTTCTAGGGACAAAAAAGGTTGGCCGAATTGTAGGAGGGAGGACCGAAATTTTAGTGAGACCAAAATTTTGAAAAAGATAATTTTTTATTTTTTTAGGGTTTCAAAGGTAAAATTACAGACCTATTTCAATGGCCTAATTTACCATGAAATGCAATATTTACACATGAAAATGCAAGATTAATTTGGCAAAAGATGACAACTTAAGGTTTTCATGGATGATACCCTTAAACCCTAGCCTAGAGGAAGGTGACCAGCCTTCCTCTTGGAGTATTTCTCCTTGTCTACTAGATTAGGGCTTCTTGAAACAACATCTAGGGTTCGTTTCAAGAGCCTAAACTAGGGCAATGTTAGAGATCCAAAGCTAAACTTTGTAAAAGCCTTCTCTTAAGAGCATTTTTACTATGCTAAGGGGATAGAAAGTAGATAAAGGTCCCTATTCAAAGAGAATGCAACCCTAGGGCTACCATCCAATCATTCAAGAAGCAAAATTTACCTACCATTCATCAAGCAAGACTAAAAATGGTGTAGACATACTTGAGCATGAGTTCTTCTAACCTAAGTCACAGGGTTCGCCGAACCTAATCCTTGAGGTTCGAGGTTCAGTGAACCTCAAAAAGAAATTGAAATCCGTTCAAGTTCGTCGAACCTGAAAGACGAACCTAATGTCGAACCTAAAGCCGAACCCCATCGAACGCAAACCTGAAAGTGAACCTAATCTCTAACCTAAAGCCGAACCCGAACCTGAAGGCGAACCTAAAGGAAAAAGAATTTTGAGGTTCAATTTTTTCACTGAAAAAAAATTCAAAAAAATAACACACACACTACCAATAAATTAAATGTTGTCTATAAATTAAATGCTCTCTATTTATTTATGTTGTCTATGAATTAAATGCTCTCTATTTATTTATGTTGTCTATAAATTAAATGCTCTTGATTTATTTATGGTGTCTATAAATTAAATGCTCTCTATTTATTTATGTTGTCTACAAATTAAATGCTCTCTGTAATTTGAAATATCATACCTGTAGTCTACATAAGAACACACCAAACAACAAGTAAGAACATAGATTTACCCCCAAGAACAAACTACTATTGTGAGAAGCATGTAAATCCATTGCTAAACCACAAAAAACTACTCTTAGAAATACAAATCTGTAGGCAGAAATGTCATAAACAACAAGTATATACGACGAAATTATGAATAGTGACCTAAGTGCTTTGAATCCTATGGGCGATCGGGTGTAGAAAATTAGTTAAGGGGGAATATATGAAGAAAGTTTATATATATATAGTCAAACCTATTGTCGAACCTCATTGGAAGAATCGAACCTGAACCGAACCTAATCCTTGCCGAACCCGAACCGTGTGACTTAGCTTCTAACCATTATAGCATCCACAAAGCATGAGCAAGAGAAAAAACCCTACAAAAGATGTGCATCACTCCAAGAGACTATCTTGGGTACAAAAGTAACATAATGATTTATCCCATGACTTGTGATTTGAAAATGAAGTGAGGAGATCTATTTATATGTTCTCACACTCACTTTTTACATATAAAACCAAGCCGACATGCCTTTAAAATGTCAATTTGAAATTATAACATGTCCATTGTCAACTCAAAATTATAACATAAATAATATAAAATAATCAAATGTGGGTAACTTGGGGCATTTTCCCCATAGTTTACCCAAAAATGACTAAAATAGCTAACACTGAGCAAATTACTCTAAACTGAAGGTTGCAGTAAGCAAGGGGGGCTGTCGTGCCCCATCTAACCCCAACAGTATTGATAATCCCTCATCGCCCCCCCTCCCAAAAAAAAAGCAGTACAGCTTGGTGAGGATGATGATGTCATCTCAAGAAGAGGCCCATGGAGAGAGGGGGCTAGGCTGCAAAGGGACCAAGAGGGTGCCTAAGGTGACCTGGAAGAGAGGCAAGAGCCTCATAGCTAGAAGAAATGTCACAGATGTAGAAATAAGTGGGAGGGGGCATGTGACCCAGTGACCCACCCATAGTAGCCCCAAACACCAACCCCAGGGTTAAAAACCCCAACAAAGGGTTGTCAGCAATGCCATTAAGCCATAGTACTCCTAAAGAAAGGACCAAAGGGTCCGGCCATGACCACCACTCAGAAAATGTTGGATAACACTCGTCATGATCTGAAAAAAATTACCCTATCTCCCTGGGGACACATCTGAAGGTGCACTGGTACTGGTACCACGTAAGTTGTAACAAAGTGAAAACGTAATCAAGCCCAATCTTTAGGCCGTCAACTCCCTTGACTGAATTTTGCCAGACTCGATGTCAGACTCTGCAGCTTTCATTGATTCAAAATGATCTTCCTCGTGAGGATTTATTTGTCCTTAGTTTTTGGAGCGGGTCTTGGTCAATGTGTCCCTCATATTTGCACTTCTCAAATACTTTATTCATTGATCCCTTATTAACTCTTGTATATTATCAACCAGTTCATTCGTTAATTTGTCAAAAATGGTAACCATGTTATATCCAAGAAAAAAACAGTGGTGGTTCCATGTTTGAATACGGGGCAGCACAATCAACCTTTGATCAAAATCTGTGGCTCTGAAACCAAATAAAGCATAAAGGCTCTAGCATAGTTGACTTTCAAATATTAGATAAGGCTTAAATAATAAATTTATAAAATACAAATGATAAAGACAATTACAATGATGAGCAACAATGATGAGCAACCTTAACTTTTTACAGGATTCAGGGCGACCTTTCACATAAAGCTGTCTTTACATGATGCACTTTCTAATAATTACATCAATATCCTATGTTCTATAAATTAGGTACATATCATGATGGCTACAATTTTATGTACATAACGCAAACGAAAATCATATTTATTAACAATCAAAATAAATGCATGTTACTCATAACAAGTTTAGAAGAATGACCTGTAGTGTATAAAGAAGGTGTGAATTTGCATTGAAGTGTGTTTCTAATAGCTTCTGAGCTTCAACTTTGCTTCGACGATGCAAGCTCTGCCAAAAATGTATATACATCTCATTCAGAAATGAACTAGGAAAGGAAAAAAGTACCCATTCTTTGTGAAATATTGAAAAAAAAAATTAAGAACAGCAAACTTCTAAACAGAAGCTTCTTCTGGACAATTTAAATTTCATAATGCAACACTGATACAGAGAAATATCTAGATATATGGATTCGAAAAGATAAACCTGAAAATCTGCCAATAACATGGGGTGTGTTGGTAGCAATGCCAGCAGACTATTTGCACCCTTCAAAAAGGAGTTAACAGATTCAGCTTCATACGCTGTACATAAATGCAATTAAAAGAAACTATGACAAGAAAAACACACGTTACCAAAGAAAGAGATCAAAGAAAAAGCTCACCTCACGAACACCCATGTCACTAGAATTTGCCAACTTGAAGAGGATGTCATAAATCTGTTCAATAGAAAAAGCAATAGCAAAAGGCTAACTATTATAAAGACAGTTACAAGTAAATGTTCAAAGGAAATATAAAATGTTTGACTGTGACATAATGCAGGAACAAACCTGGGTGTTCTTTGACATCAATATACCCGGTAGCTGTTGTTCATCAATTGCCTTTGGATTGCGGTCCACTGCATTGACCTGAAATTGCAATGACTAGCACATAGGAGGCTTCTTACCGGTAACATACATGTAGATAAACTACAAATAACACTGATCTGTAAAAAGCTGCTACCGAAGATCACTAATGCTGCCTTATCCAACATATATATGTGTGTGACAAGAGATCACGAAAAGGTGTAACAGACTTACTGAAGCACATATTAGATGTTCCCCTGTTACTCCACACTGCCAGAGAACCTGAAGCTCATAATAAAACAATTATACAGATATGTTTTGGTATCAACAAATTAAAATCATATCCATGTCAAAAGACCAGCTTTTAAAAAGATTAAATACAGTAACATACCAAGGAATCTTGTGCAAGCTCCCTGTCAAGATGAATGAGACGAACACGAGAAGCTTTACACTCAAGCAGCTTTGCAATCTGCAGATATTAGAAAAAAATGAATGCTCAATAGTTAGAACATTGTCATTGGCTACTTGACATTCAAAGAGAGGCATGCAAGCCCACATTTTCCCCCATCAATGTAATCGATTTTTATATAGGGCAAACTAAAATGAGGAAATTCAAGCAGCCTGAGGAAGTTGGCATGCAAGCATCCATGCCTGACTCAATTCCATTCACTTTAGAGTTTAATGGTAAAGGGAAATCAATAAATCTTAAAGACTCAGCAATTGCATGCAAGCATCCATACCTAAGCTGCCAATCCATTTACTATAATGGGCTATAGTCCTAGCTTGAAGTATTTGGAGCCTTTTGTGTTTAATTGGCATGCTCAAGGCCAGAATCTAAGCATTTCTCTTCACAGTTAGATCCCATTTACACATTTCATATATGTCATAGCTGCACCATTTGTGTCATCGTCGCATGTAGATGGTTGCCATTAGATGAGCAGGAAATTGCCCTTAGGTAAAGACTTGGTCCACAAGTTAATATCGGTTTAAGCCTACAAGCAGGAATAGGCTTGATTTAACTATGGCTTCCCTCGAATTATGATGTAGAATACTTTTGCACAAAGAACCAAAGTAGGTGAGAGTAAAGGTGAGGTAAGAGGCTAAAATGGCATATATTAGACATGCTTGATGGGCCCAGAGGCAAGTAAAAAAGACTGCATGTAGTAACTCAGAGCTGCACCTTCACAAGGAGAAATGTTGTCATGATTGTCAAAGACTACACTATTACTTCCAGCTGAAAAGACATGTCTAAAATAAATGAAGCCAAGTTTTAGCATAGCCTTTAAGATGAATCGAACACTGTATAAGATAGGATAACATAACATAATTTTATTAATGTCTAACGAATGACCAATGAAGTAGGTTGAATGGACAACTGGGTGCAAAATGATGACAATACAAAGTAGGAGCACTGAAACGGCTGCTATGAAAAGCAAGATGCGGAAAGTAATGTATGAATCTAATATAAATCCTGGAATGCCAACTCTGAAAGAAAGAGAGACGAACAAAGAGAATGGATCTAGAATTTGTGATATAAATGGTAAAAGTTTGTCATGGTCCATTGAAACCATCTCTCCTACATTTAATGCTGAATGGAGGAATCTCGAAATAAAGTCTGTAAGGAGGAAGAACTGGAAAAGCAGCTAGACTATCTAATGTGTTGCTGCCTAGAGGAGGGGAGCGTCACTATGATCTAGATGATATCAGTTGACTGTTGGTATGGGAACGCTGCTGGCAATGTCGATGGTGTCTCGTGAAAGTGGAGGTGGTCCTCCTGGTCCACACAGATCTAGGATCAGAAACAGGATCGTTAACCATTTGCCTCTCAGTGCCCCCAATAGATGGGGGCAAAGGAAGCGATCGGATAAGTGGAAGCTGGTCCAAGACATAGATGTGGCTAGAGGATGAGGAAGAAGAACTGGATGGAGTCCTGCAAATATAAGACCAAACATCTGCAGTTGGGGTACCTAAAGAAACTGGCCAAGTCTGAAGCTCCCTAACAAGCTACATGAAAAGACAATGGAACCTCCCTCAAATCTTGTAGTAAATAGGGAAACAGAAAAGGAAGTGATCCTTAGTCCTGACCTCCTAAAAATGGCACACCTGGCAGATCCTATCAAATTGATCAATCTAGTGATCCATTTGGCATAGAATGAAAGAGAAATAAAACACTTGCAAGGGAAAAACCATGATGAACAAAAAAATTATCCATGGAGGGGGGCAAGAAGTTAACTAAATACAATGACCTCATAACCAATGAATTGGTTTAACGATTTATCTAAAGTTGTGCATCTCTCACATATATAATTATGTTTTATACAAAGACTACAGACAAGTCGAAACAGCTTTCCTTGTAAAGATTAAGAAATCTGAGGGTTCTTAAAGATCAAAAATAAATACCAATAGAGCCTCTACAATCATCACAACATCACATTTCCCCTCTGGTCCTAAGGTATGCAATTCATGTTTGGCCTGATTGAAATGAATATGTGATAGAAATGCTTATCCTTTGCAACATATTTAAAAGTGTAAGAACTTGAGTAACAATAATCAATGTAACAAGAACACTCTAAACTTTAAAGCAATCACCTTTGCACGAAGTGAACCCAAATATTCATTGGAATGGACCATGATCTCAAATCGTGTCGATTGTTTGCTTGATGCAGTGCTAACCTGAAACGTAGCATTCATAGGTCTTTCAATTTAATGCTGTCCTCAGACAAATTGCTAAAACAGGTAAAAAATGACATGTAAACATACCCCAACAATATATGGCCTTCCTTGAAAAGAAGCACCATGGGCTGGCACCATCCTTGGAAAACTATCTTCACATTTAATTACAAAAATCTGCATCAATAACAATATGAGCTCTCAATTTCAAGAACCAAATGGTCACTATCAGCAAACCTTAGAAAAAACTATGATCTGACATTAAGAATTCCTGATGGAAAATATCAAGAACTCTGATCTTTCCCTATAATTATGAACAAATAAAATAATCCAATTCAATTTTTAATTTCAGTAAAAAAAAAAAACCTCAAAACTCGAGCAGAAAGGCCAAAAAATTCAAAAGAAATGTACCAGAAAAATAAGAGACACGCTAAATATCTACAGAAATTCAATTTCTAGCAATGACAATCAAATCAAACATATGTGCTTGAATTCTCCAGGAAATGGACTACACACCCTCAAGAGCCGCAGACAACGCTCAACTTGATCCATTTTGGATACACATTTTCTAGCATCTTCCATAGAACCATCCTTCAATGTGGTTGGGACAATTTCCTCTTTACATGTATCAACAACATTTCCTATAACATTAACACCTGCATATTCTTTTAAGACGTTATCCTCTTTAGACGTATCCTCAACTTTTTTGCCACCTACTCTATATTGTTCTTTCACATCCTCAATACTTTTCCAGGATTCACCACTGTCTAAAGCACATATAAGATGCTCCATGCACTTGTCAATAAAGTCTCCACGAATAGTAATCAAATCCTGCTGTAAATTTTCTACCAGGGATGTGTGTATGTCTCGTAGCATGTTTATGCTTTCTTCTACAATAATTTTATTCCTCGACCATAGAGCTATCTGCCACAAATAAGGCAACCCAACAAGATCCAGATCATTGATACCAACAGCATAATCATGTCGCAGATGTTTGAGCTTCTTTTGGTTTAAATTTACATGAACAAACAATTGCTTGAAACATCTGCATACAAATGAGCCAAAGTTTCTCTGTAAGCATCATATCCAAACAGACATTTGGAGTGGATGGAAAAATGCGAAAATAAAAAACTGAAGCTCACCTCCAAGCAGTTTGTGACATAGATGATGGCCAAACTTTGGTTATCTTTTTAGTGAGCAAGTTTTCTTGAGAATCAACAGATAAAGCACGTTTCTCCAAAACTTCACAAAACCATTGCAACCCACTCTCTTCATCTGCAGTACAAGTCTGCAGTTCAACTAAACAATTCCATACCCTCTCAGCTGATTCCCATGGCAAACAAACTGCTCCAGACTGCAGAATACAACCAAGAATCAGAAACCAACCAAGCATAAGAAACTAAAGGCATTCCTTTAAGAAAAGATGAGCAGCAGCTATAGCTCATACCTGTAGTGCGAACTGAAGAAAACTAAGCCTCTCCTTGATGTTTTCATCATGATTGAACTGACCGTCGAATGTTTTAGAATTAGGTGATCTTATACTACAGGCCATGCGTGGCATAGCAACATATTGCACAAGACTGCTTACAACCTGACAATGAGAAATACACCCGGTGTTTAATACATCGATGATAGCTAAAAAATTATAACCCATGGCTCACATTTATGACAAATATGTTCCTGAAGCAATGAAGAATAATACATCAAAGATTTAAAAATACAAATGTCTTAACCAGATCAATCAAGTTATGATCATTAATTAGCTGCTGCAGCCGCATCTGTCGAGAAACCTGACCCTGTAATAGCACAAAAATATATGCAAAACATGTCATGTTAAGTCCACTTGCCATTACAAAAAATAAATTTAAAACAGACAAACACTTGGTGAGAAGAAGACTTCTGATTATCAAATGAATAATGAATTCCCGCAAGAAAAGATGACAAAATTGCTATATATACTCGTAATTTCCTGAGAAAATCAATGGACAGCTGCTAACCTTGTAAAAAGGTTTTTCATTATCAAGACATATAATGTCACGCAGAAGCCTAAGTGATGGAATGACAGATTCCCCAGCCTTCACCTTTGCAAGGCATCGTAAAATGTAAACCTGTTGCAAACAAATTATAAATTACAGCATGCAATGTCCAGAAATACTATCCAGGAAAAACTACAGTGAAAAAAGTTGATGTACTATGTTATCACAATGTGACTATTCTTTGAGATTATTATGTGCCATATAGTAAAGCCTCTCTAACCCACATCTTGACTTGCACGATCAACTGAGATATAGTGACCCAGGATTTCAGTAAATGCTCCAGACTCAAGTACTTCAACAGGTGCCTCTCCCATATACATCATGTTCCACAGTAACTCAAGTAATCTACACATACCACAAAACTGATGTTCAGAAAAACGAAAATACCAAAATAACAGATAATAAAGATAAATAACATAGAGAAAATAAAGCTACTCCTGAGCCAAAATGCACGACAATATACATACGATCGCCAAAAGATTTCCGAATAACACCAACAAATACATAATCTTTGCCCTTTATATCAACAGAAAAACTGATCTGTTAACATATGTCCATTAAATAATAAAATATGTATATATAGA
This sequence comes from Pseudotsuga menziesii, assembly GCA_001517045.1. Taxonomy (NCBI): domain Eukaryota; kingdom Viridiplantae; phylum Streptophyta; class Pinopsida; order Pinales; family Pinaceae; genus Pseudotsuga; species Pseudotsuga menziesii. The sequence continues at coordinate 234,736 of LPNX010752710.1, read as the reverse complement.
GCCTAGACACACACACACACACTAATACTAAACTATGTCTTATATTTATCAACTTGAACAGTGCAATAACGGGTTAAATAGAATTTCTCAGTTCAATGCCAGCAAGTGAGTGGCTATAATACAGAGATGCCCACTGCATAATCAAACCCACAGCAACAAGTTTGATTAAAATTTAATGGAACAGCTAAGGGAAACCCAGGTAAACCGACAGCAACAAGTTTGATTAAAATTTAATGGGACAGCTAAGGGAAACCCAGAAACCCAGGTAAACCCACAGCAACAAGTTTGATTAAAATTTAATGGGACAGCTAAGGGAAACCCAGGTAGTGCCGGAGAGGTATTAGTGATTGAAGTTGCAATCTAATACTAGTGATATCAATTGGTCTAGCAATCAATTACTGAGATTAGATTATGGTTTGGAGGAGAGCCTTCAAGTTTCTATGAAAGCTAGGTAACCAGCATACAGGCATGAGAATGGAGACATATACATCAGTTTTTTAGAAATTTTGGACACATTAGAACTTGATATAGTATGTAAGAAAATACATATGAAAAAAAAATGCTTTCAAGCATGCTACTAATTTTAAATCAGATTCCACGAAAAAGCACAACTAGTTGTCCAAATAATCCTGCATAACTTGTAGGTATGTGTTTTTATCCATCAGCCTTTATACAGATCCATTTGTCCAACGACAACTTTAGCCTTGGAAAAAGAACATTTGAAGAAAGGTTATGGGGTAATAAACGCTTAGATATGGATTTTAAAAGAAGAAAAAAATTAAGAGACGAGGTTGGAACAAATATTACTGGAATTTAACTGTTGTTAACTGTTAGAATATAATCCGTCAGGATTATTGTAAATAAATAATTAAATAGGAATTTGAATAGTTGCCCGGGAAGGTGAAAAGGCTGGTTCTCAACCGCCTCATTGTAATCTATAAATTAATGTTTTAGTCGTGAATAGAATATTGAATCGGGAGTTATTACCAACAAGTGGTATCAAAGCAGGGCTGTCTGCCATAACTCCTGCTGCATTTCTGCCCATTCCTGGCATTCTGCTTGCCAGTCCATTGCCAGACTGCTCCATCAGTCTGCCAGTGGAATCGCATGCAATGTATGCGTTACTCCATCTGCATGCGTTTATTCTCTGCTAAAAATTTGTTGAATTACCTAACCCTAATCCTGAGTTATTCTTCTGCTGCATTTTCATCCTGATGGACGCCCTCTGCGTGATCTTTGGTGCGTTGAAAACTCTGGAGTGTAACCCTAATTTGTAATCAGGCTCTCTCTTCCTCCAGTTTTGTGCTGCGTGGTGATACCTCTCCTCCATCATTACCTGTCTGGAAGCCCCTCCACCGAAGTCGAATATCAATATGTTCTTCTAGCTCGCGCTTCCCTCCTTGTCCAGACCGTAGACATTGGCGACCACAGTGGGAGCTGCCTGCGTTTTGAAGAAGCTCGTATATCATTTTAATGCTGCTTGTTTTGCTGGTGATTGAAATGCCTTCTGAATAACATAATGTGCGGCTCAGACTAGTGAATAGCATAGTGCTCCCACCCACGAGACTGCTGGACCCCGATACCTCGCGGCCATTCATTCTCAGTGAATATCAGCTGCCATTGTCATAAACCCTAGTCTGCATCACGCTCTTATTTCCGCTGGTTTTCTTATGCAACCTCCATCTTATATTATTCCTGTAGCTGTTCTCCATGAGTCAATTACTGTTTTAAACATGCCCTCGACATAAGACTCCTTTGTGTGCCTCTACTGCGATTTTAAAGACTGATCATGCCGCGACTTTATGTCTGTAATTCGTTGGAGTTTTTAAGCTCTTGAATGGCTGTGATTTCTGGAGAATGATGATGTATACATGCTGAGATCTCCGTTGAGATTGTTTGAAGATTAAAGACTGCGATTTGATCATTTAAGACTGCATTGGAGACTGCCTGTGAAGGCTGCGTTGCAGACTGCCTGGTGCTGGACGTTCCATGTTGGCTGATGAGTTGAAGACTGACTGCCTGGTGCTGCACTGAAGACCAGCGTGGAGTGAACCTGAAGAGCTGCGTGGAGAGATTGTGCTGACTGCATGTAGCCTGAGCGTGAAGCCTGTGCGTTGAAGACTGAAGTGTGACTGCGTGTTGAAGAGAAGACTGTCGTGAATGATTATGCTTGCTGCGCTGAAGACCATCCTGCGTTGAAGACTGGTGTGTTTGACAAATGCTTTTGAAACTGCAAATACCTTATCCAAAAACCACGGTTGAAGTCTTAACTCTTCAGAGGCTTCCAATACAACATGATTTTGGAGCTTTGTTGAACTACAAACAAAATTTTGACAAGTGATGTCCCTTGGCACGCCTGGTGGGACAAACTCCAACAGCTGCCACCATGATCATGTAAAACTCCAACGCTAAGAGATGCGTTTTTACTGCAAATGAAGCTGTGAAAACTTCATGTAAAGCTAACCGTAAGGTTGAAGCGTGGATCTCTCTCTCATGTGAAGAGACCACTGTGAACGACAGATGGGCAAGACCAGTAAGGTTTTCTTTTTTTGTTGTGTTTGTGTTTGATTTGTATGCAACTAGTGGGGATGGTCACTAGAACCCTAATAATGTATTGGGTGGAAGTAAGAGCTATTGAATACTGTAAAACGAAGCGATAGGTCATGGATTCCAGGTTATCTTTCTCTCATTCGAGATGAGCACCTGTCCATAGTTCTCTTTCCAACATTCAGTTTGGTTACATTTGAAAGAAAATAATCTATACTGTACGAGGATCAACAGAAGTTTTGCAGAGATTATCTATTGCATTTGTATTTGTGGAGTTTCTTTCCTATTTGAAAAGTTGAAGACTGCTGCTACTTGAAGACTGCTGCGACTTGAAGACTGCTCTAATGCTGAGACTGCCCATCATGTTGAATGCATAAAGTTTTGGATTTTGAAATCTGCGAAGAGCTGAGATAATTATTGACTGTTGGTTGTAATATTTTCTCTGATATTGTATCACTTTTAAAACTTGAAGTTGAAATATTTTCTCTGTTATTGTATCTCTTTTAAAACTTGAAGTTGAGATATTAACATTGAAAATCACCTTGGCAAAGACTGTAGACCTGCAAGGTTTTTGTTTTTCTCTATCTATCTTTGTCATATTAAGTTCATTACACTAACAGTTGTAAAGATGCACTCTTTGGCATCTAGTATTGGTGCTGCCCTAGCTGACAAAGACCAATCCAAAGACCCTTCCAAGGGAGATTGCAGCAAGAGAGGACGAGGAAGAAGAAATTTCAGAGGCAGACGGGGCAGAAACAAAAGATCAGCTTTGCAGTGCAAGCGTTGTGGAAAGACTGGGCACACATCAGATCAGTGTTGGGCTTCATGGGACTCAATCAAAGACAAGCATAACCAGAAGACAGATGACCAAAATGCTAGTAAATCTTTTGATTCTTGTATTGTTGCACATTGTAATCTTGGATTTAATGAAATGACTTCTCTTTCATCTTATAAAGATTGTTGGCTGCTTGATACTGGTGCAACATCACACATGACATTTAGAAAT
>LPNX010752710.1:159463-221976 GCA_001517045.1 Pseudotsuga menziesii | reverse complement strand
ATGGGCTGCATAATTTGACCCTAGGTCAAATACTTGGTAACAGACCAAGCGCCTCCATTCTCCAAGAGAATGGCTACTCAAAACTAAGTTGAGTCTACCAGTACGAGACTGGCCCACATCGTGATCACGAACCAAATGTCTACTATTAAACAGAATGGTCAGCCAATACAGGGTTGAGTCCCCCCAGGGCAGAGCTAGGTCAATATCATGGTCCATAACCAGTTATCATCATTCAACAGAATGATCACTCAACACTAGGTTGAGTCCACACCATGGTCCCGAACCAGGTGTCTCCATTCTCCTAAGAGAATGGCTCTCGATGCTGATCAGAAAAATCAACATGCATCCTCCAAAATTGTATCTTTCCCTGCATGTTTGATCAACTCCCTATACGTTAATTAAAGGTGGATGCGCATGTCCAATCTCTGGGTGAGTCCAAGATAGATGTGCACATGGGAGATAATCCGCAATGGATTCGCACATTGGAGATAGCTTACTTGGTGGTTGCTTGAGCTTGATTCAGTGTTTAGATGGGATTCTTCCCTAAAGCATTAGAGTTCTCTTGACAGCTTTGACGAGGGGATCATGGTGCATCTTTAAGGAGGGAATCAAGCTCTAGACAAAATAGGGTAGCTTGGATTCCTATATGGAGGCTTGGAGTTGACTCAAGGATATCTGGGTTGGGACAACTTCCATGCAAGGGAAGTAGACCCAACAGAGTAAATGGCTTAGGAGTGATGGAGTCTGTAAAGGCTTGTGGCAGAGGAGTGTGGACACACCTTGTGTAGCTACATGACCTTGGAACTTACACGTGTACAGTTGGAGCATAGTGCTCCACTTGTGTGAACCAATATGTACTAAACCATGCATGTTTTATCAACTACCTATAAGCTAATAAAAGGCAGATGTGTGTTTCCAGATGTGTGCACCCTCCAAAATTGTCTCTTTCGAGATTTTCAAAATCCATATTATATTGTACAAGTGTTTAAAATTAAAAAATCTTACATACACACCCCAAATGGAGTGTTACAGAGGATATTTGAGGATGGCATGGGTCAATGAAGATCCTCCACACGATGCAGTCCAGTACAGGAAGCACATGCAAATTGTTACCTTTCAGGTAACAATTTGAAAGTGTTTACACCATATTTGGGGTGCTTTATGAGATTTGGGGTACATCATGTATGTTCAAACACTACGAGATCCTAGATAGATTTGCACATTAGAGATGGTCCGTGACGGATTTGCACATCGGAGATAGCTTACTCAGTTGTTGCTTGAGCTCAATTGGGTGTTTACTTGGCATCCTTACCTAGGGTATTAGAGTTCTCTTGACAACTTGGAGGACCTCCTACATGATGACCACATAGAAAGGTTTGCTTGCTTGGAGAACGCCCTACTTAGGAGGAGCAATGTGCATCTTGGAGGAGGGCATCAAGCTCTCGACAATATGGGGTAGCTTGGATTCTTGTATGGAGGCTTGGCGTTGGATCTGGGACGGCTAGGTTGGGACAATGTTCATGCAAGGGAGATGGAACCAATAGAGTACATGGATTAAAAAGAAAAATGGAATCTGTATAGGCTTGTGGCAAAGAAGTGTGGACATACCTTGTCTAGCTACATCATCTTGGAGCCCTTATAGTGTAAGAAACCACCTTGGAGCTTGACATGTGTACTCGTGGAGTGTAGTGCTCAACTTGTGTGGACCTACATGTGATTATTATAGGTTGCTTGTAAGGACATTGGCTCATATTGTATCGTTGGCCTCCCTTAACTCCTATATAGCTAGGGTTTTGAAGAGCTAGTGGATTGTATTAGCCTTATGATAAGACTATGATATGTACATGAACTTGATCTTGTGGATACTAATGAAATTTTCATCTGTTCAATACTTAAGAGAATCACAGATTCAATTTTCAGCAATCTATGCTCTTCATAGTTTGTAATTTCCAACTATATATGTCTTGCTGATTTCACATTATTTAAGGACAATTATGTTAAGTGATTTAGTATTAAGTGATGAAGATGTGACTATCTTTGTAGGATGTCCTAAATAGCTTATGATGTTGTGTTCGTTGATTTCTATGTTGCGTGGAAGCCCCCTCCCCTTCACCCCCACTCTCGAAGCTCGCTTCTGAAGGAAGCACTAGGGAAGCACGCTTCCTAAACACTTCCATTTGGGAGAATTTTCATGAAGCTCGCTTCCTTGCAAAAATATATGCTTCAGCCTTTTTTTCCAATTTTTCGTAAAAAAAAAACAAAAAGTTAAGTGATGGGTGGGGGGGAACTAACCCTAGGGCCATACTAATACTATATAAAGGAGGAAAAGCCTACTATAATAGCGAAAAACCTAACCTTAGTAATCATCAGTAGCATTAAATGGTAATATTAAATTCTTAAAGTAAAAGTTGGCATTCTCCTTGTCTTTCATTTTCTATCCTTTTACTTCAATTTTTAACATTGCCATTAATTGTTTCAAGATGTTTAAGAGTGGTTCCAACCTCATTGGACTTCAAATGCAAAAAGTAGAATTTTTATCCCATTCAAAATTCAACAGGCTTTACAATTTTTAAGATTTCAGGATTGCAATGTTTCCACTGGGTTCTATCATGTATGAGGGTGTGGGATTGGCATTTAATCAAATGCATCAACCCCTCTATGTACCTTGATGTCGATGGTGTTGATTGTTCAAATTGATGTCGGTGGCCTCAAAACTTGCTTTTGAAGAATCCCTAGTTTATAGCCTATTTATTGAAGAATCCCTAGTTTATAGCCTATTTATATATTGAAAATTTGAAGCTCTAAGGTTGAAGTTATATGGATACTATAACTATGGTTGAGGAATTCACTACTAGATGATTCATAAATGATGTTATATGGTTTTATAGTTTATTTCATGTTTATATGCTTTTCATAACTAATTCAACATTCTGCATGCATTTGTTGACATATATGCATCAAAATATATAAAAATGTATATATTTTATATAAAAAAACACTTCCAACCCGGAAGCTTTTGAAAATTTTGCTTTTCGCTCATGCTCCCAAGTAACCTAGGTTGATTTTGGCTTGTGATGTTGACTTAAGAGATGACAGAGTTTGACAAGTTGCTTATGTTCTAAGGTTGTGTTCCTTCATGTTCACAAGTGGTCGATATTCTTTGGAGGATCGAGATGTCCTGCTAGCATGGGTAACGATTCCTTTTCAAAAAAAGATGGCTGAGTTGAGATAACAACAGGTACAAATGTGCAGGTGGCATATTTGGTGGAGTTCAAAGGGAGTCAATAGCTTTTGGTGTAAACACTTTATTTGTAAAGAGGGAGTGTTAGCTCTTGGGTTACTTCAAAAGTGTTTCCACTTGGGGGTGCTTCATGAGATTTGCATCACATGGTGGGTGCTTCATGAGATGTTCAAATCTTGGATGATTTGAGATGGAATTGCACATGGAAGATGGTCCATGATGGATTTGCACATTAGAGATAGCTTACTCAATGGTTGCTTGACCGTAGTTTGATGCTTGCTTGGCATTCTTCCCTAGGGTGTTGGAGTTCCCATAACAACTTGGGGGACATCCTTCATGATGACACATGCAAAGGTTTGCATGCTTGGATAACATCCTACTTGTGAGAAAATACAATGTTCATCTTAGCGGAGGGCACCAATCTCTAGACAACATGGGATATCTTGGATTCATGTATGGAGATTTGGAGTTGGCTCAGCAATGCCTTGTTTAAGACAATGGTCATGCACGAGGAGTCAACAACTCGAGTACATGGCTTAGGATGAGCGATGGAGTCCATATACGCTTGTAGAAAAGGAGTGAACACAAGCATTGTGCAGCTACATCATCTTGGAGCCCTTAAGCTCTCCTTCGATAAAAGGGTAGTGTCCCTAAGATAGGATTGCTAAAGCTAGGCTATGTAGGCACAAGGTGAAATAGGTGAAATAGAGAGTTAACTCTAGCAAAATATATAGCTAGAGCATAGGAAATATAAAGGGTGATGGAAACACTGAGACCAATGCATATCAAGATTGGGTGAATGGAGTAAATAAGACAGTCAAGAGGGTTGAAAATGAATGAGTTGGGTCAATGAGAAATATTGTTACAACATATAACCTCCCACCTATGAACAATAAATGACACTACTGGAAATGAGAGTTATGTGGATCCTTTGGCAAGTACTCCATATATGCAATGAGAGTTATGTGGATCCTTTGGCAAGTACTCCATATATGCATATGCTAAGCAAAATGAAGCGTGATCGCATTCCAAGTTTAAAAACACCATTCAACCTTGCATTGAAATGATATGTCACAATGCTTGACATCTAGTATAGTAAGAACAAACTGAATACCCTACCCAATCATCCTTCCCTAATAGTCAACAACCTACACAAGGCCTTTATTTGCAACAAAATTATTTCATGTAATTTCCAACAACAATGCATTCATCAATATGGAAGAAAAATGAAGCCACACTTAAGATTGAAACTCTTAACTTTCAATTAACCTTCACAAGATATCCAATGATGGTCAAGAGAGGAGCTCTACCACAAATCCAAACATGGGCAACAAATGAGGGAGCTACTCTTTAAAGGGTCTCTAGCTCAACCTCTTACAATAAAATAATATTTGTTTTCCTAGATCCACTATTGTTCGACAACTATTCTCAAAATAGCATAAAGTGGTTTTGATCCCCTTTTCCTTTTCCTCCGAGGTAAACAAATAAACTCATAATAGCTCCTAACCAACTCTCATGACAAGTCAAACAAAGCATATAATTATGAGACTGATGATATCAAGTGGCAACCTCCAACAAAATAAAATCAAAGAGTGGGACACCTTGTCGAAGTAGTTAGTCGAACTTGTAAAGCATTCAAACTACCTCCTAAAATCTCTCCAAGAGAAAGCATCCCTCCATAAATGAGTAACACCCTAAAATAGTATTGTATGCCTTCCAAGATAAAATGTCCCATCATGTAATGTAATAAATGCTCACATGTGGATGCCCCCTGCATGAATATGTATGCAATGATCTCCACAGGCTAGACGTCCATCATCAAAGTGATGAACCAACTCAAAACTTTTGAAGTGGCATGTGTGCCTTCTAAATGAGAGTCTTTCAACATCTAGGGTTTGGAAAATGAGCAATAAAACACCCAAAGAGTGGATCCCTACTTCATGATGGGCTTCTGGAAGTGTCATGTCTTCAAAAACAAATTCCATGAAACCCCAAGCAAGGGATGGGCCCAAATATATCCAACCAATGTAGAAATCTCCCTTACATTGCTCCACAACTTGGCAAAAAGGTGTAAACTCATTGAAGGATATGCTAGGCAACTAGATCTATGGATTAAGGAGTCATCACCACCAATATAATAATGATCATCAACAAGGCAAGTCATCACAAGAATCAACAAACTCCATAAGGTAGGGTACAACCCCTCAAACATGTAATTAGCATGTGATCATGCCTCAATATATGCACCACCAAGTGGAAAATAACGGAGTGCTCATCAAGGAAAGGTAGTCATCATCATCAATGATCAATCCATATGCCAAGAAACTCCAACTCATTGAGGGTGTCTTAGTACTAGGGATCCAAATACATATCACAAACATGCCAACAAGTTGTTGAGAGGACTAGATCCACCTAGGATAATAAATCACAAAAGAGGAGCAAGATACCATATAAGTACAAAATAAGTCCATGAATGCTAGGACGTTCCATAATTGAGTCATCATCCATCCCACAATTCATTGGAAGGCTACATCATCTTAAAATGGGGCCCAAGGTGTAACACTTTCTCTATATGAAGTGTAATTGTGCCCAATATGCCATCACCATGCCAAGCATGTTCACATGACCTAGGGCACTCTCATACCAGAGCCAAAACTATATCAACTCGTGCCATACGATAGTCATTGAAAGGACTAAGTCACAATAGAAAGGAGCAGATTTGAGCGCTTTCCTTCAAGACACCATGGATCTAAAGGATATGTCTATTGATCAAGCGTGGATGGAGCCCAATTCCACACTTTTCCTTTGCTTCCATATGTTGCAGGACCAATTTAGAGCCCTCTGGGCTAAAAAAAGTTTGATCTTGCTCCCCCCCACACAAAAGATCTTCCTAGATGTTGACCTCACCAAAAGACAACAGGTGAAGTTCAAAAAAGCTAGAGATCATGTCATAGCTACGTAGAAAGAAGGAAAGAGGCAGTTATCCGCGATCTTAAAGCAGTTATTTGTGACTCAACCCCTCTAAGATATTCCTATCCTTGGGCCAAATGACAATCCCATTCAATTGGTGGACAAGTTAGGGGGGTTGACCCTGTTATACACTAAGTTACACTTAGGTGGATTTCTAGTAAGCCGTCGAAGTTGTGAACAAATCCCTTATTCATCATTAGTGATCAAAAGTTCAGAAGACATCGAGACCAATTATGGTCCTTTTTAAAAAAAAATGCATGTACCCTTGGGGATATTGTAATAAGTTGGCGTAACATGATGAATTTTTGTAAAAGGCTTGTATGACTTAGACTTAACTATCAATGCGGTACTCTAGAGTGTTTTTTCCCATGTTAATTATGGGTTGTTGCACAAATGACTTATAATTTTCGAGTTTTTCACTCAACCTCCAAAGCTAGAGTATTTGCCTTGGTGGTTAGGCCTTGGAAGGTTATTAAAGTCTAGGTGTCTATGTATATTACCATGTTAGTCACTTCATTGAGTCATATGAACATTGCACTAGGTCCCCCATAAGTTATTTTAGGTTCCGAAAAAAATAATTATTCCTGCAAACTTAGCCCATTTTTTAATGGTTTAAATGGGAAAATTCAAATTGTGATAGAAGTGTGGTTTGGAGGCCGATTTTGACGCAGGGATGCTCGTTTTCATACTCAGACCCACTTTTCCTATGTTTCAGGTGACTAAATCATCACGTAGAGCATATTTGCTTAAAGAGGCAACAAAAGGGTCAAAAATGCTAAAAATAACTCAAAACAACACAAAGTGACAGTCAAAAATAATGTGGGGACATGTTTTGAAAGTCAACAAAGGTGGCTAGTTTGTCTTTTGTGGTGTGTGACTTAGTTTAAGAGATAAAGCATATGATTTAAGAATGTGTTTTAGGAGTTTTTACAGGTGGTTACTTCACCACAAATTAAGGGCGAATTATTTAAGATTGGCACATGTGCTAAGAGGTGGTGAGTGGATCAAGTTAAAGATTGCGTCCTCCCTCATGAAGGAGGCACGTGGGTCCACTTGGCATACCACGTTTTAAGGGAAAATTGATCAAGAGATGGGGGCGCATCTCATGTGGAGATGTGGCACCCCTCACATGAGCTCGATCCAACAAGATCCACCATTATCTCAAACTACTCCAGTTAACTCTCATAAGTGGCATGTGCTCCTCTTTTTGGCTCATGCACACCCTCTTCTCTTTGGTTGTTTAAACAAAGCTTTGCTCTCTCATTTGGCATGGTCAGAGGACCGAAGGTTCCACCCAAGCTATGAAGCTTTGTATTGTAACTCTTTTTTATTGATAGAAAGACTTTGGAGGTCCATGGCGTGTTGCATTAGTGTGTGGATGAATATTGTCACTGGCACATGAGGTAATTGTATTGTTGCTTTTTGCTTTGCTTATTGTGGTGATCTATTTGAACTTAAGATTGTTGTTAACATATAGGATAAACGATTCTTGTTTGACTTCATTTACTATTCTCTGCTTGAAAATCTAGGAGTAGAAGATTGTACTAGGTTGTACTTATGCTCTCTCAATCTTCATTTGTTGAAATACCAGATTTGATCCCCTTTGTGCAAGTATTGTTAGTGATGCGGTTTCCTAGCTTGATTGGAGTGGATGATATGGATTGAATCTACCATTCTTCAAGCACTTTCAAAAAAGACATAGTCCCTCCGCTTCCCACCGCTGGATTCCTTAGATCTGGGCACTCATCTTGAGCATTCCCATCTTCCTTCTTTCCTTCACCGTTAAAATTAAACTTCTTCTTTGGTTTCGATTAATTTGTAAATGCTTAACTAAATTAGTTTCTTTTTGAAAGAACATTCAAAGGCTGATTTATTTCAATACATTGCTAGATTCTAATCTTAAAGCTTTATTTTCAGTAGATGTAGGTTGATTAAGTACTTAGACTTATTGTTTATCATTTAAAGTACTTAATTTTTATGGACTGATTTGGCACACTTGTGCATTTCAGGTGGTTGGTATTACATTTTCATGCAATTACAAGGGGAACTGTTACAGAAACATTAAAGATCTAGGCCATCCAAGGCCTCTCGAAGCAACATTCTTCTTCCTTCTTCATTTCTAAAACATGTAAGCCTTTGGATCCAGATCTGTAAGGACCAAAGACATCCACCTCAAAAGCATTGTAAATACCATAATAAAAGAAAAGCAAGTGGGATTTCAAAGCGCCAGCACACCATCCCCTCGGAGGGAATTCGTGTCGTCTCTTTGATTGTTTGCTTTTATGTTCTTTTTTGTATCATTATTGCTTTAAGACTAGTTTCATTTTTTACTATTGTTAGTTTAGCTTTTTCTTTCAAGGGTTTATTTTTGTAAAGTAAACGAATACTAACCCAGCGTTGCTCTCCCGAGTATGGCCTTCAGGCTTGAAAAAGACTCTTGGTTGTAGTAATTAGTCTCACCTTAGTTTCTCTTCTTTGCTTTTGTTTCTACAATCTCAAATTGGAACAAACCTCCGCCATTTCCGTGTATGCTCTTACCCATCGCAAATTCGCCTTGAGATTTGGGATAATCAAAAGCAGAAGTGTGCTTTTATTAAATTTCCACATCTAATAAAAAACTTGCCATTAATACCTTGAAAACATACAGAAATCTGACGTACACAATGTTTGTCATTTGTGGGCAAATTCTTCGAAGAAGGCAGGAACAACTAGAAAGTGACCGCGGGGCCCCAACAAGCTACACCCTTGTTTGGTATAGTGTTGGACACACCCCCGTGACTCCATCTAGCCCACATCTTCTTGCAAGGAATTCCCTTTTCCCCCTAATCTACTCATCTTTTAATAATTAAAACCGACAAAGTACATTTGCAAAATACTCGTCACATCAACACTCCTTTTTCAAACTCCATTTGGCATTGGTCTACATCATACAATCGTTTTGCTTAAAGTGAATCTTGTATGGATAGATTAATTTGTATTTCATGTTGTTGTGTTAATTTTCTTTTGTGAAGTCTTGTTTCAGTGTTTCCTTTCAAACTCCTAGACTAATTTCATCTTTTATTTCTTAGCTTAAAAGCCTTAGATTCTTTTATAGGGACCACCCCCTTGGCTTCGCTAGGAGTTAACCTAGACAGAGGAGTTGAGTGTCGAGTGACAGTATCTCAACTCAAGACTTGCCCCCAAGGACGTACCCAGTGGCCTGATTTCTGCCACGCTAACCCCCCAAGGTGCGTGAAAGGCGGTAATAGGCCCACCATCGACATTGGTTGCTCGAACTGCAAGTGTATGTTTGGTATTCACTAGGCACACTCTGGGATGCCATCGGGTCACACGACTTTCTTTTCCTTACAGAGACACAAACAAGCCCTGTATTTAAACCACCCCGGATCCAAGGGAACCACTGGTTATGTTCTTGCACATAGGAGACACAATCTGACAGTGTCTGAGGGTTTGGGGGATTGCCTGTCTCGTATGAGACTCCCTCAAGAGTCAAGCTACTATGTTATCATCAAATGTTTGTGGGTTTGGATCCATCAAAACAAAACCCTATTCTGACATCTCACATTATTCTACTATGGGGTAGGTCATTCTTCTTGGGGACTTCAATGCCCACACCTAAAGCCTACAAATATCACTTCATGATAGAGCCGAAAATACACTTTGCCTTCAAGGGTTAGAGCCGAAGTCTGTCAGCCTTCATATATGTTCATAGGAGAGGAATGGGCCCCTCACAGGTTATAGGAGACACCTTTTGCAGTTGGGAGACTCCCATAGTTTATTAATTCTAAACAGGCTCCCATGCTTCTCGGGTTGAAGAGATTTTACTTGCTTCCCTCACAGTGCGGGGGGTAGTTTCATACATTACATCTTGGCCAACCAAGACCTCCTCCCACACATCCAACACTTTTTTGTATCTCGCCTTCCTTTAGTAGATCATGTCATCCTCACTTTCTTCCTCTCTACATTCCCCCCTCCCCCACCCCTCCACCTCCCCTCCTATTCCTCCTTCACCCCCCCACACCACCTATCTTTTTGACAGAGATTACGTTGTCTGCTATACCACTCGCCTTAAAGAGTTGCTCTCCCCATGTTGCACTTCAGATTAATGGGCACAACCACAGCAAAATACTAGATACCCTTCAGAATCCTTGAGGAAGCATCGTTTGACTCCTACCAACACTCTACTCGTTGGCACACCCATAAACCCACTACTGGCTCCTTCCCCATGAATTGTTGGTTTGATGATAAATGCAAAATAAACAACTCCACTTCACTCTCATTCATGACCCCTTATCCGCCCCTCACCTTCACACAGTCTATCGTAAACTACACCATAAAAAGCAAGCCTTTCTTTCCCAAAGGAGACATGAACTTTGTGCAGCCCTCCGCCACTCCCCAAAAACATTATGGCAGGCCCTTTTTCCTAGACAACATGCTATACCACCTGACCTTGATCCTCAAGCCCTATTTTCCCATACCACCTCACTTTATGAGGTCCCCAGACAACCCCCAACACGCATCCCCTCTCCTCCTTTCTCATGTCACCTTTTTCTCTGAGCTAGACATCTAGAGAGCAGCCAAAGCTATGGGTAATAAAAAAGCAGCAAATGAAGAAGGCCTTCAGGGCGAGTTCTTGAAGCATGGTATTCAGTCTCTTCAATCCTATAATGTTGATCTCTTTAACTATGTGGTATGTTCAAGCTTTACCCCGGCCTAGGCAAGACACATTGTTCATCTGATCCACAAATCGAGGAGTAGCTCGAATTTGAACAACTATAGGACTATCATGGTGGGCCATACCTTCTCTAAGCTTTACTCCCTAGACTTACACCAATGGCTTTTGGATGAGCTAGAGAGACGACATCTCGGGGTCGAAGGACAAGCAGGCTTCTGCCTTGGCTACCAGACGATTAATCATATCTTCACACTTCAAGCCATTATTGAGGAGGCTTGCCATTGCTCTTTGAAAGTCTATGGTTGCTTTGTAGATTTTTGGAAAGCGTTTGATACATTGGCATATCTCAAGCACTCTTGGTACCCATCATGAGATTGTATGAGTCAGTTTTGGGTCGCCTCAAGATGGCACATAGCCTTTCAAACTTCATCCAGAGTACCATTGGGGTAAAACAAGGATGTTCCCTCTCGTCAACCCTCTTCGGGATTTACATTGATGAGTTAGTCTTTCCTCCATGAGCACATCCAAGAAGGCGATGGCTACCTCTTACATCAAGTGTTGATCTCCTTGCTCTTTTTTGTAGACAATTTGAATCTTGTTGGCTTCTACTCCTAAGGGTCTGCATAGACAAATTGACGTCCTGGCCAGCTTTTGTGATCTTCGACAACTAACGGTCAACCTTAGTAAAAATAAGGTTACGATCTTCAACACATCAAAGAAAGCTCTAGTAGACATACATTTCTACTTCAAAGGAGAAGAGATTGAGATCGCCGCTTCATACATCTACCTAGGAGTACAGTTCATAGGTCCTCGTTTTGGTATGCATCAAGCCTTCAAGGCCCAACTCAACAAAAGGTTATGGTTCCCTGGCCATCATCGAGAGAAAATGTTTCCAGAGTCTTTCAAAACATCTCATCCAAACTCATCCTCTTGGAAGCAATCATAGACCCGCAATCCTCTATGGTTTCGAGATTTGGGGGTCGAGCTTGTTACAAACGGATTCGCCCTAAACAGAGAGAGTCAAGACCCTGCTTCTCAGGAGCATCATCAAATGCAAACATACAATTCTACAACCCATTATTCAGGCAAAGTTTGGTGTCCATCCCTACCGCCTCAAGATCAACTTCCACTTGGTCTCCTTCCTTCACAAAGTCAAAGCTTTCAGAGATTGAACTGTCGAAAGAGACAAGTACCACTACCTTGCACTCTGTTCCTTAGAGACCATCGCCTCGGCTCATAACATGGGTCGAGCACGAGGTTGGTATGCAGAGGCTTCTCGACTTCTTCAATCAGAGACCATTTGCCTAAAGCACCTCCCCCCATTCAAATTCCCCCTTGATACGCTGCACCATCTTTGGTTGCCTACACATGTACTAAATTAGTCTATCAAAGACGATATCGAAAGAATATACATTTAGGTCACTTGGCCTTCACCTTTGATGAACCTAGGCTCAAGGATGTCCTTTTACCTTAAACATTTCTTGGAGTTACAGGATAGCATCATCTTCGCCACCCACATACACGCACGCATTGGATGCACTCTCTCAATATCCCTTTGGGACATCTCCAAGTGGAGACTAATCATCACATACTATAATCTGATAGAATATGCCAAGTGTGTCACCTACAAGAGCCAGAGACAGAGACACGCCTCATCTTTAGGTGCCCACTATACTATGAGATCAGAGGACATTACTGTTGATTTTTCTGAGCAGCATTGACAGCCATTCTCTAAGGAGAATGGAGGCACCTGATCCGAGACCACAGTGTAGACTCAACCCAATGTTGAGTGACCATTCTGTTAATTGGTAGATATCTGGTCCTTGACCATGATATAGACCCAGCTTTGCCCTGGGTAGACTCAACCCAGTGTTGAGTGACCATTCTGTTGAATGGTAAACATCTGGTCCGAGACCACAATNAGTACTGGTAGACTCAGCTTAGTTCTGAGTAGCCATTCTCTTGGAGAATGGAGGCGCTTGGTCTGTTACCAAGTATTTGACCTAGGGTCAAATTATGCAGCACCTGGTCTGTTACCAGGAAGGCACTATAAGCCTTGGACTGGGTCTAGGCATGTGTGACACTCTGATCCTTGGTCTATGGGCTCTGTATACTTCTCCAAGGCTTAGCTACCCTTGGTTAAGTTACCCTAGTACCTGATCTTAGTGTCAAATAGAGTGTGTGATAAAAGCATTAGTAACTCTATTAGTTTATGATGATGTACTTTGAATGGAATCAAGAAGACCACAGGTGATGACCACAGGGGCACTTGGAAAAAGACTAAAGTCAAAAATACATAAGGACTTTTGGACCACAGGTGAAAGTCAAAGTTACAGAAGGACTTTTGGTAAAAGTCAAAAATACATAAAGGACCTTTTAGGTAAAAAAGTACAAGTGAAAATTAGAAAAGAATAAAATATTATTATTTTGTTCTTTCTAATTTTGGTCCACTTACAGGTGACTCAAGGCTATAAAAAAAGATCAAGTCAATTCATTTTTACACATTCACTTGCTCTCACAAGTACTGCTGCTTCTGGAGATCTCTCAGCAAAACCCTCGGCTAGGGTTTTCTTCATTTTTATCTTTTTGTCTTAGGGTTTGACAAACCCCCATCTTCAGCAGTCAATTACATCTCCAGATCTAGGGCAGTTGTGTTTTTCTTCTCTGTTGCAGCCCTATTCTCCACGGCTGTCTTCCATCTCTCTCGGCAGGCCTCAGGTCCCTTCTCAGACATTCGGGCAGGCCATAGAAGGGCTGGGTTGATCTTTACTGCACATGGTTGCCCTCAAGCTACCCTAGCAGGGCTCAGGGCAGCCTGCTAAGGGTCTCAGCCAACAGACAGAGGTCTGTCTGTCCTCACAGGCAGCAGCAGAGGGCTCAACCTCAGTCTCGCGCTGCTCAAACAGGACTCAGGCAGACTGATGAGCCTTCTGGACAGTTAGATGTGCCATCCAGGCAAATTTGGACAGACCAAATACCTTCGGGCCAGGGCAGAAAATTTCTGAGCAGGTGCAGCAGAGATCCAGTGAAAAAAGAAGAGACTTCGGGCAGGCTTTGTCAGTTTTCAGGCAAGTAGAAATTAATTCTGGGCAGCCTGCTATAAATTCCGGGCAGCCTGTCTAATTTTTCTGGGCAGATCTGAAATTTTTTCGGGCAGACTGTTATTTGACAGTCTTGATCATTTCCAAGCAGATCTGGAAATTTGTACAGCTAGGGTTTGAAACCCTTAGCCTAAATTTTGCTGTGAAAATTTCTCTAACTGTGGTTTGACCCAGATTGGGGTTTGAGGAACTTTTTGAAGAATTTTCTAAGTCATCTCATTTACGAGATGAGCTACTAATGCTTTTTGGGGGTTTTGTCCTTTGAAGGTTTCCCCAGTGAAAAACTTGTGTCCATTGTGATGATGTGATGAATGTTATTAACTTATTTTACTGCACTTCTAATTTGTTTAAGTTAATCTGCAAAAAATTTTAAGTATTTATGC
Organism: Pseudotsuga menziesii; assembly: GCA_001517045.1. NCBI lineage: Eukaryota > Viridiplantae > Streptophyta > Pinopsida > Pinales > Pinaceae > Pseudotsuga > Pseudotsuga menziesii. The sequence continues at coordinate 207,606 of LPNX010752710.1, read as the reverse complement.
TCATGCTAAAATTGAACAATTACCACCATCTCTATAGAGACACAGGAGGTTCCCTCTTGACTTTCTTTCGACATTAAGATCAGAGATGCCTAGCCCTATTTTGTAAAGAGATTTTCAGCCACAAATCTCAACTCCTACACACCCCACCTCGCCTGGGGACGAGCAAGAAGATCACATCATATTTCCATGTAGATACGTCGGAGCGGAGAAACAAACGATGAGCTCTGAACCATAGTACTTCAGATAGTAGAGTGGTGAGACCTCAAGCCTCCCCTCGGCCTCTTCCACTGGGAGATCGACCAATATCTTTGAGACCAACTTGGAGGTGTCGAACATGTTGAATTTTGTATCTAGGAAAGTGTTCCTTTGGTGATTTCTGCGTAAGTCACTAAAAGGGGAAAAGTTACATGACCCTTGCATTAATTGCTTGAGAAAAGTAATTATAGTCCCTTTGGAGTTATTAAGTGACTTTTCAGTAAAATTTAAGTTGTAGTTGAGAGAGAAACTTTTAAATGGAGAGAAAAGTGATTTTTCTCATCCATTGATATGAGAACCCTAGACTCAAGGTGGGCCCTTGATCTAGTGATTGTTCAACTACCCCAGAAGGTGAAATGAAAAGACAGGAAACCAATAACAGGCACTTCATTCCTCATTTGTATACACCCAAGAGACTTGGAGCAAGGTCGAGTTGCTTGAGAGGAGCAAGAGGTCGAGTTTATGAGATAGAGATTGACTGGCACAAATTCACAGGCACTAAATCAGTAGTTTACAGGCACAAAAATTGAGTAGCACTCAATTCAAGAAGGGAACAGGTTGCACCTTTTTCAAGACGGCACAATTTTCGAGGTGATGATTCTGGGCACTTATATCAGTCCGTACAACAGTAGTCTGGACAGAGAGCTTCTATAGCTGACTATGCACAAATTTCGAGGAAAAAGGGGGCAGAATCTGAGGCAGCTTATTGCTAAGTTAACAAGCACAAAAACCAAGAAAATTTAAACCATGCAGCCAACACAAAAGTCGAGGAATCTAAGTGTGTATTAGTTCGTATAGTGTTGAAAAGGCACAAATTTCAAGGTTGTTTTTGCACACAACTGAACAGTTTCAGCACAATTTTTGAGGCAAAATTTTGGTGGTCTTCTAGGTTGAGATAAGTTGTCCATTTTACTGTTAAATACTGTTGTACATTTCATTTTAAAGAAGAAATAAAATTACTTTCACCGGTTTACCCTTCGGGGTTTTTCCTGGGCCATTGGGCTAAAATTCTGAGTCTGAAACTTGCAAATGCGTGACTGATTTTTTATTCTACTCAGGAATTTGGTAGAATTCTCATCTGCTTCTTGTTCATACCTGTTTATTTGTAGTTGTTAATTGTTGAATGATATTCTGTATTAAGCAGTGATAATCTGAGTTTAACTTGAAGCCTATTTGAGAAGTGAAATTCTACATGGCATCAAAGCTTGGTTGAGAAGATAAGGGCAAATTTACAGTCAGTGATTTTCAGACGTCAGAGGGAGTTTTCTTTTGTTCATCAGAAGCAAATTTGGACTCACATTTTCAGTATGATAACCACAGGGTTGAGGCTGGAAGATAGGTTGGACGGCGCAACCAACTTCATTCCTTGGAAAGCAAGGATTGTACTTATTATGTACGAGAATGAGTTGTGGGATGAAGTAGTAAACAACACTCAAGCAAAGCCGATACAAATTCCCACAACCACAGATGCAGCGGCATTGGCAGCCTTCAGAAAGAAGGATATCAAGGCAAAGAAGATCATCCTTGATGTGGTAAAGGACCATTTGATCCCACACGTGACTAGTAAGGACCATGCTTAGCAAATGTGGGATGCCTTAACCAATCTGTACCAGATTTCAAATGAAAATCGAAAGATGGTACTAAGGCATAAAGATGGAAAATTTTGAAAATGTAACCTCTTAACTTACTCGGATCACTCAGGTGAGGGATGACCTTGCAACAATTGAGGAGGTTGTGCAGGGCAGCGCCCTGGTGAGGACTGCACTATATGAAGTAACCAAGTAGTGGGCAATCTTCGTGGAGGCAGTTGTTGCACGAGAGAACATGCCTTCTTGGGATCGTCTCTAGGATGACTTTGTGCAGGAAGGGACCCGAAAAATTATGTGCAGGATAGCTCATCAAATAGAAAGCAAGGAGAGGAAAATATTGCCTAGTCAACGACAGGCAAGAAGTCCAAGAAAGGCCCTAAGGGATGGGCTAAGCAGTAGAGAGATGAGCAAAAGAAGGACCTGAGCAAAGTTGGGTGTTATGCATGCTTGGCCATTATGTTGACAAATGTCCTAATAAGAAGAGGAGTAAGCAGGAGAAGGAGAAACAAGTTGAAGCTATAGCTGAGATAGAGAGTAACGATGCAAAGTTTGAGAAGGAATTCTCTCTTGTCACAATTGTTTCAAGTTGCAGCAGTAGTAGACCTGTGAACGTAGGGAAGTGGATAGTTGAGAGTGCGTATTGTGATCACATGACTAGGATGCGAGATGCATTCCTCATTATAGAGACTATTCCAGAGCAACTCTTACAGGATGGAGAGGGCACAATGTACACAATTATAGGAATGGGACGAGTACGGTTCTAGCTAGAGTTCAGAGAGCTTCGAGAGGTATCAGGAGTGCTCTATGTTCCAAGGTTGATAGATAGCAAACTCTCTATTCCAGTCTTCGAAGGCGCAAGGTATGCAGTGGTGTTCAAGAGAGAACACATATTTATCTATCCAATGAGAGTGAATCTAGTTGATCCTATGTCGATTGGTCATCAGAGAGATGGTGAGTATGTGGTGCATGGTCAGCCTACATGAAGAGAATCTAGGTGGTTGATAGAATCAAAGTCTAAGACAGGCAGAGAGCGAGAAGCTCCAAGGATTGATGTGGCGCTCAGTAGGCAACCCTCAGTTTAGAGGGGAGAACGAGATGGTCTGGAGATTGAAGTGGTACCGAGTATTCAATCTTCGATTCAAGGGAGTACACGAGAAGCTACTTCTTCCAATGCTCGTAAGGGGATCAGCTGGTATGACTTGTCACTAATGGATAACGAGATGAGACTTTTCGACATGTGGCACCAATGCAGAGTGCAGGAACTATAGAGGGGCTACTTCTAAAGACAGAGGGAGCTTCTACAGCATACAGTGTGACACTGAAGTGTGATTTTGGTGGAGGACAAACAAGAAGTACTTCCCGCACGAAGCAAAAGTGATGAGTGTTGCAGCTCAAGATGTCCTTAATGCGATGATGTCTAACATGAAGAGACATTAGATTTGACCTTTCTAAAGAGGAGTTTGGAAACGGTGGGCATTTCTTACATTGGGTGAGAAGCACATGAGCAAACTTCCAACTATGGTGAAGTAGCAGTTCGCCTTCGTCAAGGATAAGTTGACTGATTGTGAGCACTTTTCCTTGGTAAGAGGGAGTGTTGAATTTTGTACCTAGAAAATGTCACCATAGTGATTTTTTCCTAAGTCACTAAAAGGAGACAAGTAACATGACCCTTGCATTAATTACTTAAGAAAGGTAATTAATGTCACTTTAGAGTTATAAAGTGACTTTTCAATTAAATTTAAGTTATAGTTCAGAGAGAAGTCATGGCTTAGTTTAGCATCCCACGAAAAATGCCACGGTCCAGTACAGCAGTCCATGTACAGCAGTCCATAAAGAGGTCACAGGACAAATTTGCATCCCACCAAAAAGGTCACGGTTCAACTTGGCAGTCCACCAAAAGGTCACAGTTCAGCCTGGCAGCCTACACAAGGGTCACGGCTAATTCCAAGCAAGCCCAACAAAGTCACTACTCAAGATGGGCAGCTACACAAGGGTCACTGCCCACTCTAATGAACAACAACAAAGTCACAGATCAGGCTGGGCAGCCACAACAAGGTCGTGGCTCAAGTTGGGCAGCCACAGAAGGTCATGGCTCAGTTTTATTAGCCTCAACAAGGGTAGGTTACACACTACTCTCTTGTCAAGGCACGCCACTCAAATGAAGTTTATGACTTTAATTTATAATCTTAACATGTCTTCTATAAGGTTCAACTACCTATCCCTACCTTTTAGGATAGGTAACAAAAATAAACATAAAATAATATTATGTTGATTTAGGGTAGGGTACCAATGGTCAAGTGGTCATAAAAAATTAAAAAATAAAATAATAAAGTTAAGTCATCATAGCAAAAGGGTCAAGGTACCACAACCAAGATGGGCACTAGGACCAATAGGGAAACATATGACCACATGTCAACAAGAGGGGTCACATCAAGGTGGGAAGACAACCCTTTCACCCACAAGACCAAGGTGTACCATCAAGGTGGGGAAACAACCCTTTTACCCACAAGAACAAGGTGTACCATCAAGGCAGGGAAACAACCCTTTTACCCACAAGACCAAGGAATTTAATCTTTCTCTCTCAAGGTATATTGTCCACACGGGTTCCGTACAATAACTGAGTTTCATCATCACTGTATAAGGAAGGTTCAAACAAGATGATGTGATCTTTTGGTCCTCTACACTGCTCCTAATGGTCAAGTGCTAGTGACATCATCAAGGGGTGGCCAGTCCCTTGAGAAACAACCTAGCATTAACCATTTAGGAGAAGAGGACATCACACATCATCATCTTGGTCAACTGACCAAGATCCACCTAGTTAATTGACCAGGTATGTACCTACAGGAACTGCTTGGTCCCAGACCAAGAAATCTCTGTCTCACCCTGGAGGATCTGCTTGGTCCTAGATCAAGAATCTACCTGGACCCACACCAGGATACCCTAGAGACATATAGGGGCCCTAGCCACATGCTAGAGACTTTGCCATGGCATTAACCTGCTTGGTCCTAGACCAAGAACCCCAAGAGACTGTTGGGGGCCCTAGGGTACCTTCTAGGGACTTACTTTGCATAGTTAACTGACCAGGACCCCTAGTTAACTGACTAGGGTATCATCCTCCCTGAGAATGGGTCTCGTTGCTGCACCATCTTTAACATAACTTACTTTTGTGGTCATTCATTGGACCTTCATAAAATTATCTTATCTTATCTTATATATCTAGACTCCAGTACTAGAAAAACGCCATGCCATCATTAATCCATCCATAGTCATTATGGCACTCATCTAGAAGAACCATATATCTCATTCAACATTAATAGAAGGGCTATATCATCATCACAAAAAGCATGAAATATGGAAAGGTATATCAATAGATAAGCCATCTAGAATGATAATCTGGCACCAACTCAACCAATTACTATACCATCCCATCAACATATGAATAAAAGAAAATGACATGATGGGGAAGATCTCCAAGATGATTGGCACCCTTCGCCCCTCCAATGCTCCATAGATGCCATCCGAAATAACCAATCATGTGATGAAAATCACAAGTCACAAAAATCATACTTCATGTGATGATGTATGATCCTCATAGAACATAAGGGGTAACATGTACGATATCACCTTGGACTTGTGTACCCTTGGAGTGTAGTGCTCCACTTGAGTGAGGCTACATGTGATCATTGTAGGTTGCTTGTAAGGGCATTGGCCCACATTGTATTGTTGGCCTCCCTTACCTAACATATGTATTTAGAGGAAGGAGAGTCCTCTACTCACTCATCATTCATAATCACTCTTATGTAGAGATGTGACTAGAGAAGTGCACTAGTCATCCTCTCTCCCTTATGTCATGATTTGTACTTGATCTCTCTCTTTCTACAATGTTGATAGAAACCAAAGAAAAGTGTAGGCTAAAGACTACTGAATGCAACAACCAAATAATCATCATTATTAAGAGTTAACAAACTCTTTTCCAGCAAACTGCAGTAACATCCACGAGTACTAAACTAAGCCTCACCTTTTCCACTATACACTATTTGAGAAGAGTAAACACTAAACACTATTTCACAAGATGATTTCAAAAGACTTTCACTAAGACAACTAAGTTTGAATTTTAAATCCTTCCAACATAACGGAAAAAATAGGCAATACTTTTGGACACAATGCACACCCATCTAATAAAGAGCATAGTTGTGGAATTTCCATACTATGAATTGGCAATGTGGTTTCTAGTGCAACTACTTAAACAACAGTAATCACAAAAGTAAAATACATAAGTACCTTTCTGCCATGATTCCTTTGCTGTCACTTCGTGCAAGTTTCTTCAAAAAAGTAAGGATTTTAATAATGTCGCCTGCAGATCGACCCTGCAACAAACAATTCAGGCTATGATAGATGAAAAAATAGGAACAATAAATAAACTCAATACAACAGTAGTTTGAGTGAGAGCAAGGATCACAATGTAAATAAATATTGTAGATGGAGTACCTGAACATGCTTCAACCTGCCAAAAAGACTGTCCAACTGTTTGTCTGAAAATGACCAAGCCAAATCAGCAATGAGGTCAAAGACATTGGCTTTCACCTGCACCAAACAAATTACAATTTCGGTTATAAACACCTGTCAGGTAAAAAATGATGCCAAAAGAATATATACAGAACAGTTGAAAATAATAATAAAGGCTATGCTGGATACCGCCTCAAACTGGTCCGGCTTTTCAGTAGCAGCCCAAATGGCATCCAAATGCTCCTCTGATAGTCGATGTTCCAACAATAAAAGCCTCATAATATTTTGGACCTAATATACATAGTTCTCTCAGACTCATCCTTCCAGAAAATACAAATGATATAAAATGATAAACAAATATAATTATGTTCAAAACTGAACATGTCTAGTACCTGGTCTACATACTGCTTGTGGTGTAGATGGGATCGCAAGGTGTGATGGAGAATGTTGTTTTTCTCCAGCCACTCTATAGTTGTACAAACCGACTTACCATTATCCCTAGTAAATATAGGAAAAAGGTCAGCCATATCCTAGAAGTTGAAATGGCAACAAGGATATATGCATAAAAATACAAACATTCACAGTGGCATTCAGTTTGCCAATAAATAGGACTACAAAATGACACCTGTTAAAGCTGAAATGAAACTACGAATCAATATTTTCAGAACCTACAAGCATCTCATTTTTTTATTAAAACCATTGCTAATTACAGTTTCCTTAACAATTGGACAAATAGATCAGGGCAGTGCTTGTTTCATTTACTGTAAGAAAAAATAAAATAATGTGCCTTATGACCAAAAAAAATCTTCTTTTCAACACACTACATTGTCACTGCTAAGTATTGAATTGAGACATGATTTCTTCAATCTCTGTTTTGTTTTACTGACAAAAAATATCAAAATTATGTCATCCTTTTTCCTTTAAAATAATTCCCCAGGAAACTCCTAGGAAATTCCCCTCATTCTGAAGATGGTACCCACACTAAAGTAGTCAGTGGATAAGTTCCAAGCACCTCGCCCTAAGGGATCCAAAGAGAGTTGAACCCGTTACCTCCCCTACATAAGAAGGAGCAGGAGCGATCTAGTGTCTGTCTCATGACCACTTAATTAACCCTTAGAGCTAAAATCATGTCATCTTATGGCTAAAATGTCTTCCTTAGAACACATTGCACAGCTAGGTACTACATTTAGATCATAAATCTTGAGCCTGTCTTTTAAGGTAAAACAAGTAACCATGCACTCCTGTCCTGAGCTACTTCAAGAAACTAAATGTTCTTTGTGACTTAACCAGCATAGATCCATCTTGATGCTGGCTCTACCAAGCGCCAAGAGGGATCAAATCCCTTGAGGTATGAACCTTTCCTCAAGTTTAAGAGTCAAGACTCTAAAAGGGGTTTGGACCTCAGAGATTTGATCCCTCTGAGAGGTTTGATGAAGACAGAGTTAATATAAATCTATAGTATATACTAGTACTTAAACATACACAAACATTTATGATTAAGTAATTGTAGTCATTACATATATATTTCATTATTTTCAAAATGATAATCTTAATAGAATAGCTTTCTATGCAGTAATTTCCTGTAGCATTCGTAATGGGTTGCAACCCACTATGTGCCTGAACAAATTAGCACCCATTCTGAATGCAAGGATGTTGGTCATACAGTTGATAGATCGAACATATTCATATAGAGATTATATTGATGTTGGGATTGGTCTGACTGTTTCAATTGAAGGCTAATGGTAAGATATATATAATTATTACAAAATTTATGGCTCTCCCTTGGCTCTGGACTTGAGCCCCATATTGAGGTAAAACAACTAAAGATTCAGCATTATCTACATCCATAGGCCATCAGGTTTGGTGTTCAGTTCTGCTTTAGGATGAAGAAATAGAAGGTTCAAGCTACTGTAGAACTACTCCTCCGTCAGAACGAAATTTGATATAAAAGAAGGGAAAAAACCATTGAATTTTTTTACAATTGGATCAAGCAATTGTTCCTCTATTTCGAGACTGAATAATTGATAAAATCTCAGCATTTTTTAATAAGGCTATGGATAATGACTTATACACCTTTTGAATGAGGAAAGTGTCTCTCACCAAGTGAAGAGATTTATATACTATTAATAGGATGTTCCAGATCAATTTGAAGGATCATTGGATGGAATAAATCTCTAAATATTTATTTCACTTCAATTTTCTAGTATATCAATATATAGAACGTTCAGAATAGAGTGCACTGAAACATCAACTGCCGAACAACAGAGTGGAGAAGTTAAGGGAAGTGCCTCACCTATTTTTTTCAGAAAAAATACGGGCTGTGATTTAGCCAATCCATACAACAAAGACATCAGAAATTATCTATATGTATATATGGAACTAAAAAAATTATAACCTGCATTATATTTTTTTTTGGTTATATATTTTTTTGAGCCGACATGTGCCACATCAGCATTACAGACATGACACATCTCTCACCCACTTGGGCTGTAGAAAGTACCTCTCAGCACAATAATAGAAAAACCTTCTACAGTCCATGTCATAGATATAAATATCATTGGTCTTAGAAAAACAGATATAGCTTCAAAAAGACAGGTTGTGGTCAAAGAGATTAGATCCCCTAATAACAAAAATGAGTCCCACAAAGACAAGTCTCTAGTTACCAAGACTTTAACACTTAGAGAAGATGCAGAATAATCAGCACTAAAGTACAGTTGAACCTTCCATTTCTCTTAACCATAGTTAAAGAGACTCGACACATTTAAAACCTCTAAAGTAATCAGGAAACTATAAGTCCTTATGACAGTTGAATCATGGCATTCCTATAGTCCCTAAATACCTCAAAATCCTTTTAGATGCCAATAAGAAATTCCCTGTTAGCACTGTAGGGAATAAAGAGTCATTACCTTTAGTATTAACAATTCTACTTTATTCCCAGGCGTAGAAAATAAAATCATAGTAAAATATTCAATAAGATTACCCATGTATTATCTGAGTATATTAATATTTATAGTAAAAGAATGCCAGACCCACTTGCACAAATCAATAATATGTTAGCTATACTAAAAAACAAATGTACACTAAAATTCCAAGAGTATAGGCACAACCCCTAGTACACCTAGCTTCTATCATATGTGTCCCCAAAATTCAAGCCAATCCTGCCAAGATTAAGGTTATCCCACAAGGGTCCATACTCACATTGCTTAAAAGCAAAGGGAATTCCTATATGCCTAATAGAACTCACCAAGAAGGGTTTTTCAATATCTTCATAGAATTTTTTATTCTAGCCTTCACAAGTGTGCCTAGGTCTATTCCAAGAAATGCAAGTGCCCTGCACTTTCACTATTATGTAAGATGGCTCATACTCACCTCACTCTAAAAGCAAAGGGGATTTCTATTGCTAAAAGGACTTTATAGGAGATTTGCAAAATAACATTTAAGCCATTGCCTTTCCAATTATGGACCTCACCATGAAGGACTCTTCCAATCATCCATCTTGATCTCTTTTCTATTCTAGCCTTCATAAGCGTACATCTATTTTAAGAGGTGCAAGTGCCCCCATTTTCACTATTATGTAAAAAATACCGATATAACAATAGAAGTCTCCCTTTTTACTATAACTCTCTAATACTATTCTTTACGATAATAGTTGAACATAACAACAAGACCCTAATCAAGAAAGAGTCAATGACAAAGACCCTAATCAACTACAAGATAATAGAATTGATAATGAAAATGATGATGAAAACCCTTCTAGTTTGAGAAAGACATCCAATTTCACTAAGCAATTTGATATAGTTGGTGCTTTTGTATTGTATGGGTTCAATTTGATATAGTTTGTGCTTCTGCCTTTTGTGGATTCAATTGTCAACCAAGCATAATAACCCTTTCATTCAATAGCAATGCTTTTAACATCTATGCAGAATCATTCATTAATAACAAGTGGGAATAATATTCTTCCATAATCATCCTAGTTGCCTCAATTTTGAGAAAAGCTTTCAAGGAGATAGCATGTTGTGCCCAAAATATCCAAATGTCAATATAACTGTAATAGGTGGGTGTGGGTCATCTTGATTGTTTTAAGACCAAATATGACATTGGCAAGGATTAATGTGACCAATGTGGAGATATATGCATCGATATAAAAATAAGGTATGATTAAAAACATTTAATTGTGAAGTGGCCTACAAATTATGCCCTAACCACACTTAGAAGTAATTAAACATCCATAATTGGGGGCTAGTTAGGTATCACAATTGACTAACACTTTGTATGCTAATTAGATGAAAAGAAGAGCCATTGTGATATGGGATAACTGTAGAAAGAGAATGCCCCTCTTTTAGGCTATAAATGAATGATTGTTAACTTTTTTTGAACTAGAATCCTTTCATCATGATGAGGTTTGCATGCCCAGATTTTCCAGTTATGGGGACCAGATTTAGCAGTTATGGGGACCCGTCAACTCCTCTCAATTCCGTCACCTTTGGTTAGAAATTGCAAGCAAGGGTATATATTCTATCAAAGATACCTTGGATGTTAGGGTCCTACCCTAACCTGCCTTACTGTAGGAGTTAGTCATGCAATATATACGACCATCTCTTTGGAATAAGACCAAGTAGTTAGTAGTCAACAATCAATGTAAAAAGGATCTCTCTATTAATCAAGACCCACTAAGAAGTTGGTATTAATTAATTATTTGACCGTGTCAAGTAGTTAGGGTTTTGGATCTGGGAAACCTATTTAAAAAGCTATAAGGCTATGAAAGGTTTTGTTGAGGATTGGTGTATCAGAGCTCTGCTCAAGTGAAAGGTCACCCAACCTTAAGAGGCATGTGAACATTGTTCCTAGAATATATTATCATGATATAAGACTTATAGTTATTTCCAACAATATTTATCTTTCCACTGTCTAATGTTTCTTGTTCTGAACTAAGAATTCTCGTCTTTTGCATCTTAAATCTCTATGTATCCTATGTTGTTTTAAGTTTTAAGGGTAAAGAACACCACATAGGACCTCTAACTAGTCCCGACCACTATTGCATGAGCTGGTGCACATTCCCAAGCACAAGCATGCACCTTAGTAGTACTTGAACCCAAGTAGGGGATATATTGACGACCTGCTTTAACCAACCTAGCAAGCCACCACTGACATAAGTGAACCATCTTTTACCACTTAAAAGAGAATTTCTTCGAATGTCCCAAGATGCAGGTGCAGCCATTCAACTCTATGGTGTGCACTCATCAAATTTTTCCTGTTGTGTAATAATTTCCAGAATTAATTCAAGGATTGATGGTAGGAGCATTTTCTTACAGTGTTCTTGCCATAGTTTACAACTACAGATAATGAAACAACGGCAAGGCAGGGACTTTGGCAAACAAACTCCAGGCTACACGCAACCAGTCATTGATCTACAACAAAGGTGCTTTAAAATTCTTCAATATTTTGACATTTGTTTGAAACTTGCAAATACTCAAAATCAGAAGTTCAATATCAGATGAGAAAGGATAGGATAATTTTATTAATGTCCAACAATTGACCACAAAAGTTGGTCATAAGGACAAAGAGAAATGGCCATTTTAAATACAAAAGTTGGTCATAAGGACAAAGAGAAATGGCCATTTTAAATATAGTGTGGGAGTATGAAGCAACTGCTATATCGATGCTTAAAGCACAAAAGAAGCGAAAATCAGGAAGCATAACTAAGTTTCCAGAAATACAGTAAGTAGTATAAGTGAACATGCAGTGGAAGATGAAAGACTGATGAGAACAGGATAACAAAAAGCTTAAAAGCAAATTTGAGAGATGGGAAAGCCTTATAATCTGTAGAATATCGAGAAGAAAGGTTACAAGTATTTAATTATGGAAACCAAGAACCATTTCTTAGTCAAAAAGACACAAAATAGTCTGAGTCTTCAGCAAAGGATCTTTAGAAGAAAAGGATAACCATGCCAGGGATTTTTTCTTCGAAGCAAGCAACGTATCAGCAACACCCAGATGGTTACACAAAGTATCCCGCATTTTGTAGTTATCTTTCAACGAACATACCAGACACGAAATTGAGTACAAGCATTCTTGTTTTAATTTGTTATCAGCTTTTCTTCTTTCTGTATGGATGTATCAGCTTTTCTTGCTTCCATACTCTTTTTATGCCAACATGTCTCTCCCTTAAACACACTTAAGAAAATAGCCAGTATGTGATCACCAAATCTTACCTGGAAGCAACAGAACGAGCATTTTCTAGAAGTTTATTGATCTCTCGTACCGCACTGAGTTGCTTATTAAACGACTGAAATCCCAGCATTCGTTCAACCATTCTTCTCTGAACTATACTGACAACATTTTCAGCATTTTCGGCAGATGAACCTCGGGCAATTATTGCCCGCAAGTGCCTCAAGATCATGGACAACGTACCAAAGGAATCTCTTCTGGTCTTATCACTCAGTGCATCAACATCCTTTTCAAGGCAATCTGCCACGTGGTTCAGCACAACATTGCAAGGCTCTACAAAAATCTGCACCCCTTCATCCGATATAAAATCTACAGTTCTCGCAAGCAGAAGTAAAAGTGCTTCAATAATAGCGGGCGGCAACTTCTGTGGCGCAGAAAGAACTTCAGCCAGCTGCTTGTATCCATCTCCATACGGGGAATGACCGAAATAATTCATCAAGTGAGCAAGCAAACAGTACACATTAGGCGGTCTACACCGCTCGCAATCGCAATCCTCACCTTCCTTCACTTGAAGTTTTCGCCGAGCGCAATGCCATTCGCCATTCTTTTGCCTAACAGGGGTCCCCAGAAAGGGTTTTGCATAATTCGATTTCTCTGACGAAGCCACCATAGCAGTAGGCACTGCAGTTTCCTTGTGCTTGAGCTGGAATTGACAGTGTTTGTCAAAGGCGATTGCCAGTGTCTGCAGCATGGGCAGGAGGTCATCCATCACAGCAAAGTCCACTGCCCTCGACATCCTTAACTGCGAAAGCTTTAACACAACTAAGTCTGTCAAACCCCTTATGGCCTGAAATATATTAATCTGTACATCGGCACTCCATCTCCAGATAGCCTTGTCATCCAGGCACTTCTCCAAGGTTCCGGGAACAGCTTCTCTATACAATGCCTGCAATCTCCGGATATCGGAATGCGCCTCGATCCCCATGCCAAGAGCCTTGCAAGCGTAAGACATCAATGAAATCAAATGCACGGGATAGACGACCCATGGAAACTTATTAATCCCTTCCAGCACGGCACCGAGCTCGCGACGGGGAAACTCTAAGACATAGAAACCCTCATCTGCAACTGCCTGCTGCACCATGACCATATCTGTACCCTCAAATTCCCCGGCGGACGACTCTCCTTCTTCGTCTTCGCTCGGCGACACGCTCTCCCACGGCTCTGCCTCCTCCTTTCCATTCCTCTCCCATCTGCGATCCATCAAAACCCTACACCTCCACTCCGATCACTCAAATTTACTCCTGCTAACCCTTGAAAACCTAGCGGGCTGATAATTTACTCCAAATTTGCCGACGAGCGTGCAATCCCTCTGCAATTGAACCAAGTTTTGACGCAATTGCAGAGATTCCGATGTCCTGCAGTGGAAAAACCCCGGAGATGATCTCCACTGTAAATATAAGCTCAAGAATGCGATTTTACAGTATGAATGTGAATCGATAGGGTTTGCAATAACAGCCGAAACGGCCTTGAAGAAAGAGGAAACTGAAATAAAAACTCTAAAAATAAGCATAAGAAAAAGCGAAAAGGCTTTAATTGGAGTCGAACCCGGGTTTCTCACTAGCCAGAATGCAAAGGATAATGTATCTTTAGTCGATTCGCGACCAATCTGTATGAAATTTGGCATCCGATCAGACGCCGGTAGTGTTCTGCAACTCCTCCTCTTCGACTTCCACTTCTTCGGCTCTTTCTTTTCTCATCGAATTCTTGTCGTCGTTGATATGCTTCTTTTTTATCAGCCACGGCAGGAAAAATCGACATTTCGCGGTATTTCAAACCGTTCTGTCCCGTGCGTCGTAGTTTTGACTGGGGACCGCCGGTTGCTTGTCTCGTCTTTGGCTTCCATTCGTTTCATCGGCCGACGCGTGTTGACATTACGAGGGTTCGAGGCGGCAACATGAGGAGAGTTTCACGGTTTGGGAGAAGGGTTAAATTTAGAGGACATTTTAACTATAGGTTGATTCTCTTCTTTATCATTAATATTTATTATAATTATCAAGACTTTAAGTTAAAGTAGTGCTGTGGTAACACAACAAAGTGACTCCACTTGATACAAAGTCGAAAGGTTCTTCTATATGGTATGTCTTAAGATATTTTATGTCGGATTCCTTAAGACGTCAAATGCACCGACTTGTTTATTTATTTATCTTATTTACTTCCTGTTTGGCGTCGTATGGCGATGAAAAGCATATAGGGGCATGTTAAAATGAGGATGCGTAGAATCTTGTTTGGGAAGGAGGTACGGGTAGCAAGAAAGTTAGTGCATCATAGTTAGGAAGTTATTGAAGAGTTATTGAGGTGGTGAGCAAGCAAAGAGGATAAGCCATTATGAGATATAGCACTTAAAAGGCAATATGTTTGTAACTAATATTAAAAAGTAAATTTTGAAACAAAAATCATTATCAAGAAAGATAAAGAGAGAAGGAGAGACGGAATTAAAATTGATGCTTAGAATGTAGTCGGAGAAGGAAGTGCGTTGAGAAGGAGGCAAGTGCATGAAGGAAGTTAGCATTGAGAAGGAGGCAAGTGCATGAAGGACGTTAGCGCATTGAGAAAATGCAAATGAGTTAGGAAGTTATGGTGTATGTAAGAAGTTGAAAGTTGTTGAGGTGGTGAGCAAGCCATGCCATGAAGCAAAGAGAACAAGCCATTATAAGATAGCCTTCGGTTAAAGTAAATGTTGAAAAAATATCAAATATCGTAGTGAAGAAGGATAAAGAAAGAAAGAGTGGAGGAAATTAAGTTCGTTTCTGGAAAGAACGTTAATTTTGAAGGGCGTGAGAGTTAGATATATAGATTAAAATTGGAGGTGGGACAGACTACACGAATTGCAAGTTGGTTTAAGGAGACCTAGGAGAATGTAGTAGAGCTAGCTTGAGATGAAAGAGTGAAAAGGAGAAAAACAAGCTCAAGTCCAAATATTGTTATTATTGATGATAAGTTGTATGTTGTAATGATTTAGAATAAATAAACCCATGTGAGAATCTTCATTATATTTTGAACTCAGTATTATATGTTTATGCTAACATTATGGCATCCATGTTTCTCATGGCTACGAAGTTTGTGGTGGCATAATTCAGTGCAAGCCCTTTGGGTTCAAAAGTGTGACTTACAACATCATATAAGGACATATGTAATTTAATGTGTCAAACTTTATATTGCATGACCAAAACCCTTTTTAGGAAATTAGTAAGTTTTACACTTGGGAGCAATTTATTTGTGATTTTTGGAAATTGGTTTTTGGGTGTAATGGAAATCTTTTTGGAATTTGGCTTTTAGGTCGAACTTTGTGTGTTAATGTAGCCATGAGAGCTAACCCAAGTAGTTGGCACCAACTACTAAAGATATGTTTCCAATGGGGAGGTCACTAGTTTAAGTCACATGTTGTTATCAATTGTTGTGTTGGCAATCTATCTACCTTCCATCCATAAATTCCAGAGAAGAAGGGGCGGTGCCCCATGCGATAACAATTATCAACCTTCAGGTCATTGATAGCCTTTGGACTAACCAAACTTGACTTTGTTCCTTGAACCAACAAAATATTTGTGTTAATGTAATATTATCATCTTTCATTATAATACTTATATTGATCACCATAGCAATATTGCAGTTCGTTGCCTTTATTTAACCTTTAATTGTGTATTTTTTTTGTACATAAAGACAACGATTATACTATCCCAATTAAACATGTACATAAATACACAATAATTAGTGACCCTTCAATTATAACTTGATTGCCCCATTGGTAATTCATATTAATACTTTACAATCCATATCACATCTATCTCTAAATGATTGAATGATGATTTTTCCATCAAATGCCACTTCCTTGTTCAACTAGTTTATAATAATTAGAAAGAGAGCATTGTGATTCAAAAAGCTCATGGATAGGAATTATAGTCCCCCTTTTTGCCCATTTATGCTTGCTTTATCTTGAATTTAGTCCAAATAGTGTCTTGATTAGCTATTGTTGGAGCATCAATCTCCAACAGTTGCTTTGCCACTTCAATGGAGCCAAATGTTTTGGTCCATTTTATGATCCGAAGAATCTAGTTCATGTGTTCTATTTCCCTGCCCTTAAGATTTCCTACTATTAAATTGATGGGACAGTGGTTCCATCATAAGACACAATTATCTCAGTGTCTTTGTTACAACTCTCTGTATAAGGAACTATTGTTTTTGTTATATGTACCAATGTAGATTCCTCTAAGGTCTTACTAAGTTATGTTCAAAAGCGGTCCACCTTCAAGGTTTTTCGTATAGAGGGCTTTCTATGTTTCTCTTCGGTAGCCTATGGTGATTGTGTCTTCAAATAGGATGTTGCCACATGTTTTTTATCATAACAAAGCTTGTATTGGAAGGCAATATATTATAATCCAACTTTTGTGTGTACACCAATATGGGTTCTCCAACACAATTTGTGTTTAACATTTGATTATTATTTATGTGATGTACTACACTGAAATAATATTATGGTGAAATGACCTTTCCTTGATTCTTCTACTCCACCCTTGACTTTGAGGCATAAATTACATTATAAGTAACATAAAAAGATTCATAAAATCAGTTTTTGTCAACCCATGACTTAAAGGCTCAAGTCACACTATCTGTGGAATTTGCATGGTAACCTTTTTATTCCATCAAGAGAAGTGAGAATCTTTTATAATTTAAAGTGAAAAAGATGTATCACCTCATATTACACGTATCTAATTTCTAATGCTTAAAAAAACTATTTAAAAAATATTAATCAAAATAAATGAAGTAGCATAAACTCACCTTAAACTTTCACTTTTTAAACATAGAAAAGTTCGTAAGACTTTAGAATTTGAAAAATCCAAGATTAAGATAAATTTATATTAGTTCGAAATCATTAGTACGTAGCCACACAATTTAGGAAATTTAATGCCAGATAAACTTAACATTAAACAACAAAGTGATTTCCTCTCTCCTACCCTTTAAAGACAATATATATTGGCTCGCTCAATAAAAGGATAAAGGTGTAATCTATTGAGTTGTCAAATGATATTGGATGGAGTTTGAAATCAAGAGAGTTCATGATTAATAGAGTCATGTTGGTGATAGTTTGCTAATAAATCATCTAAAGCTATGCATACAAATTTATTTGGTGTACCACGAGTACAAAATGACACAAAATCCTTAATGTATGATGCATATTGCAATGATAAATTTCAACATCAAAATAACAAATGAAAACTTTATCATAGACACATTCACCTTTTAATTGCACTTTTTTTTTGTGTTGTGGCTTTGTTGCATAGACTCAAGATTCAAACACATAAATATGTTATTGTGTAACTTTTGCATGTACACCTTTGTTACAAGCACATAATGAAAATCAACACAAATGCCATAGCATGGACAACTCAACTAATTGTTGGGAACAATAGACAAACAAGAGCCACACATTGACAATGTCATTGCACCTTTTAACATTGAATGTTAGAAGTGCAAGGAAGGTCAAGAGAGGCACCGAGGCATATGTGGCAAATTACTTAGGATAGCAAAATAACTATTTAGACTATGATATTGGGAAACTGTTAAGAGTTAAAATACATCTAATTTTGATTTGGCTAATCTCATGGCTCAAAGGTCATGTTATTTAAATACTTGGATTTTCACCATTCCTTGGGATGTCTACACCGACCACTTATAGGTCTTTGATTGTCTCAATTATCAAGTTTGCTCACAACATCTAAGTGATACAGTCAATTAGGTCAAACTCGAGTGGTTGGGAGGGATGATTGTTATCCTCCCCACCTAGTTTCAAATCTCGTAAGTGACGTGTCGAGATATTAATGGTCATATTGTTATAATGGCCTTGAGCCCTATGTTGGGAAAGCCTCGAGCTTTGGTGAAATCCGATTTACCCTAGGTACCATCCTTGAAACGAGGTGAAGTGTCTGGTGGGTTTCTCCGGGATCTATAATACTCACCGAATTACTGACCCTCAAAACGGGGTGAATGGAAAAACCCCACTACTATCCCATTACATTAATTTTGCTAGTGTTGAAGGTAAGCCACCACACGTTTTAGGAAACAAAATATTTGCTAGATACTAACTCAACATTATACGACGAAATGATTTATTCTCTCTTAGCCTTTAAATACAGGGTATTTGTCTCACTCAATAAAAGGATAAAGATGTTATCTACTCAATTGTCGAGTGATCTTGGATGGAGTTTGAAATCAACAGAGTTCATGATTAATATAGTCATGTTGGCGATAGTTTACCAATAGATCGCTTAAATCCATGCATACACATTTATTTGTTGTACCACAAGTACAAATTGACACAGCGTCCTTAGTGCGGTATACATATTGCAATGATAAACTTCAACATCAAAATAACAATTGAAAACTTTATCATAGACACATTCACCTTTTAATTGCATATTTTCTATGTTCTGACTTTGTTGCATAGACTCAAAATTTAAACACATAAATATGCTATTGTGTAACTTTTGCATGTACACCTTTGTTACAAGCACATAATGAAAATCAACACAAATGCCCTAGCATGGATAACTCAACTAATTGTTGGGCACAATAGACAAACAAGGGCCACACAACGACAATCCTATTGCATCTTTTAATAGTGAACGTTAAACGAGAAAGGAAGTTCAAGAGAGGCACTGAGACATGTGTGGCAAATTGCTTAAGATAGTGAAATAACCATTTAGACTATGATATTGGGAAACTATTAAGACTTAACATACATCTACTTTTGAGTTGGCTAAGCTCGTGACTTAAAGTTCAGGTTATTTAGATACCTGGATTTTTCACTATTCCTTGGGATGTCTACACTGACCACTTGTAAATCCTTGATTGTCCTAATTCATCGAGTTTGCTCACAACAACTTAGTGATCTAATCAATTAGGTCTAGCTCGTGTGGTTGGAAGGGATAATTGTTATCCTTCCCACTTGGGGTTCAAATCACATAAGTGACATGTCGAGATATTAATGGGAAAATTGTTGTAATGGCCTTGAGCCCTATGTTGACAAAGCCTCGAGCTTCTGCGAAATCCAGTTTACCCTTGGTACCGTTCTCAAAATGAGGGGAAGTACTTGGTGGGTTTCTATGGGATATGTATTCCAAGGAAAAAATTAGCTTAGTAATCTACAACACTCTCTAAATAACTGTCCCTCGAAAGGGGATGAATGGAAAACCCCACTAGTAGCCCATTAAATTAGCTTTGCTAGCATTGAAGGAAAGGCATGCCATACCCATATGGGTGTCAACTCACAAAGAGACATATAACTTATCTTGCTCTTTAAGCTCCTTGACGATTGACTAATCTCATTCAAGATTGTCAAAGGTGCTAGCTACTATTACTTAGGGGTTTAGCATTGATTTAGGTTATAGGTGTACATGTACTACTTGCCATTGATAAGTTCTCCATTTACAACTCTAATCTTCAACAATATTTCCATCACATGTATTTTAACTTTCGGATTTTGATCACTTAACTAACCTTATATGTTGATAATTTCCTTACATATCATATGATCATTGGTTTTTATGGCCTCTCGTGTTGTTGCTTGTTGAGTGTTTTCCCACTCTAGCTCAAAGTCTATGAAAAAAATGTTGCTTTGATGTTATTGATTATGCTCCTTGGCATGTATCTTTTGCATCGGTTGAGCCTTTGTTTGTTCTAGTTCACAATATATGGGAGTATTCATATTCATGGAAACAAAGCTAAATATTTTGTTGTTGTGAAGTCAATTTCTACAACATTCACCTCTTTCAATATTATGTTTAAAAATACACAGTTTTATGTCATAGACATCAAACTTGGGTTGCCACAAAATGTCGTAGACTCCCCATCTATGAAATTAGTATTGTAAATCTATAAGCTTCACACATTGCAATAACTAGCATGATTGGCTAGCTTTGAAGGTCATGCTAATTTATCTTAAATGCTCGCAGATGTTTGACAATTTAGAGGTATGAATGACTCTTACTTTGTGGATACCATCGCTATGTTGTAACATTTTAGGTTGTGATTTATATGATTTTTAAATTTGAAATTATTTTATACCTAGACACAAAGTTTATCAAAAATTGTTGAATGATAAGTTTTTTGGGATAAATTTATATCCAAACTAGTGAAACGTAGCATTTAGGAAATACATTTTAAAACACCCTTTAGACCTCTCGATGCATGGAGAAAATGTTGGTGGTGTTTAATAAGCACAAAGTTTCATTTGAGCCATAGGCTTTGTAAACTAACAAAAAGTTAAATATGCCCCAACATTATTCCCTTGCCTGCCAAAATTACCAACATACTCATTTAGTGGCAGACTCAATTGTCTTACTATAATTATGCAGATCCAAAATATCTAGCTATCAAACAACTCTAACTACACTAATAAAAGGCAATTGTGTACAAGCATATTAGTGCAAAACTAACAATATACTTTTTAAGCATAATAGTTTGAAACTCTTGTAACTGTTAATAATGGGTAGATCTTCTTCAATTTAGTTAGTTATATTGTTTTTGTAACATTCTTTCACTACTACAAGTCTGAGCATCCTACCCAATAGACATATGCATGCATAATAGACCAAAGTGGTAGCCATAGGACTAGACGGGTGCACCTACGTAGTGAGAATTTAAGGATATTTGAGATGAGATTTATAAAACGTAGATTTACATCTCATAGCCTCTAAGTTATGAAATGAGTATTGTAAATCTATAAACTTCACACATTGCAATAATTGGCAAGATTGGCTAGCTTGGGAGGTCTTGCTAATTTATCTCGAATGCTTGTAAATGCTTGATAATTTAGAAATAACAATGACTTTTACTATGTAGATAACATTACTATGTTGTAGCATATTGGGTTGTGATCTATATGATTGTTAAATTTGAAATTATTTTCTATGTAGACACAAAGTTTACCAGTATTTGTTAAATGATAAGTTCTTTTGGGATAAATTCATATCCCAATCGGTGAAACATAGCATTTAGGAAATACAATTTAAAACACCATTTGGAACTCTCAATATGTGTAGAAAATGTTGGTGGTGCTTAATAAGCATAGATTTTTATTTGAGCCCTAGGATTTGACAACTAAAAACTGAATAAACCTACCCAACATCATTACCATGCCTGCGAAAATCACCAACACATTCACTCAATGCTAGACTCATTTGTTTTGTTATAATTGTGTATATCTGAAATATCTAGATACTGAACAACTTTAACTAGACCAATAACAGGCAATTGTGTACAAGCATATTAGTGCAAAACTCAGCTCGATGGGCTAGCTCAAGTGGTTGAGAGTTGTAAGTTGTGAGCAGCAGGTCTCGAGTTCAACTCCTTGGGTGGCTATACATTGCTATATAAGGTCCTCATTTGATGTCCCCATCAGGTTAACTCTGTAATCAGAGCGAATGGGCGAGGCCCCTTCGGGTGGGCCCCATATGCGTTGTTCTAATGAAAAAAAGAACAAAAAAATTAGTACAAAACTAACTATATACTTTTTTTAGCATAACATATTGAAACACTCAAAATGTGTTGAGAATGAGTCAAATTTCTTCAATCTAGTTAGGTATAGTGTTTTTATAACGTTCTCACACTACTGCAGACCTAGGCATCCTTCCCGATAAACATAGGCATGCATGACATACTAGAACGGTAGCCATAGGGCTAGATGAGTGCACTTAGGTAGTGAGAATATTGGCAAATGGGTTGGACTAGCATGATTGAATAAGAGGTTGAATGGTTGGATGGTTGGCATGAAACATGGAAGGTGCAACCCAATGAGCAAACAATCCGATCCACTTACAAAAGCAGTTGGAGTTATCAACACTATTAGTTAGATTGGTGTGATGATAGTGCTTGCTTTGCAACCGAGTCGCCTCGTCGATTAAGCCATTGCGAAGAGGAGTCCACTTAGCCTTAGATGAAGAGCACGCAATCCCAATTTGGGGAGTCGATTGAAAGACTTCACTAAGTATAAAAGGAGGGCTTGAGCCAAAGGAAAACCATCCAATGGACAACTAAATACATGGGCTAATATCTATGTAGTTGAAAGGGTTGTTACAACGACCTAAGATTGTTGAAGGATGTGATCTACATGAGGCATGCTTGTGGGGTGCATCAAGGTTTGCTGGCAAACAAGGTGGCGATGGGAATAGGTGCCTGAGCTTGTTTGTTATGCAGTAAAAAGAGTTGTGGTATTTTGTTGGACCCCCTCCCCTCCTTATTGTACTCTATTTGTAACCCTTCAGCAATAAAATCCATGGCACTTGACTCGGGTGCCAACACACATGGGTTGTGTTCTTCATGCTTGATATTTAGTTTGCGTGGCATGAATATACCTAAGTGTTGAATACATTGCCATCATATTGGTTGGAGTTTGCATGCAAATCTAACACTAGTAATCTACAATGAAGGTATGGGTCATCTTTAGGTGAAGAGGCATAGTCTGTTGGTAAGTAGTCTTGGGTGCCCAAGCCTTATCGACCAAAGCTATGTAGTTTTACATAATCATCAAAGGATTTTGAGCATGAATTCGAAACAAATCTTTGGGGTTGTGAATGTTTTCCTTAACTCATTAACATAATTGAACACTATTGAATTTAATTTGATCTATCACAACCATAATGTATTTTGCTTTATCAAGTAAAACAAAATGGGCCTCTTGATGCAACCATTAAAAAACGATACAAAGCAACAAACAATATGTTTTTCCATTGGTTTCACTTGGACCGAAGAAAGAAAAAGAAAAAAAGAAGAAGTTTATTTATAACACTGAATTCAAGAAGATTTAAAAATATAATTTATGAGAAAAAACATAACTAGAAAATCATCAACCCTATATTAATAAAGCAAACTCTCACGACTAAAAAGTAGTCAACAAAGAAATTTGCTTACATCTTTCAAGAGATCCACAAATAGAATTTGTGTGTTAATGTGAAGGCATGCAAACAATACAATAATCTATCCAAATAAGAATGGGATGAGGTAAGTATTCATCATCACATCCAACATTTTTATTTACTTTTATACCTTTTATACTAAGAAAAAGATCTCACATATGAGCTTCTTGATATCGATCATCAACAAACGACCCTTCATGCTTTTTCAATAGAGATCGTAGGCCAATTGGGTGTAAAACCACGTATCAATATAAATATCAGTATTGAGGAAAATACGAAGCATTAAATAACTTTATGTCTAAAACATAATTGTGATTGTGAAGTAAGATAATTACAATGGACGTTCAATATCCACCCCATAGTACAACATTTAACGTTGCAACATTTAATGCTACACTGATCAATCCAACGATTCACAACAATCAATCCAATAGTTCATATCCACCTCGCAAAAATATTCAATGCTACAGTGTAGAGTGGATATTACACATCATTACAATGCACATTAAAAAATCACTTTATTAAAAAACACATTAATCCAAATTAATCTCAACTAACTCACAAATATCTATATGTCTTGCATGCATATTGATGCTCTGGGACAGCGGTATGGGACAGTTTGAATTTTACGAGATAGTCAATTGTGACAATGTAGGGATCCTTGTGATCCGCTTACATGTGCAGATGTAATTTTGTTCTATGTTGAAATAAAATTACGATTTTTTCCGAGGAAAAAAAAAAAAAACTATATGTCTTGCACCTATGACTTATAATACATAAAAATTTATAAAACCATAAACCTATATATATACACAAAGCCACAAAACATAAGACGAACTTTTCTTCCCTCTAGGCATGCATCATTGTTAAATGGGCCAATGCATATTACAAAGAAAAACTATTTATTTTTCTGAGGAAAAAATAGCGAAAAACTTAGGTTAGAGAAGTATTACAATCTAGTACGGACAACATAATAGCAAGATGACTACAACACTAAGATGACGTTAACAATAATAGCAAGGTTGATCCGTCACGTGTGTTTGTATCTCTTTGAAATAACATTCGATTGTTTATTAACAAAATATGCATAATCAAAAAAACTATTTTCTTTATCAAATTAATAAAAATGATAACGATGATCAAGTAAATTATTGTGAAAATACAATGAATTATAAAAAACAAGGTTTATACCAAGTAGTGCCATGCCCTCGTGGGTGCTTTTTAAAGGTTAAGAACATGATACTCGTGTATTATTAAAGCATTTGCTTTTCATTAAAAATAAATAAAGTGCCTTTGCGTTCTACCTTTTGTTTATGGTAAAATTATTATTATTCCTAAATGCGCATGGCACGTTAACCTCAAGACAAGTAATGTCAAATTCTAGGATTCTTTTAAGCCGTGGCTTAGCGTTTGAGATTAAATATTATCATGATAATTATTTATGTAAAGGTTTGATTAATTTTTTTTTACAGAAAAAAGCATAATTATACTATTTGGAATGTAGTTACATTTTTCTATGTATATATATCATGATTGATCATGTACATTTCAAGTTTGTATCATGTTTATTGAGGGTTATTTTTAGGATTAATACTTATTACATTCAAAATATTTCTCATTCTTGAGATCATATTTATATTTTTTTCAATTCCATGTACAAATTTATATGTATAGATTTTATGTTTTAATAAACAATTTAAATAAGATTTTGAGATAAAAAACAAGATTCCACTAGCTCCACAGCTTCTAGGATCTTCTCCAGAAGGATCCTAGATGACGAGTCTTTATTTGAACTTTGTCCCGTGGAAAGTGCTCTGGTGTACCCAAACTTTGAAAAGCCACCTCTAAAGGTTGAAGTGTTTTCTCTTCAAAACAACTAGAATTCCGAGCTAGTCAAATTCCCGATGAGACTATCAAGGGAAGCGATCTATAATCCTCCAAAGATTCATTGGCATTCCAAGCTTTTAAACATTCTTCCACTGTTCCCCCAAACCAAATATGTTGTAATTTTATTTTATTTTCAATTTCATACCATACAAACATAGTAAATGGGCATGTTACTCCAATATGAAGATTGGATTCTTCATCGTTTTTGCACATATAACATCGACCCGGACTTGCTTGGCTTTTCCTTTGCAAGACATCCCAAGAAAGTGACTTATTTAATAACATGAACCACTTGAAAATCTTATTTATTAAAGGACAATTGTAATGCCAAACAACCCTCCACCACCAACAATCCTCTCCAAAAAAATCTCCGAAATCAAGTAACTATAACCATATTTTGGAGAATAAACACTAGTTGGGGAGTGTATCCATACTAGTATGTCACTACAAACTTAAATATGAACATTGCTATTGTTTAGGTTTGCAATATAATCATCCCAAATGATTCTATCCTCCCCTTCAAAAACTACCTCAGCAGCTGATAACCATCCTTCACCTCTAATCGTAGTTATGTTAAAACCAACAATACTCTGTAATGTATTAAATTTGTTTTCTCTAAGATATAAGATCATATGAGAAGGAAATTAACCTCTTCCACTTCTTATAACAAAGACTAAATGAGTTAGGAGGCGGACGAAATGACAGAGTTCTGGAGGCGGACGGTCTGACAGAGTTTGGTGGAGGTGGGAGGTCTGATGGACAAATGGCAGAGAATACACGGGGGAGTAGGCTGGCTCCCCTTGTCTCGAATCATTTAGATCTACAGATCGGGGACATTTCGATCCCCCTAGACATTGGCTTGACCTAGAAGGGAAGTTTTCTATATAGCAAACCTAGGCAATGCATGCCTAGAGCATCTAAGATTCCTAAGATGCAAGTTTGATACTCGAAGATGAGGGATCGTATTTAGCACATGCAAGATCATGCCCTTATCGAGAAATTTTTAGGTTTACAGCCGTCGAAGAAAGCCCTAGTCCGGTGGATCAATTCCACTTGGAAGCTGAAAGGGCATTTCGACCTTCAACTAGGGTCTAAAGGTTTTTTTACAATCATCTTCTTCAACGTGGAGCATGGGAATCGAGTAATGGATGGTGGCCCATACTTCTTCTACTCAGCGAGACTATTCCCGAGGCCCTTGAAGGAAAAGTTCTGTCCGGAAAAGGATGACATGAGGGTAGGGCCAGTGTGGATCTGTTTGTATTCACTTTCGGGGGAATATTGGGACCCTGAAATCTTGGAAGACCCGGGAAACACATTGGGGAGATTTATCAAAATATCTGAACAAACCAGGTTCCAGAGATACACAGCTTACGCAAGGATCTGTGTGTATATGGATCTGACCAAAGAAATCTCGGAGGCCACAAGCATGTCACGAGACGATGAGGAATGGATCCAGCCTCTAGGTTACAAGGAAATCCCATTCCAATGCAGAGATGCCATGAATATGGTTATCTAGTCAGGGATTGCCCGACGAACCACCCAAATCCCTTGCCAGGAAGGGAGGAGGAAAATAATGAACAAGGGTTTACCCGAGTATCCTCCTAGAAAAGAGGTGGCAGAAAGCAAGAGCACAATGAAATACCCAAGAAAACCTTAGCATCCAATAAGTTTGAGGTCTTGGAATATCTGGCGGAAGAAACCCTAGATCAAGAAATGAAGGATCAACAGGGTGCCCAACCTAGCCAAGAATCAAAGTAGATTCGATCGGAATTTGCAACAAAAACAAAGGAGGGTTGTGCCCAAGGATCGAAAAAGCCTGCGATGAGAAGGGAAAAGGGTACGTGTCGCAAGAGCAAGTTTGACTGTTGAAGGAGGCTATCCTCAGGGCTAGAGAGAATAATCAGCTAGGAATTAGTCCAAGCTTTCATAAAGAAAACAAGTGAAAATACGAAGAGGCAAGTAAAAAGACGGGAAGGAAATCGAATAAGCAGAGAGAGGCCGAAGCGGGGAAGAAACTGATCGAGTCAGGTCAGTATCCCACCATCAAGGCGGTCCTAGCCTTGTAACTTTTAGGTTGTTTAATGAAGATCCTTTGTTGGAATATAAGGAGACTAAACAACCCTCACAAAATCAATTTGCTGAGTAAAAATATTAAGAAGTCCAATCTGACTGTGGTCTTCCTGCAAGAGACCAAATGCTCGTCTGACTAGATTTAGATCGTAGGGAAAAAGATTTGGAAGAGGAGCGAAGGTATGGGTATCGATGCAAAAGGTTTTGCAGGAGGTATGGGTATTTTGAGTACATGTTCTCTTTGAGCAATTTGCATCAAGGGCACCGTCTGTTCTTCCCTGGGCTCCTGTTGTGATTGGACATGCTCAGAACTCAATTGAGTCTTTTGCATCTTAGATTGTGGCTCAATTATTTTTGTGTGAGTTTGCAATTGAGAACCGATTCTCTCAAGATTCTTCTTAAACTCTGCTCCCTTTTGCAGAGTGTCTTCCATTGAGGTAGGCTAAAGACTGGAAGGACCATCAAGGGTACCCTTACCTTTGTCCTTAGACTCAGTAGCAAGAGCGGCATCAGAGCTTGGTGCTTGCTCTTTTTCTTCTTTCTCCATGTTCTGCTTTTGAAGGTCTTGTTGTATCTTCAGTTTAGTTTTCCTGTAATGAAGAGTACAATCCTTAATGTCCTTTTGGTATTTGTAGAGACGAAACTTAACCTCAGAATCCTCGATCTTGCTCATTGCCTCTCGAAAATCCACAACTGCTCTCAACATAGAATCATTAGGATCATCTTCATGAACATAATGAGACTTAGCACGCTCATGTGCAAAGAGGTTGGGAAGCTAAGATTTTGGGTCATGCATCCTCTTGGGTGCCTCTCCCAAATTCAAGATAGAAATTTCTTTACCCAGCTCAACTGCATGGGTAGAATTCTAAAGTACAAGGGAGTCCAGATTCAAGGGAAATTTGGGCCATGCCTTTTTCTTGTGCTTTGTCAGCTTGGGAAAAACCCCATCGATAACCATCTGAAAGGCGAATTCTTTTAGTACCATACGATCAGGGACAATTCTCGGTAGTAGATGCACTGTATTGCTGCCCCAAATCCTCATATAGGAGAAATATTCTTCGACATACCAATCACCATGTACTGAAATTAATGCCGTGGCTCTCTGAGAAAATGCCGGAGAATCAGCCTTGAAAATTTTATGCATCGACCCAAGGAATACGTCGCAGATCTCGTAAATTTGAGGAAGGAATTTGTCCTCCCATATATCAGAAAAGTATATGTGCACCGGGGCACAATTCTTGTTTCAGTTACAATTTAAATCGGGGAAAGGAGAAGTTGCACAGAAAGCATCCATCACAAACCTTGACATGTAAAATTTTGGCTTTTGGTTGGTCAAGGTTTTCTGATAGTTCTCAATTTCATCTTTCAAATTGAAAGACAAAACCTGTGCCCAATTGAAAGAATCACATGTAAGCAAAATGTGATGAGCCACAAGAACCCACTTAGCTTTGAATAAGGAACAATTTGCCGACCCATACAAGTGACAAAACATAACTGCTAGTAATGAGAATGGTTCCCTAAACCAGAAAATTGGATAGGCATTAGTGGAGGTTATCAACTGTTCCCTAAACAGTTCTGTGTTGTTCATCCAAGACTTGACCACCTCTTTGTAGTTGAACCGGGTAATGGCCTCATCAAGAAATTTTGATGTCAAAAGCTGTCTAGGAGGGCTAAGCACACAAGCCTTAGCAAATACGTCAGAATGGAACGATGCAACTGGAGTATGGATATTGTCGTTGAAAGAGTGTTCTTTAGGGTTTGCATAGTCCAACGCCCACTTAACAAGGTCTGTATAGGGCATGAAAAGGGGTCTAGCAGCGATGTAGTGAAGTTGGGAACTCCAAATTCGTTCATAATCCGACTGATCATGGGTGACATAGGATAAATCGTCATTGTAAAAAATGGTGTAAATCCTGGACCAATCCAGGTACAAGGTATCATACACATGTCCACTGGTATCAGTGAACACACCGGCATTAGGGTCTTTGTTCTTTTGCTCCTTAAGAGCTGCTTTCGACCTGGTGTTCCTGGAGGTGGTGGACATTATCTCCGATTGGATTTTGGAAACCATGTTTAAAACAGTGACACGAGTTGAAACCAACAGAAAAAAGGTCGAGTGGTAATTACTTACTAGTGAAAAATCTTAGAAAACTATAAATCTGTGAGCTGGAGCAAGGAAAAATCTACAGTAAAATCTTCGAACACAACAAGAAAGCACGAGCAAAATGGTAAAAACAGTCGTAACTTCAAACATATTTAAAACCCAAAATTAAATGGTAAAAATTATGTAGACCGTAGATATAGGATATATGGACGACTACAATCGAAGCGACAAAATATAACAGGATAGTGCTAAGGTCCAAATAATTGTGATTTCCGATTTCCACGTTCCCAACTTTGGAAGTCGAAAATCAGGAAGTAAAGGTTCGACTAACAAACTTGTGAGTTTTCCAATTTCCGCAATCCGAAAAGCAATATTGCCGGCTTTCGCGATCCGAAAATCGAAAATCGGGAATATCATAAAACCCTTCGAAAAATAACTATATTTTTGCTTTCCGCAACCTAGATATCGGAAATTAGAAATCGAGAAAGAGACATTTCCTTATTGAAAATTATAGGACTTCCGAGATCCGAGCATCGAAAATCACAAAGCGGAAAACAAACTTCAACGAACCTCCAAAAAATGGATTTTCGCTTCCCGATTTCGGAAAGCGGAAATCGCAATCAAGAAAGATAGGGTGGAAAACAAATTAAAATTTGTTCCGAAAGTCAATAAATCCAAACAAACAAGGGTCATTAAAGAAATTTATATATGTTGATCCTCCGATCGCGTATGTCATTAATGTATTTAGTCATGAATTTTTTCAGGTAAAACTTTAGTCGTAAGTTGAGTCAGTAGTACCCATAAAAGTACTATAAAAATGTAATTTCTAGTCTCCCAAGGTAAGTAAAAAAGGTTTAGTTGCGGAAAGACTCAATATTTTTACCCTCTCGACGTTCCTTTGCACCTGTCGGTGCAAATGCTAGTTTAGAGCACTTAAACTTTAATATTTAGTCCACATCCATTTCAAAAGTTTGACAACAAAAATTGCAATGTACACAAACATCATGGAACATTATAAGAAATATAAGAAAAATGTAAAAAAACTAATAAAAATTGAAATTTTATAAAAATAAAACTAATTCTATAGAAATAAAAGGCATAGTTTAAATATTCTAAGTTTTTAATTTTTTTTGTCGTATTTTGTTAAGAGTTTGGTTCGAAATATTTAAAAAAATTTAGAATTATATATATTAGATATGAAAATTGCATAATTTAGGTGCCATGGGATATTCCAGGGTACTAAATTTATTTATAGATTTAAAAATACAATTTAAACACTTCCAAATTTAAATTTCACAACAAAACATACCCTAATTGAAAACTTAGAATAAATAAACTACTCCAAAATAAAAAAAACCTTCTTTTGATACTGGATAAAATGAGTCCCTCAAGTATTCAATAAAATATAATTAAAAAAAAATTCAATATATCACTTGATCCATTTCACATAAAAGCATTAAAGTAAAAATCCATAATATTCAAGCTACCACCACAAAATACTTATTTAAATTTATTTAAAAAATCCATATCAAAGGATTTAAAAAGTAAGGGTTGAATCATAGAATGTTTATTGGGCGTATGACACAAAGTCCATTGATTTTGGCAAGAAGCTTCAAAAACATTTTAACATATGTCTTTTTGTTTGGAATTTCTATAAAAAAGAAGATTTGGATTAGATGACCAAGTTTTTTGAATCTTACATTTTTATTTTGCAAATTCAAAATTTAACTGTGTTTTAATCCAGATTTTGATGGTAGAAATTGATTAAGTATCCTTACAAATCCCTGGACATTCAAAATTCTAGTACTTGACATTTGTAACCTGGTATTTGGAAAATCTCAACCATATTGTTTCAAAATCGTCCAAAAAAAATCACCTATGTCGACATAGGTCATCAAATATTTATAGTATACATTTTGTTTTCCTATATTTGTGTCGAGCTTAAAGTTAATTATGAATGTGTAAAACCTCTATGTACTTTTTCTAGTTCTCACCATAAAAAGTTGTAGGAAAATTTATATACAAACTAAAAAGAAACACTTAAAGTGTATCATATATAATATAAATGTACATAAAGATGCCTTACTCTTACTTTTGCAGATGGTGGTACAAAAGCTTCCTTTGAATCAATTTCCTTACGTCTAAAATCAAATACCCAATGCTAGACAACTAAATGTCCACAACTTTAGAACAAATTATGAAGAGAATTAAAACCATTAAAATCCTAAATCTCCACAACTTAAGAATAAATTATGAAGAGAATTAAAATCATAAAAATCCTTTGTAATACACTACAATACATAACATCCCTAACACGTCAAGGAATACGAAAACTTCTGTCGACGACAAGTGTCGACAACAATATTCATTTTAGTGTTGACGAGTAACTGAATTGATTGAAGTAATGGAGGCAATGAAATTTCATACATTTTGTTGATGAGTGTGGGGAGTTTGATTTTAAGCTACTCAATCTCGACTCTAATCAAAATGTATCCACCTTTACTTTGCTATGTAACAATTCATGGTAGGCAATGACATAACTTGTCGACTTGAAGTGGAAGGCATTTCTAGCATTTCCATGCTAGATGCCTATGCCTATGCCCATGCCCATAGGAAATAGATGCAACATCTATGGTACTTAATAATGATGCACTTTCGAGAAAAACCAATAGAGGCATACCCATTCCACATTACATTGACATAATTTATAATTTATGATGTAAAAGAAGACAAAGAATAGATTGCTAGAAGGGGAAGAAAAAAATTGTACTACCAGCATAGATCCAAATCCCAGGCTCTATCAAGCGTCAAGAGGCATCAAATCTTTGGAGGCGCAGACCTCTTCTTAAGTATTGCACTCAACTATCAACTTTAATGTGATTCAGACCAAAAGACACATTTTTTTATTTAAGGTCCACAAATAATATTTTTATTATTAATATTTAATACTATTTATGGCTGCATATAATATTTTTTATTTTGTTAGGAAAAAACATTAAAACATCTCCCCCATACATAGTTTTAAAACCATGTGCAAGGCCCTCCTAAAATCATGGGTTGTTTAGGAGGCCTTGCACATGGTATTAAAACCATTTGCAACTACCTCCTAAACCATGTACAACAAAACCATGGGTTGTTTAGGAGGTCTTGCACATGGTTTTAAAACCATTTGTAAGGCCCTCCTAAACCATGTACAATAAAACCATGGGTTTTTAAGAGGCCTTGCACAATTTTTTAAAACCATGTGCATGACCAACATTTTTTTTGCGGATAATTCAATTTTTTATTTTTATTATTTTTTATTATTTTGTTAAGTAGAAACATTACAACATCTCCCCTATATTGTGTTGTTTTTCTCACAGACATTTTTAATGGCAGATAGTTAATTTTTTATTTTTATTATTATTTTGTTAGGTAGGAACATTACAACATCTCACCCATATTAAATTGTTTTTGTGTCTGACATTTATTGTGGAAGATAATTAGAAGTTTTGTTTTTTATAGCTGACATCTATGTAACGTTACATAACGTTACAAGATCTCCCCCATACTGGGCTGTAGAGCGCCTCTCGGCGCAATAATAATTAGCACAACCACTTAACTTGTCGCTGGTGAACTGACAAGCTACAAGTTAAGTGCTACAATTAAGTTATCAGTGATTTGTTCTCAATGCATAGTTGTAATCACTGGTTGTTTATGCCTTTGCTACATGTTACCACTCGCCTTCTTCTTGTTTAACGGGTTGCCTGCCATGAAGCCTGTTATCCATGTATCAACTAAGAGTTATCCATGCATCGGCTACCATTTATCCCTAATATTATTTTTCTTTTTATAATTGTTTATTTTGAATTTGGAATGATTGCCATCAAATCAATTTGGACAATACACTTGTCCCATCTTCGTGCAATCTAGGAAAATCATAGGTGCTAGTCCACCCTAAATTCCAAGATACTAGCACAACCACCTATCTTGTGGTTGGTGAACACCGATATGCCACAAGTTAAGTGCAAAACATAAGTTATCATTCACATTCTTCTAGTTAAATGGGTTGTTTGCGAGTATACATCAACTACTAGTTATTCATGTATCAACTACGAGTTTCTTTTTATATTCTTTTTTCTTTTATAATTGTTTATTTCAAATTTAGAATGACTGCCATAAAATCAATTTAGACAATACACTTGTCTCATCCTTATAGAATCTAGAAAAAACATAGATACTAGTTCATCCCAAATTTTAAAATATAAACACCTATCAATGTAATTATACTTTAAAATAACAAGAAATCTCTTTGATGTTGTGCAAAGAATTACTTGTATTTTCAATACAACCGAAGTGTTTTCAGGTAGAGTTAAGTCACAAATCACATTCAATAAGTCAAAACACAAAACGATTCCTCTAATAGGCATGAGACAGAGTAAACTAGAGATTCATATGTAAAAAAATATCTAGTTCTTAGTAGAGTATTGCAACATGGTTTGGAACGAAAAACCTTGTTACACTGAGGTATGAGATCTTGTAATGCCTTCATTTTCTCATTTATCTAGTCCCTTTGCCTTTGTATGCAAGACTAAGAGAAAGTTAAATTAAATTATTGAACACATTATGAGTATACTCATCCTTTTTTCAAATTTTGTACTTAATGCAACAAAACTTCTTTTGGAGGTTGTTGTGCACGATGGAGGTTGTTTGTAGATTCATATTCAACATCCCACAACCAACCAAATCATTTGCTTCATTCCTCTGAAGTCTCGAGCATAACCGAAATAGATTAACTCTACACATATCTCAGTTGCACATCTATCACATAAAGAGTTTCAACTAACAAACATATCTCAGTTGCGAAAGACTCAAGATAATAAGTATTACAAGGATCTTTATCAAGTGCCATAGGTCTAACACTGTTAAGATTGAATTCATCATAGAACAATCCCAATCCCCAAGTAGTCCAAACATATAGAATTGCTAGGTTCAAATTCTGTACACATCAAATTCGGGAACAAGAATGTAGCCCAAGTATGTAAGCAATCATGACTTGTAGTTCAACATTTACCAATCCATTGGGCTTGATAACATGATTACGAGTATAATCTCTTCATTTATATGGCCATGCCTTCACAAAAAAAACACTACGCAAACCATAAGGTTTTATTCACCTACTAACATGCCGAAGCAAAGCTAACATCAATTCTTGAGTTGTCTGCAACCAATGCATACATAAAATGGAAAAAAAAACACCAATAAATTGTTTATAATGCTTTGAGAGAGACATTATGCAAGGGAAAAATATCATTGAATTTGATTACACACCCGCACAACTTAAAACAAATTTGTTAAAAAAACAAATTGCAAAATAACGTCGTGTTCTCCCTCTTGTAAAGCCATTCTCTAAAATAGATCACTTGAAAACACTTTGACAAGAGCAATGCTCACCTCACTCTGCACTTTTAATACTACACATATCTACCCTTAGCCTTGTTCCTTATCCTTTGAATCCTACACATATCTACCCTTCCTTAACTGTTACCTGAACCTCCAGAAGAGGAAGTAATCATTGACTTTGGGGCATCCATAATATCTGACATTTATTTGTCTCATAGGAGGCTAAACTTATATCAACATTTGAATTTTGGCACATTGCTTGCTCTAAATCTTTAACATGCCAATCTTTCTGGAGATTATCAAGTTTAGAGCAATCTGCATGAATCAATTCAATATTTAAGCCAATTACATAAGAAGTATATGACAGAAATCAATGAAGAGGATTCGCTGTCAGTTAATTATTGTAGATCTCTAAGGAAGATGCAATTGACAATTACATATGAAGTGTGACAGATACATAGCGAGTGTTGCTCCTGTTGTTGCATGTCCAATACAAAAGTAAATTGGAATCTTGGTGGTTTGTCCCGTATTTGTTCACATACATTCTGAAGTAATGAGACTATAATACCTGTAACCAACTTTCTACTATCATTTGGTCTAGTAGAGCATGCCTTACAATTAGGAAACGTTTTTCACAAACTTAACGGGAAATAATGGGAATGAAATGTTTCATAAATGGGATTTTGCCATTACAGAATTGCACAATGAAATAGCAAGCCTTTGCTTTTAGAGCCCAACTGAATCAGTAGACATAAATGCACTCTGCAATTGCATTTAACCAATATGCAAATGTGGACAAAATCAGCTATAATCAGACAGCCAAACTGACAAATTGAATGATACCAAAATCAGTTGTCCACAATATGTGAAACTCATGAATGCTTGTATCATATAAAATCCATCGAATGACAATAATATGCATTATCAATACATCAGTTTGATTTTCAAACCATAAGAAAATTCCGTCGACAGTATGCAATGTTAATAGATAAATTCATGGAGCTAGCTTCCAAATGACTATTATTGAAATTTTTTAGCCATATGTTTGGTGTTCCCAAATGAATTGATTGCACTCTAGCATACACACATTGTAGCATTGTAGCTTTGGACTCAACAACAAATCTGGTAATTTTCTACAGTAAAGTGTCTCCTATTTTACCTGAAAGACTTGTTCAACACATACATCGACAAAAGTTTGCTATGGTTCTTGTTGGCTATTTTTTAATTCCCAGGCCCATGGGTTGCAGTCTATTCAGAATCAGAAGAGTCATGCTCCATGTTTACAGGGGGAGCAAACATCCTTAGATTTGTACACGATTTGTAAAAAAATAAGGATGAAGGCAATGCAGTTAAAAATGCATAACTGTGGAAAAGGAAAAAAGAATTGTAAAGTGGGTGTTTCGATATACACTTGCTTTCTTTCTATTCGGTGATACTTATGAACATTCTTCCATGTAGGCCTTTTTTGTTGTCTCCATGTCAGCTTTTGCCAAGTGCAGAACAAACTTCCGTATACTATCTAAGTGCCATGTCAATTTTTGCCCAAGTGTAGAACAAACTGCCATGTCAATTTTTGCCCAAGTGTAGAACAAACTGCCATGTCGGCTTTTTGAAGTGCATGTGGCCTTGGTAAATTCAATGTTAAGGAATTTTGTAAAGTGGCAAATTCATGCAAAGAAAAACTACATATTAAGAGCATTTCTATTAAACAATTTCCCAAAATAACACCTCTTTCATAATGTCAATATCGTGATATTCAATGAAGGAAACCAATGTATGGAAAATAACTTGAAAATGGAACTATAATTGGCAAGGTGACAGTGTACAGAGATTTTCTTTAAACGCAGATGCATATTGAAATGGAAGGAAGAAGCACATATGCAAATGTATTCACTATATATGTTGCATCTTTCAACAATATTGCTAGTGTGATGTTTTTTTTGAAAAGTAACATGATATCCAATGCAACATACAAGGGCCAAATGATAGAACTTCGGCAGGAAAAATAGAATAAGTGTAAGGACAATTGTGTGCACACACATTTAAACTTCTAATTTTTGCATTTTTTTTCCTTGATAAAGAAAACTATGGTATGAAAACAAACATGAAATCTCGATAATCATGTGTCAAAAGGATTAAACACTTGTATTTAGGAGCACATTAAGTCCATCTAGTTACAAAAGGCTCAATAGAGCAAAAACAAAGGACACGATTTCCAAGTTCTGATAGACAGTCATTGACACGAAGCCCAAAAAACTGTGACCCACAGATCAGAAATGAAATAGTTGGACACAAAAAAAAACATAGCAAGTAAGTGTAAAGTTTTTTTAAAGAGTTGAACACACTAGTGACTATAGATAGGTTTCCTGATCAAATATTTTCAAAAAAGAGAACATGCTAATAGAATAGGAAGAGACAATATCCTTGTTCCACAAGAACTATACACCTACACATACACACACCTAAGATTCATTGTTTTTCTGCTAAATCCGTGACAATATTATCAACCACCATTTCTATTGCCCCTTTCTGCTGAAATGTCCACTGTAAGTCAAGGTTGAATGAGATATCATGTAATTTCAATAAGTTTTGGCAGCCATTCTTCAAAAGTGTTTTTTCTGAAAGTGTAGCATATCTCTTTACCAGATGATTCTAATATGCAATAGAGGGTATGGTCGTAAGAGAATGTAGTAGCTTTTCTACATTTTGTGCAATAACGCAATCCTTACATGTCTAAATAGCTGCAAGGATCAACTTGTGGCAGTTGGTGCAAAAAGGCTCAAATGGAGGAGAGTTAGCACTTTTTGCCTTTAGGACACCTTTAACTTGTAGTAAGTAATTGGTAGATATCATTAGTTTTTTGTTTTGTTCCTCCAATCAATATTAACTGAAAATGTTATAGATTGATTGGACAAAAATGATGTTTGTGTAGGAGAAGGAGTAGCAATAGAATCAACAATGGAAGAAATAAAAAACATGCTTTGGTAGAAATGAGCATAGGGTGTAGTCATTTTCCTGGACAGTAGATTGTGCAAGAATTTGCAAATGTGTCATTGTACACTAGTCATTCAATGACTCAAAAAATGAGGACATCCCAGGGCACAGATTTCAAGATCTAGTCCCTCAATTTCTAACAATGGTTTTTAGCAAATACATGGGGACACATCCTGAGGTCAATTGATGTTGGACTTAAGGAAGAATTCTGTGAAAGCATCAAGTATTTGTAGCTGACCAAAAATCAATAAACTTAGTTCGTGTTAAGAACACAAGCAAGAATCTTTGTCTGTGTTTCAATTTAGGTTGAAATAGGTAGATATCCAAAGAACAATTTGAAAGGGTTAGTAGTGGTGAGAGGAAAAATGTGAATAAAGACATACTCACAAGTGCAGTGTCCTATGTAGTTAGTCCATATTTTATATGTCATATTGTTTGTTGTTTAATTGTCAACTTGTTATAATAACAACAATAGAACCAACATAATACTGGATGTTGCATGCTCACAAGCCATTTATTATAGTGTTTGGTGCAAACCTACAATGATGGCAAATTTCTGGTGTATTCTCAACAACAATCCTATCAGTGAAATGTATATAACAATGCACATCACTTCTCTCATAAACGGTTTTATGTTTTATTGCAAAGTCTGTGATGTGTACACTTGATCCACATGAGAAATGAGGTATAAAATGGGTAATGAGATTGTTGCTAATGGTCACTGAGATAGTTAGTTGGCCATTCTTGTCAACCAAATCAACATGCATGAGTTGTGCCTTTGCAAGTGAGTTTGAGTGCCTAGTGCATGTTGGACTACATACAACTAGGACATCACCCTCAAAGATATTAGTTGGCCTTCTTGTGCAAAGATCAACGATTGAGGAGATTGGATTGGTACATGCCTTAAATTTGTTAAATGCAGGCAATTTGTTATATCATGTGAAGGGAACAAAGATCTAGTAAGATTGTATACAATTGGAAGGAAAATTAATACTAAAAGGAAAAAGTTTACAACCTATTTTTTTTTCTTGACAAAGTTGAGGACATTACTGTTGGGATACTTGTTCCTCTTACATATCTATCTCACTCTACTTAGAGGATATAAGGTCCAACTGGGATACATGGTTTGAGAGTTAACATGATAATTAATGTGATTGGATATAGCTTAGGTTGTTAAAAAAATGAGTTAAAAGAAATAGAATATCCCTTTCTAAAACATGGATATTTTCATTGTGTAGGTCAATAGTGATAGTTGGGTTGGAAGAAGTGACTATTGGTTCATTATCAAAACAAAGACTATAAAATATTATATAGGAAAAAATCAACCATGCAAACAATTGTACCATGTTTAATGACAAGTCTAATATCCAAGAAGAATGAGAAATTGCAACAACAAATAAAACTTTTTACCTTTGTGAATCTTGGTTGGGTTAAGTGTCTCAACCTAAAGGTTTCCAATTGGAGAATGTTATAGGAAAAAGAACATTGATATCAAAGGAAACATCCTATCAAAAATATGCATGGAACCATGATTCCAAAGCATGGTTACGCTTCCTCCTCATTATTGCAAGTGTCTACCTTTTCTCACAAAGTGGTCCCATTGTGTGGTATCTTCATATTTCTTTGGTTTTCTTGCCTCTGGAAAGTGATCAAGTGGGGTATTCATTTGGACAGCATGGTTAGGTTGCCTCATTATTGCAAGGTGTCCTCATTTGCCCGCAAGGTGGTCCCATTATGTGGTTTCTTCGTATTTCTTTGGTTTGCTTGCATTCACAAGTGGGTAAGTGGGGCGCACATCATTCTCTTCATTTTTCCATCATTATTATTGCAATCTTCCTATGTCTTTGACATAAGTGA
This sequence comes from Pseudotsuga menziesii, assembly GCA_001517045.1. NCBI lineage: Eukaryota > Viridiplantae > Streptophyta > Pinopsida > Pinales > Pinaceae > Pseudotsuga > Pseudotsuga menziesii. The sequence goes on along the minus strand of LPNX010752710.1, from coordinate 167,827 downwards.
AAACAATATCTTCAACAATATTCATCTTCATCTTGGACATCAATAGAGTCCCCTTGTCTTTGACATCAATGACAAAAATATTTCTAACAATCTTCCCCTTTCTAATTGATGAGAACCCTTAGTCAAATCTGTAACAATCCTATAGTACCTCCTCTTGTCTACAACTCTCTTTTTGTCCACAATTCTTCCCTTGTCTACGATTGTCCTCATGTCTACAACTTCTCCCCCTTTGACTTCGATGGTAATGGGTTGCTTCCCTTGATCTTGTGCTTCTCCTTAAGCACTTAGTGGTAAGAGGAGAAGGATATCATTCCTTACTTCATCTATTTTTTTCTTTTTGACTTCATTGAGTATGTATACATTGTTTGAGGTTACGATGAAATTGCCACTAATCTTCCTGAATCTTCTTTCCTTATCTCATACCTTTTAGAATGAAAGGTGAGATTGTAACCTTGATCAGACATTTGTCATACACTTATAAGATTATGTTTTATCCCTTCAACAAGCAAGACGTTCTGTGTTTTAGTCTTTCCATTATCAAGACTAACAATACCTTTTCTAGCTATCTTTGCAGAAGAATTACCTCCAAAAGTAAAAATGCCTCCTTTTTCTTCTTTCGAGGTGAGAAACTTAGTATGATCCCCTGTCAAGTGTTTTGAACATCCATTGTCAATGTACCAATGGTTCCATTTATATTGAGCATAGAGTTCAAGTCCACATTCTTCCTTGTTTTGTTCCTTTTGCTTCTAATCCTTAGAGTATCCTTCTTTCTGTTTGGAAATAACACCTTCTTCTTTGTTTTGTTTAGGAGATCCCACTATGTTGCTTCTGCAGTAATGGGCTATGTTTCAATTATAGATTTCAATGTCGTAATCAAGCAAGGGAGCAAATGAATTGTAGTTTTTATCAACAAACCCATGAGCACTTATGGTTTTGTCGTTAACAAAATCATCCTTTGAGGTTTTATAAGGACCTCTATTTATGTTTCTCACATGATCACTTCTTGCATAAGCTCTACAATCACTACAAGAAAAAAGGCCTACGGAGAGGGGCAAAAAACGTCACCATAACCTCATTGGTGACAGTCAAAAGGGTCTTCGTCACAAAAAACTGAACGTCACCAAAGGCAACAAAGCCAAAAGGAAAAGAAGATATGGAGACCAATGTTATTGGAACCGGACCGGTCATCAAACCGACGAAGCCCAAAATGTGAACTGGACCGGAACCGACAAAAAACCGGGTAAAAAACCGGCTGACTAAAAAATACATAAAATATTCATATTTTGTAAAAAACATATATAAATTCATGTGCATACATATGAATACAGGACATGATCATTCTTGGGACAGCTACCAAACTTGGAGAATATATCCCATGTCATCGTGGGTAATACACATCAAACATCTTGTCCATCATTTCCAGGCATGTAATCAAATTCTTTAATGAACCATGTATATATGAATATGCTCTTCCAAGTCTGATTTTGATGTGTCGAATAGTTACTTCTATATACAAAGTTATATATGATGCATTCCACACACTTCGTTTGATGAAACAACCTCAAATCAATCAACACAAGTCATAGAGAGAATTTCCAGTGGTATGGTATTGGGCAGTGAGTTTCAACAGCAAACATCTGAACTGTTTGTTGAAAATCCTTAACCAAACTAGCAGCAGAAATGCCCTAAGTCAGTTCTCAAGTAAGGAATATCACCTACAGTAGAAAACAACCTAGTGGTGTCAAACTATATGCTACAACAGTACAAGACCAAGCCTTTTATAGAAGTCATAACTCAATGTCTTCACAAAGTCATCACAGTCAGATTGGGCCCGACTTGCAAGTTACAACAGTAAATTAAAGTGTGTATTAGCTCTCATTTCAACTCTTTGATTGGGTTAAACAATTTAGTTCATTTTTGGCAGAAGCATGGAGTCAATTAGAGATATCTTTGATGAAAATTTGAAGAGGCTAGCATCACTTAAGTACATGCTCCAATATCAAGAATATTTGGCATTGCGTGATGAGGTATGTGCAACATTGTATTTTCAAGACTACTACACTCTCAAGTATGGAAACTGGCCCAATGATTTGCACCTGAGTTGGGATGAGAAGGACATGATCATTCTTGGGACAGCTGCCAAACTTGGAGAAGATATCCCATGTCACCGTGGGTAATACACATCAAACATCTTGTCCATCATTTCCAGGCATGTAATCAAATTCTGGTTTTAAAAAAAAAATTGAGTTTCCTGAGTCCCTAGTCCAGACCGGCCGGTTCGGCCGGTTTTGGCTGGTTCCATACCCAGTCTGGACAAAAATCCGGTTTTTTGAAATTTTTTTGCTGACCGGACCGGCCAACCCTGTAAACCGGTCAGACCGGCCGGTTTTGCCGGTTCCAGTCCGGTTCCGATAACACTGATGGAGACAGGCTAAGTCCTTCACCAATAAGCATCAATCGTGATGGTTAGAGGCCGTCGTCAATTACAAAGGACAATAGTGACATAGCTTTAATGACCATTACCATAACCTCATTGGTGATGGTTAAAATGGCCTTCCTCACCAAAAAACGAATGTCGTTAAAGGTAGTGTAGCCAAAAGTGAAGGAGATATCGAGATGCACTAAGTCCATCACCAATAAGCATCAATTGTGATGGTTAGAGATTGTCTCCAATTCCAAAGGACAACAATGACAATATAGCTTTAATGACCGTTACCATAACCTCATTGGTGACGGTTAAAATGGAATTCGTCACCAAAAACTGAACGCCATCAAAAGTAAAGGAGATATGGAGACTCGCAAGGTCAATCACTTGGTGACGTCGCCATGTACTAGGTCCATCACCAATAAATAATTATTGGTTTGGTCAGTGACCATCGCCAATGGAAAAGAATAATGGTGACATGTCTTCAATGACCGTCATCATAACTGTTGTCACCAACCTTGTAGTTGCCTATGTATGGTGGGTCCAGGATGGATGGTAGAGGGGCAAGCAACTAAGGAGGCGGAACCAAGACCGCCTAGACTCCCAAATGGATGTTGTCACGTCAATCAAGGCAACCTTCACTTTATGTTATCTAAGTCCAAGACAACAAAGGGGGAGACCCAGATCTACTCCCGACAGGAGAGATCAGACCTAGACACTAGATCAGATCAAGTAGGCTTGAGGTACGTAAGGTGTAAGGTAATTGAAGACCCTAGATCTATGGGAGATGTTACCAGGTGTGCCCAGGCTTTGGATTAGGGTTTTGGAAGTGTTAAGTTCAATCCAAAGTGGAACCAAGGTGACTTGTGGGGTTGATACAAGATCTGGGGTTGAGGTACTAGAAACTGATGAAGATAAGCGTTGCCTTGGGAAACGTAACCGAGGTAGGGTGAGTGAGGATAGAGTTGGGACTATCTAGTACCAAAGGGACAAACTCAATGAGAGATATAACAATGTCATATTACCTGAGTCATCGAGGAGTAGTCAATTTTAGGGGGAAAGAGGTCAAAAGAGGGCTAGCGCTATGCTTGGATATAAGTTCCTGTTGAGCCTTGGGTAATGGAGTCAGTATTTGCACAACGTTAAAGTGAACTCACCTGGGATATGCCCTAATCTATGAACCCAGAAAAAGTGTTTGGCTCAGAAGATTCAGTTTACAGGGAAACCAACAGAAGGAGGGCTAGTGCTAGGGTTTGGAGAGGTAGATCTGTAGATCTAGGACAACCAGGAGATTATCAACTCATCATTGTAGAAGGGATGAGATTAGAATGGCCCAATCTACAAACCCAAGTCAGAAAATTTTAGGAAAAATCAGATCTGGAAAATTCAAAATTTGATGAGGGAAACTAGGATGCTGAAAGTCAATTTTTCAGATCTAGGGCTATCTAGAAGGAACTAGCTCAACATTGGGGGTGTTCTGGAATGAGGGAGACCTGATCTACAAACCCACGTGATTATTTTCCAGAAAAATTCAAAATTTCAGTAGAGGCGTTGGGGTTTGAGCAGTCAGAAAGTCAAATCTAGGGAAAACCAGTCACAATTTGGACAACACTGAGGATGATTTAGTGAGAGGGATGCCCTATCTACAAAACCCAGAAATGGTTTGTTCAAAGATCAAGCAGTTCCTCGTTTAAGTGTTTTTTGGATTTTTATTATTTAGGAGTTTTTCAGAAAATTTGAAGAAAAGCAGGTACAATGGATTGAGATCTAAAAGAGAAGAGACTTACTTGATAGATTTTACTTGGAAATGCTTGTAGATGCCTTGATGATAATGATCCCCTCCATCCCGATCAATTCTGGAAGATCTGAGTGAGTTCTAGGACCAACGTTATACTCCAAGTGACCAATGCGCCCCCTATCCTGCACAAGCAAATGTCAACAATATCAAATTTGCTGTACCACGAAAGAAAAAGCTAGATCTGCAGAAAAGTAACAAGAAGTAATCATATATCACAATGAAGCTAATGAAAACCCCCTGATACAAGATGAAGACAATCCGAGCAAGTTGAGGCCCCCCTGCAAAAACGCTCCAGCTGAAAACGCCCTCCTGTAGACAAGACAATGATCCCGAAAAAAGATATAGATATCATAAAATATTGCGAATGCTAGGAATCAAGATATTTTCCAATCACCACTGAAGAACATCAGATGCAAAGCATATCTAGAAAATATCCACAAAAAAATCTTTCTATTATTCAAATTCAAGAGCCAAAGACCCCTTACAAATGAGAAGCTCTCTGCTTTAAATAGAAACGAGAGAACCAAAATCGTAACCACTTTCAAAACGAGTGGTTAAAATTAAAAGATAAAATGTTCTAATCAATGGTTGAGATGAGCTCAACATACAATACATGGATCAATATAACCATAAAGTACCAAAGTGGACTAAATCACCCATAAAGAGGGTACCCCACTCAACAAGAAATAAATGAAGCACATGGTGGGTCCATGGAGTGTTAACTAACTCCCTCTAGGTGCCCCATGGCATAATAAAATAAAATAATATTTTAATTTTTTGACTTTGTGCCTCTTTGAGAAAATCGTGAGCCTCCCAAAAGCTTTAGAAAATAATATAAAAATGCCCAAAAAATAGGTGTGGGCCCAATCAGGTGTTGCAACTGTTGGAGAAGGTGTGGAGGACATCACACTCATCATCAGGACTCATTCCATGTCATTTCCTTGCATTAGTAGCCTAAATCGATTCCTTCAGTAGCCATTTAATCATTTTTAATCTGCCTCGGGAAACATGAACCTGCCAAAACAACCTCCTAGGGTGCTTGAGTTGTCAAACTGAGCCCACCAAGCACTCTGGGATGAGGGTACTATGGTACAATCAAGTGGATGCACCCCATATGCCCCATACAACTCCTTAGGAGATCAAATAAAAACATCTCCATGCTCAAACAGATCATCCTATGAAGCAAAACTGCATCTAGAGACTAAAATGAGCCTGACCATCTCTGCAAGTGCTAGGAATTGAAAACAAACTATCTCATTAGACTCTAAGAGTCCAAATCCATCTAGGGTGTATACTCATACCACTCTTAGGTCTCTACCTGATCATCAACCATAGACAATAAACAATATAATCATCTGTAAATGACCAGATACCAATAATATAACTCAGACTATCATCCATCTGCTGCAAGTGTTACAAGGCTAAGACATGCTCTACAAATCATTTAAGTAACATTCATAACAAGTAGCAGTCACCTCACTGACGGTACATCAACCAAATGCATATATAGAGTTTTATTTATTATTACTTAGACTAGACTTTTAGGACTATACTCACTTCATAGTTGTAGTCAATTTACTAGTGAAAGGTGAAGGTTGAAATTGACAAGGCTAGGGAAAATGATGACTACCAACTTAACATTATGACACTTTGGATATGGAAAGGGAATACTTACTATAACCACATGCCGGACAAACAATAACACAAGGAATGGTGGTGCCTCACAAATGGTTAAGTTGTTCAGAGATTGCTTATTCAACTTAGGCATCATGTCTACATCAAGTTTGATCCAAGTTCATTAGGACCATCAATTTTATTTCCATGGCCTTTTCGGCCTATATGATCCTTTGGGACTTCACCAGTGCTTAAAAGCACAACTAATCGCAGCTTTCATCCAGGATACATTCAAATTTACAAGGTCAGCATATATTTTAATCATTGCTTTTTTAGGACCTTTTTCTTATACCCTTCGAGGGGTATTTTTAGCATTTCATTGCTCTTGCCCTTTTCAGATATGTATTAAGAAACACATTCTAGATTTTGCATTTTTCATGGGCGCATAGATACATTTTCAACACAAGTAGTACATGAGCTTTTAGTTTTAGCCAACAACATCTCAAGTGACTAGGGGGAGTTCTGCATGCTGCCAAACATCGGGACAACTGACCACAATGATTTAGGCATACAATCCAACTCATCAAAGGAAAGTCCCGTCACCAACTCAGAGTCGAGACACAATATAAATAGGGAGGCTTGTCCAACAAAGGTTCTAGCAGGGAAAGGTTCTCCATGCCACAAGTCAAGTAGTAAATCGGGTTAAACAAAACTGGAAGGTAACGGATGGGTGGAGACAATGAATAATGAATCCAACACTAGCAAGCCAAGTTATGGTGGGAATGACTACCTCTATTCTCCCTAGGGAGGGTAAAACCAATGAGTATAGATCAAGAACTTCCAAGTCTAAGTAGGGACATCAATACATAATACAATTACATCCAAGTCCATATAATTATGACCGCCGGATCATGACAGTACATGTTAATACATGCCACAAAGATGAGTATAAGAGCAATGATAACCATAACACCATATAATAAAAGTTGAGTCATAATCATGCATATAATCCATCTGAACCAGCATATGTCCAATGAGAAAGTGCTAATATAAATCTGGGCATCAACAACTGCTCTGTAAATGACTAAATGGCTACATTAGTCCTCAAATCTGAGTGTCGTGAGACTCAGTCCTGACATGGGAGAGTACAATAGTCCACGAATAAAATAATGATCTGTCAAAACTGCTCATCTCACTCTTAATAAACATCACTCTTAATGGTGACGACCACAAATAAACATCACTCTTAATTTCCGCAACGGTGACGTGCACGTGATTAAATGTCATCATTGAATTTTTCAGTAATTTTTTTCATCTTTCAGTTCGAGAATCACCTATAATAGTTGCATAGTTCCTCAAAAGCTTAGTTTCTAATATCCTCTATATCTATTATCCTCATATCTTTCCCCCTTTTTAGCGCTTAAATTATGACTAATTCTAGGGTGACACAAAAACCTTAAAATGTGTAGGAAGAAAGCTGCTCTATTTCAGTCAACCTCTTCCGCAACCCTTTTCAAACCAGTTAGACCTTTTCGACACCTCTCCAACTCGTTTACTAGGAGAGTGAGCATGAGAATGGAATTATGTGAAACCCCGTATTACGCCTTACATATATCACAATAGATAAGTGACCCAACCTCCAAGAGATGAGTTGAACACAGTACTGGACCCACAAATCCTCAGCGTAAAAATGAACGACTAGGACTGAAAAACCCTCCAAGATTGGTGAGGATTGAACCCACACAGATAAGCGAGATGAACAAAGGATTGAACCCACAGATAAGTGAGCTAAACAAAGAAGTGAACCCACAAACCCTCTGTGTAAACCTTTTGGGAAGATAAACCTTCAAACATGGCAATGGGTGGCAATGGGAATGGGAGATAAACCTTCAAACATGGCAATGGGTATGTCCAATCAGTGCTTTTTGTAGAGACACAACAATGTGGTTATGCGCTTGCTTTTCGGTGTTTAGAAATGAGTCAGGATAAACACAATATTTCAAAGGACAGTCACAACATCAGTAACAAAACCACAACCATAGCCTGCCATGGTATCAAAACGTTACGAAATAAACCTTTTCAAAAGACAAAACCACGTGTCGAAAACCATCAAAACAAGTGTCAAAATAAGATAGTCAATATCCATGAGGAATCTATTAAGACTTCGTCTTAGTTATTTAACACCTTCAAAGTATATATATATATATAAGGTAGATATAAGCTCTAATATAGAGGCATATCATTAATTCCATTAATTCTGCGTAGGATCAATATAAATAAGAATTGAAATTGAACCAATTCATCGATCCATTCAGATCCAACGACATATAATGGAACCACGCAACCATTAACACTGTGTAGCACAATGCTTATTGTTGAAATGTTCTCTATCATGTAGGAGATGCTATGCTTTGCACAAAAATAACATTTCTCGAGTTTCCTTCGCTCCAATTAAACTCCTACAAATCGTCGACCTGCACACGCCAAAATTAAAATGAAAGCCAATATCTCCACGAATTTCTATCCA
>LPNX010752710.1:0-150746 GCA_001517045.1 Pseudotsuga menziesii | reverse complement strand
TCGGTGAAGGAGTAGACCTCTTGTCCTCCCACGTTGTCTAGTACTTCATCAGTGAACGGTGTTGGAAATGGATCATGAAGTGATGCATCGTTGAGTTTTCCAAGATCAACACAGATCCTGATGTCCCCTTTTGTTTTCTTCTCTTGCACTACCATAGGGCTAACCCATTCGCTTTCCTCTACTAGCTCAATGATGCCTTCTGCTAGCATTTTATCAATTTCGTCCTTCACTTTTTCTTTGTAGCGCGGATTCAATCTGTATGGGCGCTGCTTAACTGGTCTAGCATCCTCCTTTAATGGTATCCTCATGACTCCCAGGTCTCCAACTATTCCCTTCATCTCTGTGAACTTGGTGGGAAATAGGTCCTAATAGTCATGTAGCAGATCTGCAATCTGTCCGACTGTTTCATCATTCCAGTAGTCTCCAATAGAGGCAAACTTAGGTTCTGCGTCTGTGCCAATATTGATCTTTTTAATCTTGATGGGCTTGGTGATCCCTGGAATCTCTAACTGTGGTCCCTCCACTTCGCGAGTGCCTTCTGATTCTGGAATGTTGGTGTTGCGAGGATCCTCATCCGCCTCCTCTGATTCTGATGCAAAATTATAGCATTCCAACGCCTCTTCTAGCTGGATAGTCCACTCAGGTTGGACTGGTACTGAGATGGTGCGATCCTCAAAAATCTTTGTCTTGATTATATCTAGGGCCTGGGCAACACTTGGATGTTCTAATTCAAACGCAAAGGTGAGTAGGAAGCTGTCTGTCATAAGCGGCCATGTGGTTGTTCCTTTGCGCAGCTCAGTCTCTGTATACCAGTTCCTTGGAACGGTGTCCAATGTGTGAATGAATCTGTGAACCCATTCATCCTCTGGAATGTCCGACCAGTTCTGTTCACATGTCTGAATGTGTATCCTGGGGTCAGTTTCTCCTGTGTACTTGTGCTGAACATACCTTCTATCGTCAGAAAATCTGATCACCATCAGTCTTTTGATATTATCCCATGATGCGATACTCTCTTTGTGCGCATACCACCACCTTGCAGGTGTGGCTCGAATTGCAAGGTCCATAGCTGCGATCCGCTGCTCATGAGGAATTTGTTGCTCGATCTGTTCAAAAAAATCCTGGATATCTGTCAGACCATGATATGATGGAGTCTCAGTGATCTCGGTGCCAATCCATCGTAGTGACTTACTGATAAACGCACATCTGCGCGCTGAGACTTCATAAAGTCTGTTCTGCCAGTTTTCTAGACCAACATCAGAATCCGATGCGCATGAGCTGTCGCATCGCCAGCTAATATGCCCTTCTGCGGTTGGATTGATGTAGTCATCCTGGTTCGCAGTCATCTGGTAGAAACTATCGATGTTATGTGCCTCTTCCTCTGCTCGGATAGGTTCAATATATCTAGGTCCTTGGTAAGGATCCAGCGGTGTGATGACTCGGATCTGCGCATTCTCGAAGGTCATTTGTCTTTTCTTTAGGTCAATGACAGCTTTGCTGCCAATTGCCCAATCAATACTCAATAGTGCTGGATATGGTCGACTGTCACCAATGATTTCTATAACCTCGAAGTCCACGAAAGTACGAACTCCGTCAATATCAACTGGCACCTGGGGTAGTCGACCCAATGGTGATACTCGCTGCTGATTAGCTAATCTCAGGTGGATAGGTGATAGGGCTAATTGAGGACTACCCATCTGTTCCCATGTCTGCTTAGTTAGAACATTCACCTTTGATCCTAGATCTAAGACAACCTCATCCATTTCAAACTCACCGATCTGGGCTGTGAATTTCATCTCTCGTCCTGTCCTTGTATGTCTTGTAATATTATGGACAGCGCGGTGTGCACTGCCCGAGAGAGAGGGTTGCTGATACTGATCTATCATACGCTGTAGCTCACCGACAGCTTTATCATTTCTCAGGAGTTTCAAGCAGCTGTGCAGGAAGGCTTGTACACTTCCCGTCGATTCATCCTCGTCACATTTTCCCGATGTGGTAGCCTGCTGTGCCTGCTCAGGGCTATCGCTATAAGGTACTTGCTGTGGTACGCCCCTAGACGGCGGTACCTGCGGTCCTGATAGTGTAGGTTCATCAAAGGAAGCCTTAGCTTCCTGAAAGGTCTCTTTATTCTTCTGTAGGTCGAGTGCTGTTGCTTTACTAGGAGCTCTACGCACCCACCCCTGACTTGTGTTCCTTCCGGTCTCCTGTGATGTGCCACTGGTGGAAGCACCGCTTCGAGTCACAATGTTGACTCTTGGTTTTGGTTCTGCCTTCTCAGCAACGATAATTTGGATGTTCTGGTGTGTGGCTGGTTTAGGGTCTCTGATCTTAGCTATCAAGATAGGACACTCTTCTATGGTATGATCATAAGATTTGCAGTAGTTACAAGTAGTAGTGGCGTTTTGACAGTCCCTAGCATAGTGTCCCGTGATTCCACAATTATAACAAGTGACCGGTCCACGACCTTGGCCAAAACCTCCTCCTCGGCCAAAGCCTTCTCCTCGTGCGAAGCCTCCTCCACGGCCTCGTCCTCTGAATCCTCCTCCACGGCCTCCATAAGCCTGATCCGGCTGTGGTCCTGTTGCTGGACCCTGTGTGTCTGCTTGGACTCTGTACACATCATGTGTTCTTTCTGACATGAGATCATAAGCTCCGCAATCTTGTTGATCATGCCCGACGGATTTGCAGAAGATACAATATAGGTTTTTAGGTGTCTGTATATACTTCTGAAGCAAAGGGCATTGCTGAGGTGGATGTCCTTGTGTTTTACATATTTCACACCATGGCCCTTGTGTTCGTGGTAAGGGGTTAGGAGCCCCTGACGCTAAATATTCTGCAAAGACTGGACAGTTATCTTTACTGTGGCCCTGTGCTCTACACTTTATGCACCATATGTCTTGCATAACCTCTTTCCCTTTTTTAAGTTCGTGTATCTGTAACGTGAGGTTGGCCAACTGGGTCTGTAGAGTTGTCATGCCTGTATTGGTTTCTGCTAAAGGTGAAGCCTCTAGTTTCATTGCCATCTCCAGCGCTTCATCTTGAGTAGTAAGTTTCTGCTGCATTAGTGGCATTTTGATATGAGGGAGCAGTGCTGCAATAAACCATTCCTTATGCTGCTCCGGCGCAAACTCAAAACTTACTTGGTCTATAAGAGCTTTGAATTTCTGGTCAAAGTCCCATACTGACTCTGATGGTAGCTGCTTAATATCCTTAAGCTCTGTGATGCACTGAGACTCAGACTTAGGTTTCTTAAATTCTTGAATCATGGCGTTCTTGACCTGGGAAAGCGTCTTGGGTAATGTAGTATACTTTATGTACCACGTCAAGGCTCTGTCTCTGAGTGTGGTGACCAACTGTACAAGTTTAAGGTTATCGTCGTTGATTGTTTTAATGGTCCACATAGCTTCGCATAGGAACCAATGCTGTTCCGGGTCTTCTGCTCCTGTACCTTTAAAAATAGGTAGCTTCATGTCGTCTCCCATTCTATTTCTCTGTGGGGGGTTCTGACTGACTGGGGTACTACCACTCAGTGGTGTAGGTGAAGGTGCGGTAGAGGGAGTAGGTACGGACTATGAGCTAGTAGATGGAGTACCTACGGGGTTATTCTGAGTCCCTGTCTGTTTCTGTGGAGTATAGGGGTGGTAAGGGATACCCCCCTCTGGTTCTTCTGTGGTGCTAGGGCTCTGTTGTCTAATACTGTCTGAACTGTCTTCAAATACAGGAGAACTAAAATCTACTTTATACTTCTTTCCACTACGTGTTCGTCCAATGTCATCAAAATCACTTTCAAATTCTTGTGACATTACTAGCTTTACTTATTCATCTGAGACTAGATCCATTGTTCCTTTTTCATATAGCAGCATCTTAAGGGACAAGTTTAGAGATATTAGATACTTACCACGGTATCCTCTGAAGAAGTATGGTTCAGCTGCGCTGAAGCTCTTTCGCTGGTCAACTGCAAATTCTGTAACGTAGCCTTCTAGCACACTGGTAAGCCAGAAGTCCACTGCTCTCGTAATCGGATTGTCAAGGTTCTGCACGGTCTAAATCAGCTCCGGTGTCCAGACAATGTTTCTTTTCTTCTTGAATGTGTTCCTATCTGTCAACTTGGATAACCAATCGAAAAGCTCGTTTCCGTAGGTTGTAAAAAATATAGCGTGTATGTCTGAAGCGATATGTTTTTCTAACCAGGCTTCTGTGCTTAGTCTCGGACTCCTATTCTCTTTCTTGGTGAACTCCCTTAAGTATGAATCCAGCCACTGGTGAAATTTTTCCCTAATAGGATGCCAACAGAACATTGACTCCCAGTCGTTTAAACTGGCAACGGAACCATTTGTTGATTGCATGGGCAGACCCGGGTTTACTATAATCAATCAACAACACCCCTAACTCACTGGCCCTTTTGGCGACAGACCGCGAAGCGATCTGAAGTCTCACCCGAAGTGAATCTGATGGGTTGGCCAAGACTCAAGTGTCTTGGACCAGGTTCTGCGCATCCCACGTCTCTTCTCTTACTCCTGTGATTCACAAGGTCAGCTATCTCTACGCATCGCACGTCCTCGTCTACTCGCAGCACTTTTAGCCATGCGATCCTTATCCACGCGCCAGTCGCACGGTTTCTTCCCACGTCGCACAACTTCCACTTACTCACAATATCTCCAACCTTATCGCATCTCTGCGCACCGCGGGACACCCAACCTCTCCTCAACGCTAAGCCCTTAGCTCGCAGTATCGCGCACCGCAGCTCCTCTGCCGGTGCGATATCGTCTCCCTGCGATATCTTACCACTACGACTTTGCACTCTTAGCGTTGACTGTGTCGATGTGCGAAGCTCTACTTCCCAGAAGTTATATTGTGATTAAATGGTCATTAGAAACAGACGTAAAGGAGTCTTTAAGCAGCTTACTAAAATACTTCAACTTATCTCTATCTTCTTGCATTATCATGAGCTGAACAATACATACATTCACTTACTGCAACTAACATCATATGCATAGCAACCAGTAACAATAAGCAAGTACAATCACATTCATGCAACACATAACACGCAGATTTAACGTGGTTCACCCCCAGGATGGGAGCTACGTCCACCAAACTGTGCTTCTATTATATATCTTGAGGGAAGTTAGCACAGTCTATTGCACCGCATATGTAGCGCGAAATCTCTTCTAGATCTCTGGCCTATTTCTATCTCTATATTGCCTTTCTTTCAATATATCCTTCCCTCTCTTCCTCTCTGTGGATGGTTACATACAGACTCAAATGACTCACAGACAAGCTAAGTGTCTGGATCATTACAACACAGTCTGTCTGACTGACTCCTGAGTCTACTTCAAAAATGATCTACTGACCAACTAACGACTCATCCTATGAGCCAACCAACTGGCTAACTGACTGATTAGCTAACCCTTTACAATACAAAATGCAAGCTTTTATAGGCGGCCCGAAGGTCTCGCCATTACAACACTGTGGGCCTGTCCCAACAGTAAACCCAAACCCAATTAGTGATAGTCGGTCCTCTCTGTCCTTGAGGTAGCCGCTTCCCGTCACACCACAGCTCTCTGCAGTCTTCCATGCTTTCCGGCACTGACCATGGGTACTATGCACCGTTTCTCTTTCTGTCCTTCGCCTTCAATGCTTGAGCCTCGTTGCTCCTTCTTCTTTATGAGGGTCGCTGAGCCCTCCTGTCTTCCACCGCTGACTTCAATGCAGTGGGTGAGCTCTCCCTTCTCGGCCGCTCAGGTACCGTTGTCTTTCTTTGACTTTCGCATCCCAAAAAGTCACGGTTTCCGGCTCTGCTCTCCAGCTGGAAACGTGCTACGACGTCGTAGCTTTGCCTTGTCTTCTTTCTGCCAAAACTAGTAGCTTCTTCTGTAGCTGCGGGACCCTGCTCCAACAGTCCCCTAACACTTACTTGTAGCTCGTCCTTGAGCCACCTGCAGCAGGCTTCGCCTGCTGCAACTTATCCTTCGCCTCCTGCGAAGTCTTCTGCAACTTCTTCCGAAGTCCTTCGACTTCGGTCTTCATTACCTCGACACGTTCTCTTGGAATTTCGGTCACTTAGTTCGCTGGGCTCTCTTATCCTTTCTGCCCATAGTCACGGTTTCTCTCTCTTCGTTCTTTCTTCTGTATGAGCGCTCTAGTGTTTGAGAAGTGTTCCACAGATATCCTTTCCTTTTTATCTGGGTTAGAACTTTTATCACAAGGAAAATCTGTATCTTCCAGCCTTCTCAAACCTTTCCTTCCATCTAGAGCCTCGTGGACGTAGAAGAAGCAACCCATGAACTCCGCTCCGAGAACAAGCCTTTGTCCTCGTTCTGGAAGTCGCCCCTCCGCTGGGCTTGCAGTCTTCTTCCACCTCTCTTCTCTTCGAAGTGGTCCAGATCCACGTGCTGCTGCTGACCCTCAGGTTTCTGTTTCAGTACCTTCACCATGTTTCATGCTTTTCTTAGCTGATCAGATAGGTCAGTGACCTTCTCCCATTGCTTTCTTTTTCTCATTTTCACCTTCCTTCTAGCGGGAGATTTCTTCTCATCAGTCTTCTGCTCTGCTTTCTTATCTTTAGTGATCGGCTCGACGTTCTTCTTCTCCTTAGCAGAGACTTTAGTGACAACTTCTACTTCTGGCGCTTGACTCTTCATCCTTAGCGACTATCGAACTTGTGCTGTCTCTAGTTTCACAACCTTGGGTGGCGTCGTCATGGCGAACGCACGGCCAGTACGTTCTTTCTAAACTTTACTTCTATAGGTTCGGCCTCAGTCAGAATTTGCTTGGCTTAATACTCTGGGCGTGCAGTGGCTTCGAACTCTGGAAGTCACTATACTCTACAACTTAATTGGCTCTGCACAGGGGACACTTAGCACTGCCTTGCATGGCTCTCGAGATTTGGCAACTGTACCCTTCCTACTTGAAGGATGACTGCTTTTATGCCGAAGGCATAATACCGGACGCAACGGTCCTCCTGGGTCAACCCCGTTGGTCATCATAATTACTTGGACGAGACCCTACCCGTCATTCTGATCTGTCATAATTGTTGAGATCTGATCACGTGTCCTTCCAAGTGTGCATATACAGGCATCGGTGTCGTCGGGGATTTACCAAATCTGGAAAAATTTATTAAACTGCTGCCAAATCTACGGTAGGGGATACCGGTCATTTCTTCATTAACTACCTGTCAGATAGTGACTTGACTAGCCCACTGTCGGTTGCAAACTGGGTACGTGGCAGGGGAAACATCTTACTGCTGCGATGCAACTCCGCATCACCTGCGTGAACAAACAGTGTTAAAATGTCCCTATCCCTAAACAAGGTGATAGTAATGAGAGAGAAGCCTCAAAGAAGTTCAAAAATGGAAAGACAAGAAACAAGAAGAAGATCCTTTACACCATGGAAGATAGTTGAGATGAAGACACAAGTTGAGATGAGGAAACATAAATTCTATTCATGGGAATAGAAAGTCATTCTCAAGATGGTGAATCCAATGAGGAAGGAGAAGTAGACCTAAAATATGAACTCATTAGTGCTCTTGAAGAACTTGAAAAATGCAGAAAAAAATAGCTGAATCAAATCATTAGTGACTTGAAGACCCAGGTTCAAGAGGGAATATTGAAGAAGACCTAGATTTAGAATACAAGGATTTGAAAGGCTTGAAGAAGAGGTTATGCACCTTAGAAATAAGTTTGATGAAGAGTCTATTAAGTCAAAATTTGAAAATAGTTCAAAGACTCTAGATGAAATCTTGAGTAGCCAAAGACCATCAAGAGTTAAATCTGGATTAGGATATGTCAAAGAAAGGAAGCCAGAATGTTCCTCCCTCATAAACCAAGGTAGAAATAAAATAATCTATGCTACTGCACTTAAGAGTCCAATTAAAAATGAAGAAATCAATAAATCTGTTCCATGCTCTCATGACAAAGTTATAACTAATTTTTAGGATTATTAATCCTCCCTTGTCGAATTTGGTCATATGTCTAACTCAGGAGTCATTTCTAAATCGAGGGTCCTTCCAGTCTATTTTTAGTCACTAGCACCATTGGGTCCACTTGGCCTAATTTGGGCACATGTTCCAGTTACTAAAGTGTGGGGAACACTAATTGAGGCCTACTGCGACTGATTGCACTTGAATGCATCAGTTTAGGTGCCTCCTATATCAATCCCTACAAATTAGGAGCCACTGGGAGTGTCGATACCAACCAAGTTGAGTTGAGTTGAGTTGGTGACTAGTCAAGCTCAATTAGGAGTCAATTACATTCAGTTCTAGCCCTCTACATTAAGTTAGTGCTAGGTTTGCATGGCTGCATGCAGAAGAGGCGCATTTCTCACCTACCATAGTTAGTTAGGCTTAGTTAACACTGAATTAGACACTTGAGTTGTGTTTTAGAACTCTGATGAACTCTGATAATGATTTAGACAAGGTTAGTTAACCTTTTAGTCCTCCGATAATGATTTAGACAAGGCCAGTTAACCATTCAGTCAAGTAGAGTCAAACCAATTTGAATTTACTCACATAGGATTCGAATTGCACGAGGCTATTTAGCCATTGTACTTCATTGTAACTATTATCTAATTACTTTTTTGATTAATGAAAGCATTCACAGCTGCAAGCCATTTTTGCACTATTTCATTCTTCAATTGCTGAGTAAATTGTGTGATTTATCTTATGAGTTGTGTGTTTGTCCACAGATCTATGTGCTCAATTTAATATGGTATGAGAGCCTCGACGGACAAGGCACTTCTCCTCCTCAAATCTCCAGCCGAATCATTTTTTTTTTATAGCAAATTTGCTCCTTCCAGTACTGCACCAGAAGCGAAGAATTTACCACTTAATATCGCAAGTAAAGGAATTGTTGATCAAGCTTACTTGATCAACTATGCTAGGTGTGATGAAAATTCCAAAAGTGCAGACTGTCGACCTTATTTTGTCTGTTTGATTGTGTGATTTACAGGTTATCAGCTCTTCTCACTGTATTCGCTACAAGAAGCTCTTTCTCCTCACTGCATTCGCTACATCAGCTCTGTCTTCTTCACTGCATTCAAAATGGACCGTCCAATGGAGCAGCTCACTTCCTTCAACTACCACCAGTGGAAGGAGGACACGGAGTCACTGATTTGCACCAAGAAGCTCTATAGACTTACAATGGAGTTAGAGGCAAAGGCAATTCTTAATTATGACAAAGAAAAGTACTGGAATAGGCTTGATGAAGCCTTTGGATGCCTATGCCTCTCAATCTCTTGAGATATTCTCTTCCACATCAAAGGATTGAAGACTCCCAAGGAGATTTGGGATAAGCTTGCTTCCTTATTTGATAAGCAGGATGAACTAAGGGTCCATTAACTAGAGAATTAGTTGATCTCTCTTTATCCATCCAGCTTCGAAACACTGAATGAATTCTTCACAAAATTCAAGAACTTTATATTCCATTTGAAGCTATGCAAGGTTGAGAAGGAGGATGATCAACTCATCCTTGCCATTCTCTCAAAACTCAGTGCAGAATACTCAGTCTTTGTATCAACTTTTCAATCGGTGAGGCTCACTACTCCAAATTGGAAGATGCCCACTCTTGATGCTTTCATTGAATCTCTCACTCACGAGCATGACAAGTTGATCCAAATGGGGATCACTCGATCTTCCAGAGATCAAGCACTTGTTGCAGGAGGACCTAAGGCAACGAATGATAAAGGGAAGCAAAATGATGATTCTCGTATGAAGAAAGAGCGATCAAATGAGCCTTCAGTTTCGAAAAGAAGCAAGAAGAATGGCAAAGGAAAGATTCCTTTTTCCTACTGTGGAAGGGGTTTTCATCCAGAAAGCTCTTGTATGAGAAGAGAACTTGATGAAATGACTCTTCTTCTAAAGAAACCTAACATTACTACTCCTGCTAGTGCAAGGAAGGATGACCACATAGAAGACACTGAATATTACTTCGAAACAGGTCATGCATTGAAGGCTAGCTGCTCAACATCACATGCCTTCCTCATTAATTATGGAGCTTCCAATCATATGGTTGCATCTAGAGAATCATTATATTCTTTATAGTATTTTTATGGTCCTATTATTCAGTTGGGCAATAACAGTAAATTTCAAACCAAAGGGAAGGGCTCTATCAAGCTTGAACATGGAGAGTTCAAAGATGTGCTTTATGTTCCCTCCCTAGCTTCAAACCTGTTATCTGTATACCAGATGACTCATACTGGCTCTCTAAAGCTAGTGATATTTGGTCATGACTGAATGAAGATCACATATATCTCTACTGGGAACATCATAGAGAAGGGTGTTGCAAATCATGCCTCCACAGCATATGATTTCTCACACTTCATGCCATTTTCAGAACCAGTGCACTCTCAACGACCACTTGAAAGGGAAGGTAAAATCATTTCATCTACTTCTTTTGTAGCTTCCAATAGTATTGCATATCGAGCTATATCAATTTATGATATTGAGATTTAGGGTGATTCAGATCCAGATCCAGTCCCTACTTCCAAAATGGAAGCTAGGAAGATGATTGGAAAACCACCTGACACTCAGAAGGGAAAAACCCTTGTGCTATGTCATGCAATATTACCTCCTTCAGAGAGATGCAATAGACTCCCTGTAAGATGATACATGGAAAGGGATCAGTCTCACTACATTAAGAAGAATAGAGCTGATCATACACCTCTTCATCCAGCAAGAGACAAAGGTTACATTCCTCCTTCCTTCCATCATCATTTTGGGAGAAGAAGGAGAAGTCATCATGCCAGGCCCTAGAAATACCCGTGCATAGAACACCATGCATGTTGCTTCACTACATCACAGAGATTGCAACAACACATTTTCAAGTTTTTCAAACTTGAATCCTGATTCTATCTGCTTAGTTAGAGGGGGGGATTTTTTCCCAGGTGGTTTTTCCCCCAGCTCCTTATTTTGAGCAGTTACTTTAATTTACTTGATGTAATGGGTGACCTATGGTCTTAGTTACCAGGGCCCACAGATTGTCCAAGTTAGCATTCAGGGGGGGTGTTAGGATTATTAATTCTCCCTTGTCCAATTTGGTCATATGTCTAAATCAAGAGTCATGTCTAAATCTGGAGTCCTTCCAGTCTATTTTTAGTCACTAGCACCATTAGGTCCACTTGGCCTAATTGGGGCACATGTTCCAGTTACTAAAGTGCGGGGAACACTAATTGAGGCCTACTGCCACTAATTGCACTTGCATGCATTAGTTTAGGAGCCTCCTAGATCAATCCCTACAAATTAGGAGCCACTAGGAGTGTCGATACCAACCAAGGTCAGTTGAATTGAGTTGGTGACTGGTCAAGCTTAGTTAGGAGTCAACTACATTTAGTTCTAGTCCTCTACATTCAGTTAGCACTAGGTTTGCATTGCTGCATGCAGGAGAGGCACATTTCTCACCTACCACAATCAGTTAGGATTATTTAACAATGAATTAGACACTTGATTTGTGTTTTAGAACTCCGATGAACTCCGATAATGATTTAGACAAGGTCAGTTAACCATTCAGTCAAGTAGAGTCAAACCAATTTGAATTTCCTCACATAGGATTCAAATTGCATGAGGCTATTTAGCCATTTTACTTCATTGTAATTATTATCTAATTACTTTTTTGATTAATGAAAGCATTCACATCTGCAATCCATTTTTGCACTGTTTCATTCTTCAATTGCTGAGTAAATTGTGTAATCTATTTTGTGAGTTGTGTGTTTGTCCACAGATCTATGTGCTCAATTTAATACTAATGTGATGCCTAGAAGACCAATGACAAGTAGATATCAACAGATATTTTTTGGTCATTGCTACTCTTGTAATTATTTTGGTAATAAAGCCCTAAATTGTAAAGCATATGGAAAGTTTTGTGACTACAAGAAGAATGCATCTAGTAACAAACCAAAAGTAAGAAACCATAACTTTTTTGCACCCCTTAAAAGGTATGACATAGAGTGTTACAAATGCAATAACCATGGACATATAGCAAGATATTGTAAACTAATGACTCCCATAGAGAAGGATGCTACAAAAGAGTTTCAAGATAATAAACACTGAAAGGACTGGAAGAAAAAGAAAGAAGAGGAGAAATCCATGGTTGCTCTATGTGTGACAAAAAAGCAGAATCTATGGCATATTGATAGTGGGTGTTCAAAGCATATGACAGGAGACCCAAACAAGTTCATAAGCCTAAGAAAATATGATAAGGGAAAAGTCACGTTTGGAGATAATATGTCTTACAAAATAATTGGCAAAGGTACAACTGCTATCAATAACAAGATCAAATATGAAAATGTGTTGCTAGTGGAAGAACTAAAGCCTAATCTCCTTAGTGTAAGTCAAACATGTGATCAAGGGCACATCTGCACTTTTGACTATGAGAAATGCGAAATCAGAAAAAAGGATTCAGGAAGACTTGTTGGGACTGCTGTAATGAATTCAAGTAATGTATACATCCTAGAAAATGAAGAACAATGCTACATGAGCATGATTGATGAAATTTGGTGGTGGAATAGAAGGATGGGGCACTTACACTTTGACAATCTTATAAAAGTAAATAAGAAGGAAGTTGTAAGAAATTTTCCAAAGATTGTGAAGCCTCTAAATTTAGTTTGTAAACATTGTCAACATAGGAATAAAACTAAAGCCAACTTCAACGCAAAAGAACATACAACCTCACATCCATTGGAAATAGTTCATACTGATATTTCTGGACCAACAAGAACTAAAATCTTCCAAGGAGAGTACTATTTCATGGTATTCATAGATGGTTATACAAGGACGACTTGGGTTACATTTCTCAAAGAAAAATCAGAATCTTTTGAGAAGTTTAACATTTTTAAAGAAAGAGTTGAGAATGAAACAAATTCGAAAATCAAATGTCTAAGGTCAGATAATGGAGGTGATTTCAATTCAAATGAATTTTTTGAAACCCATGGAATTAAAAGACAATTTTCAGCCCCAAAGACTCCTCAACAAAATGGTGTAGTGGAAAGAAAAAAACAATATAGTCCAAGAAGTTGCTAGAACTATGTTAAATGAAGAAACACTTCTTGATGTGTATTGGATGGAAGCAATATACATAGTTGTTTATATACTAAATAGAGGACAACTCAGAGTTAATAATGACAAAACCCCTTAACAACTATAGTATGGAAGACCTGCCTCAGTCAAATATTTCAGAGTGTTTGGTAGCAAATGCTACATAAAAAGAAATGAAGATGATCTTGGTAAGTTTGATTCTAGAATTGATGAAGAAATATTTTTAAGATATTCATCCGCCAAGAAAGCATACAGGTGTTACAATCAAAGGATACACAAAATCATAGAAAGTGCAAATGTAAGAGTGGATGACATAAAAACAAGAAGAATAAAAAGCCAAGATGGAGATGAAGACTTGCAAAATAATGAAGGAGTTTATGATGAAGAAGAAGAAAAAGAAGAAAAGGTAGAGAAATAAGAATCATATGAAACTGAGAATGAAGACTCTCCAAGATCAAACACAAAGTCACCATCTAGGTGGGTTCAGAAGAATCATCCTTAAATTCAAATAATCGGTGACAGCTATTTAGGAGTTAAAATAAGAAGAAAATTATTTTATGACGAAGAACAAGCACTACTTTCGATAGTAGAACCCAAAACATTTAAAGAAGCTTGTAAAAGTGAGGATTGGATCATTGCTATGAATGATGAACTTGATCAAATAGAGAAGAACCAAACTTGGGAACTTGTCCCTAGAACTAAGGGCATGGATTTAATTGGAACCAAATGGATTTTTAAAAACAAGTTCAATGAGCATGGTCACGTGACAAGAAACAAGGCCAAATTAGTATGCAAGGGATATGCTCAAGTAGAAGGTGTTGACTTTGAAGAAACTTTTGCACCCGTGGCAAGACTTGAAGCCATTAGGATGTTTTTAGATTTTGCATGCTACAATAACTTTAAAGTGTATCAAATGGATGTAAAATCTGAATTTCTTAATGTAGAACTTGAAGAAGAAGTATATATTGAACAACTTGAAGTTTTACTCTTTCCATAAAATGGAGACTATGTTTGCAAGTGAAAAAAGGCACTCTATGGTCTGAAGCAAGCCCCAAGAGCATGGTTTTCAAGGATAGATAACTACTTGAAGCAACAAGGATATAAAATAGGAGCCACTGATAGTAATCTCTACATAAAGATAGAAGATAAGAATATAATCATTGTTGTTGTTTATGTGGATGATCTCATATTTGGAAGCAATCTACAGATACTAAGTGTAAAATTTTCTTTTGAAATGAAGAAGGAATTTTAAATGTCAATGTTGGGTGAAGTAACATTCTTCTTGGGATTACAAGTTTATCAATCAGACAAAGTAATCGTCATTTCTCAAACCAAGTACATCAAATACATGCTTAAGAAGTTTAAGATGGAAGACTCCAAGCCTATTAGTACTCCTATGGTCATTGGTTGTAAATTGAGCAAGGATGATGAATATTTAGAAGTAGATCATACTATGTATAGGTAAATGATTTGTACTTTATTATATGTAATAACTACAAGACTAGATGTAATGCAGGTTGTAGGTTTGGTTTCCAGATTACAATCATCCCCAAAAGAAACACATGTGGCTGCAGTAAAAATATTTCTTAGATATCTAAAAGGTACCATGGATTATGGATTATGGTATAAAAAATCAATAACTTCACTCTAAGGGAATTCACTTATGCAGATTGGGTAGGAAGTATTGATGACAGAAAAATCACTAGTGGAGTAGCATTCTACTTAGGAAATTGCTTGGTGTCATGGCTAAGCAAAAAATACTCTTCCATTTCACTGTCTACAACAGAAGCCGAGTATATTGTTGCAGCATCATGTTGTACACAATTCATTTGGATGAAATAAACATTGGAAGATTTACTTGTAAAATATGATGACCCCATTGTTATACACTATGACAATACAAGTGCTATAAACATATTCATAAATCCTATTATGCACTTTAAGACGAAACATATTCCAATCAAATATCATTTTTTAAGAGAGAAAGTGTCTCAAAAAGTGGTCAAATTGGAGTATATTGATACGAAAAAACAAATTGCAGACATTTTCACTAAGCTGTTACCTGGAGAATCGTTTTCCTATCTTAGGCAGAAATTGGGGATTATCCCTCATCATTAAAAAAATAAAAAATTAACGAAAAAGGATTAAAACTCTGACACAAGAAGAGGAGAAATATTGACAAAGGGAGACACACCCACAATGGGAGTGATTTTAAAAATCTACGGTCCATAAGTAAAAAATTCTGAGTGGTTTTGATCTTCTCAAAGGAGGATTGATGTTGCTGATATGGAACTGTAATACTTATTATTTCTGTTGCTGCATATTAAAGTTACTATGTTAAAAATTACGGTCTCTCGAAGTAAGATTTACATCTTCAGATTGTTAAAAAAAGAATAGGAGAAAGAGATCATTGTTAAAAGAGAAATGCAAGTATACTTTGTTGTGTTGCTTATACACAACTGCAAACTATAATATTCTGAAAGGATATAGCAAAATGGAGCAACGTTACAGGGGGAGTTTTTATCGAAAATTTATCATTGTTGTCAAAGGGGGAGACAAATTTCCTAAAGGAGAAAATGTTGCCATTAATTCCAAAGGGGGAGATTGTTGATTAAATTAGCGTTGTTGTCAACATAAGATCATAAGGCAACATTGATGAAACAATAAAAAAATATTGAGCCAAAATAACATAATTGGTTGAGCAGAGTCGGAAGCATTATAACATTAAATTTCTATGAAGTGAAGATTTGGACGGCCCAGATAATAAGAGAGAGAAATATCAATGGTCTAGAATAGTTTCCGCAATGCCAAGGTGCAAGCTTGTTAAAGCTATGGGAAGACTAATGCGGATGAGATTTGCGGAAGTCATTTTTGAGAATTTATGAAAAGCAGACCCACAATCCGCAATCCACATTTGTGAAAGAAGTTTTGCGGGAGACGAATTGCAAAAGCAGTTTCAAAAAAGTTGAAAGGCAACCCCACAACCCGCAACCCACAATTGAGGAAGGAAGGAGTTCCCGGGGATTATGGAAAGGATGACTGCGGAAAGATCATTGTGGGAAGGGTTAAATGCAAAATCATCTTTCAAAGAAGTTGAAAGGCATGCCCGCAACCCACAATTGCGAAAGGAAGGAGTTACTGCAGATTGCCAAAAGGGAAATTGCGAAAAAGAACGTTGTGGAAGGTTAATTGCAGAAAGGTTGTTGTGGAAAGTTAATTGCGGAAACGGAAAGACGGTTTGGGGAAAAACAACTGTGGATATTAGATCGACGGTCGGATTGTGATTGTTGTCAGATCAACAATCGAGGACGATTCTGCTGCATGAAAATATGCGGAAGATAGTGGCAAGATTGGGCCATGGAATTTGAAAGTAATTGTCGTGCCATAATCTCTCATCAACGGACAAGAATGATCGCCAAGAATATCAATGGCTGTAAGCAAATCCACTAGGTGAAGGAGAATAATTTGGCATAACAGCTAAAATTAGAGATAAGTTAATTTTAGTTAACTCTGCAAAATCTAAGTTCTATTAAAACTGAACTTAATGATGAAGATCAACTTTTGAGAAAGGACACGAAGAATTCCTGCAATGCTTCAATGAAAATACATGATAATTCAAGTAAAGATATGATGATATTTATGCATAATTGAAACCTAGAGGGAAAGTGTCTTTATAGTCCAGATTGTAGCAGAAACTAGAAGAGGCAGAGACCAGTGACATGAAGAATTATCTGTGAAAGAGTCGAAAAAAAAGGAACTAGAATATTGATAAAACAAAACAGGGTGGTCGGGTGGTGCTAGGGCAGGAAACAACCCTGCAGGGGGTTGTAGCCTCCTTCCAGTAGTGGCCGGAGAACAGGGTGTTGGTGCATCCTTGTCTGTGGTAGAAGGAAAAAAACCTGGGGTGTTGTCTGTGCATCCTTGTCTATAGTAGTAGACACAAATTTTGGGGTGTTGATGCATCCTTTCTGTAGTAGCAGATAAGCAATTTTGTAAAATTCATATTATTATTAATGAGTTTGAATTGGTGGTTTGCTCTTTGAGGTTTCCATGATAAAATGTCGGTGTCCTAACTTGGTCGATTCATTGTGTATCTTGTACTTAGAGTTATTTAAGTAAAACCAAGGCAATACTGATTCACCCCCCTCTCAGTGTTGCTGGATAATCCAACAAAGTGGACTTAAAATTTGTGAATTAATTTTTATTTTTGGTGTAACGTTACATTACATGAGAACACATCTCCCATACTGGGTTGCAGAGCACCTCACTACCCCCATATGTTCCAATAGGGAATTCCCTTGTTGTGGATGGTGTTCAATTCTCTTGGTAGCATTTTCTATATAAATTTTTAAAAGAGGAGAGGTTTATGATAGTGGAGGGAGAATTTAATGATGAGAGAGGGTTGGTGCTAGAGCTTGATATAGGATCAGAAGGTTTGAGGGAAGAATTAATATCAATTTTGGACAAAGGATCAATGGGAATAGTAGAATGTGGGTGGAGAGAGGATGAAGGAGAATAGACATAAGGAAGGGATCATTGGCGGTTTAACTTAGTTGCATGGATGAATGAAGGAAGTGAGGGGGTGGAATTATTAGATAGGGATGAGATGTGAGAAGCAAGGGGAGAGACAACCATAGAGGAATAAGAGAATTTGAGAGAATGAGGTGATGGAGGGAAGCATGAGCGAGAGAAAAATGAAGGGTAAGCATGTGGGTTGGGCACACAATTGAGAAGGGGTCAGGGTGAAGTAAGGTGATGTGGAGTGGAAGAAAGGGATGAAGGAGGGAGATATTTAAGAGGAGACATGATGAGAAGCACATGTTTTGTGGAGGGAGGAGCATTAGTGTAGGGAGAGCCAAGCAACAATGCTGTTGAGGAGGATGAATAGGAGATCAAGGGGCGAGCTTGGGGATTGGGCATTAAGATGAGAGGCAAGTGGGGTGGATTAATGGTTTGGGTGAGGTCACAATCTTGAGGGGATGAGTGGGAGTGGTGGCAGGAAGAGCGAGGTGACAATGGAGGAAGTGACATAACGTTGTAGTTAGAATTAGGGTTTTTAAAGCAGGTAATACAATTGTAATAAGAACCAAAGGGTGGGTGGGTGTTAGAAAGAGGATAAAGGAGGTTGGGTAAGGAGCGAGGTTTTGATCGAGGAGAACACAAAGAGATTCAAGGATAGGAATGGTTGGAACCTACAAATAAGGATTGGTTGGAAGATAAACTATAGAATTCATGTTTTTGACTTCCATAAACTTTCTTAAATAAGTAATCAATTGATAAATAAGATACGAATTCAACTAAATCCAAAGATTACATTTAAAATAGAAGAGAGTTTAAGGTGAAGGGAAAATAACTGGGAATAAAGTCATGCCAAATCTGTTCTGATGGAGTGGATTTCATCTTTGACAATAGATTTCCAAGTTTTGATTTAGGTTCAATGATGTTTAATATTTTGGAGGTGATGTTTGATCTAAGTAAATGAAATATGGTAGAATATTTGCAATGATTAAGAAAGGTAAGATTTGTTAATATTTTCTTCATCTTGAATAGATAAGCTTCTCAAAGACCCTAGTCTCCTTGCGACAATCCTCTCAATAGAGGTGAATAATTTGTGCATGAATGGAATCACTAATTGTTTTTCAATGCTGAAAAAACTATAAGTTATATTAAGTATATGTCCACATAGTACAAAAAAGATACATAAAGACATATATAGTTCCATATAAATAGTCCTCTATACTAAGGATTAAAACACTGATTAGACACATATAGTCCATAAAATGGTCCAACAATAGAACAAAATGACAGTTCTATCCATTAAAAGAGAGGCCACCCAACCTTTACTATTACAACCTTGATCCAAAAATAGAGCAAAAAAATATATAACTACACCGCACAAATATATTAAGTCTGTTACTGATTCAATAAGATATTGAAAACAGACGGTCCATCTCGTTCAAGAGAAACCTGCCAAAATTTCATAAAAAATTATATATGCATAAAAGTAAAGTATATTGTAAATAGTAAAAAACCTGCAAACTGTCATCTTGTATGTTGGGATTTCCAATATGAGCTATTGGCCGATTGTAGAGGGATGTTCTATCTAGGATCAAACTTGATATATCTATACCCATCCTCCTTCAACTTAGTATACCTATAACTGACATTGAACCATTAAACGTTGTCTTGATAGAGTTTGTTGATAACAATTCTTTCCTGCTCTTGTAAAGCAACCTTTGATAAGAAATCCACATCTTGTGTAAATCCTGTATTTGTGATCAAAATTGATATCTGAATTTTTTTACCATCCTACTATTTTCTGCATCCCACATCTGAGTTGAGCAACACATAGCTCATGTTTCCCATTGAACCAGTTAATGATTGTTTTTGAATCACCCAAAATGTTGATAACCAATACCCCAATCTATTTTGTAAAAGTATCCAAAGGGCCAAAAACTCCAATTTGGTGTTAGCACCTGGTCCATAGTTCATCATCATTTTGAAACATATGTTTTTGTTGATCCATATGACAACCCCATCTCCCCCTCTTAATGTTTTCACCTGCAATGCCCCATCAAAGAAATCTAAGCATCTACCATGTAGAAAAACTAGTTGTTTGTGCTTTATTATTATTTCCTCCTTTTGTGTGGTTGTGCTTGTCTTTTTCAGTGATCCTTTGCTTATGGTTATGATTCTAAATGTTTTAAATATTGTATAACCTTTTAAAACCTAACATATCCACCTTCGTCCCATCATTATAGGTTTGGTGACTTTGTGTTCTTGAGAGATATTTTGAGTAATGACAGAAGGTGTAATTTTCCTCCAAGGCTTCTATTTGTTGCTTCTAAGCAAGGTTAAATAGATGGAAAATAATAAGCCTCGTATGTATCCATATTAAAAATATATTCCTTCATCCTTACACTAAATCCTAGATGATAATTATCTGCCAACAAGATAATAGGAGCACCCAACTCGGAGAAAAAAAAACTTACAGCACTAGTTCAACCGATTTCAATAATGCCTTTAAACTCGTTCTGAATGCAGGTTATGAAAACATATTTATGCATTTTAGTATTAAAATCTCTTGGTATTCAATCAAATAAAATGGTTGGAAATAATGATATTCCTTCCAATCTCCTTCAATGTCCCACCTTCTGTATCAATCATAAAAACATAGACTATGGTAAAAGGAAAGAGTAAAATGAAATTTATGGACTACCTTCAACAAAAGGGCCCTCCTCAATCTCTTGGTTACTCTTTCACTGTCATTTCGTCAAGAGGACTCGTATAACAATTTTCCTACATTCTTATTGGAAGGATTGAATAGCTCGGCAAGCACCATAAAAGTTCTTCTGTTTAGTAGGATCTCCTCCAAGTTAAGAAAAACACGAATACCAGTGCTAACATCAATGATCTAAATTTAAAATTGCTCCATGCTTTCACGCAATCATGTATGACAATAAAGACATGAAAAATGAAGCTATTCAGTTTTCTTTGGTGGAGTTATCTTGTGCATGGGTGGTTATCTACCCTACGTCTTGTGCTAGTTGCCTCAGAATAATCCCTAATTATATTTTTGTGCATCTACTCGACTTCGTGGTTGTTGTCTAATCCACTGAATGCCTACGTTTTCATTTAGGATTATGTCAAATGCCACATTTTTTTATCCCACCCCAAAACTCTTCTTCATTCAAAGAGAAGAGGGATACATGAAATTACAAAATTACAAAAAATCATAAATTATGGTTGAAGTGAAGAAGATGTTGTTCTTAGTGCAGTTTTGCTAGTGCATATTCACAAATAACTAGTATACTTTGAATGTTTACGCTGAATGTGGTTAATTTTGATAACAAGAGGAGTTTCTTGGGCATGGGTTTCTTCCTCATTCGTTGCAATTTGGCCAATATTTTGGTGCAAAACCCCGACAGTGTGTAACCATTGATTTGGATTTGTGTAACCATTGATGTAACGTTGATTTGGATTTGTGTAACCATTGATTTGGATTTGTGCAATGTTGATTTGCATTTGTGTGACCATTGATTTGGATTTGTGTAACGTTGATTTGGATTTGTGTAACCATTGATGCTCTTGTTTCTGCAACTCGATGATTCTTTGTTGTTCCATGTTGATTTGTTAGTCCAAAGTTTCAACAGTTTGAAGATCCGTTGCAATATTTCTCGTATGTATATCTATAATGGTATCTTGAGTCTTATGGAAAGTTACACAAACTTGTCCATAATATACATACCAATTATTCAATACCATGGTCTACTTGGTAATGACTACTTTGTCTCAACCCTTTATTGCATTCTTTATTGATTATCTTGAATATCTCCTCCAACTCTTCATCTGAAGCCTTTGTTGGGGCAAACAAAATCGTAATCATTGTAGTTCTAGATGTCTACATGTTTGTTAATATAAGTGCAGGAACGAGCTTATTCTTCATTTTCCCTTTCCTCATCTTCTTTGTTTTTTCTAACTGGTTTACTTTACTAGTTGAAGGTACTTATTGTGTTGTTGAGGTAGCAGAAGCCAAGGAAATGGTCGATGCAATGGTTTATGGACTGGATGGTGGAAGAGTCATCAGAGTTGTCATTGAAGTGGTCAAGGGAATGGTGATTGGAAATGTTTATAAAATGGTCAGAAGAGTGATCAATGAGATGGTCGACGGAAGGGTCAAAGGGATAGTTGATGATATTGTGAAATAAACAGTTGTCCAAATGGTCAAAGGGAGGACTAGTGGTGTAGCCGATGGAGGGATCAAAGAACTTGATAATGGGATCATTGAGACAATAGGAAATTTAGGTGATAATTCTATGACAAGTGGTTGGGTAGATGAGAAAATGATTAGGCAATGACATGGATGTTATAGTTGTAGAGGGATTTGGGATCGATAGAAGCGATAAGGCTAATAATTGTTTTGGTGATGGGCTCTTCAATAGAATACCATGGGATTTTATAAGTAGTTGTTGTAGTTAAGGAAAAAAAATTGAGAGTGACCTTTAGGATTTTCTTGGTACGCTATTACCTATTCAATGGCCTGGTCGAGCTTTTACTTTAGTTGAGGTTCATCAAAAATAGTTCTACCCCTTGAATCAAGTTGACCAAATCATCTTTTGTTGACTTGCTAGAGGATTCGTCGACTTGTTGTTGTGGTCAAATTGTGGATGACACTATAGATAATTATTATTTTTTCATCGTGTCTTTGGGAGAAAAAGTAGTGATGTACAAGGAATATTCATGATGGTCTTCCTTTTTATCGTATGTTAGTGGAAAAACTAACTCAAATTGATTAATTTTAGCTGATGTTTCTAGTAATCCAACTCTTCTAGTTCTCCTTTATGGTTGTGTAGGTAGCATACTTTTGTATGGTCAAGGACCAACTAAAAATGGGAAGTTGGTGGCATACTACACTAGACATATTATGGGACTCACCATCAATCATAGGTATTCTTTAAGTCTTGGAACCAATTTTTGAATACAATTTTAGTTCTAGTCGACCTAGTGAGGTGCCTTTTAGGGAGAAAACCCTATAAGTATTCATTGATGGAGGTTACATGTTGGTGAATAGAAACTATCTGACTAGCATTATCCTTCCCATCACAATCCATATCAATAATGATGGAAACCAAATTTCCTCTATGGTTTTCTGACACTTCTCACAATTGCTCTTCACAATATTAGTGATGTGATCAACCTAGTTTAATATTTTCCCCTCATAGGCAATTTGCTTAACTGTTTCAAGCATTTTCAACTTGATGTTAGATGGTAAGTTGAAATTTTGTGATGATTAATTGAATTATTTTCATAGAACTGTTATATTTTGTTAATCAAGTGTGTTCCTTTGTTACCGATTAAGATAAGGGGGAATCACAATCTAGTGGTTATGTTTTCATAAATGAATTTTGATTCTATTTCATAGGTACGGGCCTCAACCAATTCAATTGCCCATTTTGTAACATACTCGACTGTAGTGATGATATATATTATTCCCATCCATCGTCCAAGTACCAGGAATGGGGTGACAAAGTTGATGGCCCATTTTTCAAATGTAATGATTGGATTGACTGAGATTAATGGCATCTTGTTTTGCCTTATCATTCAACCCATTCTTTGGCATTTGTCACATTTACATATGAAAGTTTTACAATCTTTGTTAAGCGTTGGACACCATAGTCCAACCTCAAGGGTCTTTTTAATAGTTTTGTTGGCTTGGAAATGTCCTTCGGTTGGTCCTTAGTGTGCTTCATTGATAATCGATTCCCTTTCATGGTCAATCATGTATCAATGTAGTACGCTGTCTTGAACTAGATTGTATAGGAATCTATTAATAAATGTGTATGAGGAAGCTTTCATGGCTAATATTCTCCTCTTCTTCTCAGATATTCCTTTTGGTGATTTTCCATATTGCAAGAATTGAGATATATTGGTTAATTCTTCAAGTACTACTTCAACCCCAAAGATAAGTGTGTTGGGTAAGTTGTCATTTATTACAACGGGGTCTTTTCATATTTCTATCTTAGACAAGTGGTCTGTTCTAACGCCATCCTTTCCTAGTCAGACTATGATTCTTAATTCAAATTGTTGGAATAATAGAAACCATTGACATATTCTTCTGTGGTGCAAGGGTTTTTTGACTAAGTATTTTAGGGCTTGATGATCTTTGAAGAAAACAAAAGGGTTAAATCCAAAAAATAATGACATAATTTATGTAGAGAAAAAATCATACAAAGTCCTTCGCGTTCTGTGGTTGATTAGTTATGGTTTGCTTTATTTAAATTTTGAATATCATAGGCATTTGGGTACTCCATGTAGTTGTCAACTGGCTATGTCAGTACCGCACCGACCACAATGGTCAATGCATCGATGTGTACATGGAATTTGTTGGACCAATTTGGGAAGCATAGTATAGGTGATTCGACTTACTTTCTTTTAGTAGCTCGAAGGATACTTTACATTCCTAATTCCATTTGAATTCAACATTCGGTTTGAGTAGTTTGTCCAAGGGGAATGTGATGTTTGAGCAGTAACAGATAAAATTTTAATATTACCCTATGTGTCCTAATAATATCCTAATTTATGTTGGATTTACGAGAGGTTTTAAGTCGATAATGAGTTTAATTTTGGCCAGGTCGACTTTGATTCCTTCCTTCCAAACTGCATGGCTTAAGAGGATCTCAATAGATGTAGCATATATATATATTTCTTTATGTTTAAGGATAATTGGATTTGTCTACATGTTTATAGCATTAGACAAAGCCATTTAACATGTTATTTGAGTAAATAATATATAGTCCAACCATCAAAGTAAACAACCATTGTTTTGTACACATATTCCTAAAAGGCTTTGATAACTATTCTAGAGAAGTCTACTTGTGCATTAGTTATTCCAAAGGGCATGACCTTGTAAGAAAATGATCCAAATTCATAGACAAAGTTTTTTTTTTGGCTTGGTCTTCCTTGGCTATAGGAACTTGGTTATATCATGAGAATCCATTGTGAATGAGTAACATCCATGGCTTGCAACCTTGTTTATAATTTCATCGGCAAAAGGTGCAGGGACAGGGTTTGTGAGGGTTACTTTATTCAATCCTCTAAAGTTGGCACGGATAGAGAGTTTTTTAGGATCACGATTTTTGGTATGAACGACCATTGAGCTAACCCATTTCAACTTGTCAACCAAGTATATAATTCCTACAATGAACATGTTTTCAATTTATTTCTTAACAATGTATTTATATTTAGGGGCGAGATTACAAGTTTTATTTTTAACTAGTTTTGCGTGTAGTAAAAGGTCTATTTTAACTTCCTACATCTCATGCACGATTCCTTTTAGATCTATGTAGTCTCTAGAAAAAACATCCTTGTGTTATGTAAGAAGCTCTACTATTTATGATGTTTGTTCTTCTTACCAATAATCTCCTATTTTGGGTAATTTGTGTCTATTATTCATGGATATGTCTACTTATTGGCTTTTAATTTTCGCATTCATTCACTCTAAGTCTTGTGACTTAATAATCTACTCTTCTCCTTCTTTAAATTATGTAAACTATGGAGGGAATTTTTCCTCTAGCTCTATATTTTATTCCTTAAGTTTGGTAGATATTTTCGTAATAGACTTAACTGGGTGTACAATATCATGATGATATCTTTTCCATCTAAAGTTCTTACCAGGAACATTTCCAATTTCTAACTCCAGTTAGTTCAGAAGTAGACATTGTTGTTTTTGGTCGGTTGTTATGTTATTGCAAGTCGAAGTTAGACGATGGTTGGATGATGTTATATTGACACTCTCTAGTCAATATGATGGCTTATTAAAACTTTGTAGTTCTTTCATAGCTTCCTTAAGATGATCTTGTGTAGTTAAAAATGACAATTCTTTGATAATTTTTCTTTGAGGGATTTCCAGTTAAATGTCTCACCTCTTGTTGCTTCAATTTTATAACATTTGTTGGGTAGGTCATCCAATGTATTCAGAAACATGTGCAGCCATGCTCATTCATCGTGATAGCCTAATCTTTTCCATTCTTTTTCACAAAAGTTTATGTGGTTGAGTTATAATGATCATGTATGAACTAATGAGTTTGTTCTTGTGCTACTAACTTCTTTCCACAAAAAATCTCAACGAAATATGTAGAAGTTGTTGCCCATGTTTGTATATGAGATTGATGAGTGTCCCACCATCAAGAAATTTGACTAATGAATGTTTTGATTATATTCTATAGTCATATTGGTTATCCTACATACTTATGAGATTCATTGATGTGTATGGATGGTGACTCTCATCCTTTGTATCAGAGCGGTGGCAGGTTGGCAATTCATTTCTGGTTGGCACCAGGGTTAGATACTCCAACGATTTATTTTTGAATACTTTTGGTATGACTGTGATAGTGAAACATTTGCATAGAGAATGATGAGGAATAGTTTCGATTGTCCAACACTCATGGGCCTTGGCTTCATAATTGTCAATCTTCCAGCCATACAAATCAGAGTCTAAGTTCTGGTTGATTGACATATGAGATCCTAAGCACAATTTCCCATTTTCATTTTTCTCAAACTAGTCTTCATTGTTTCCATGACTTGATATAGGCATCTAATGTTTGCATTGTTGTCATTGGGTTTGATCCAAGGTTTGCCTTGAGATGGATAGATGGGTACAATAACCCTTTTTCCTTCCCCTTTTAATCGTATCCTATCTTTTTCCAAGGAAATGGAAGCTTTAATTTTTCATTCATTAAGTATTTTATTTCTGCTTTCTTGAGTATCTTCTTCCATTGTTAGTTCTTCAAAACAAATTGAAGCATCACTGAAAATTTCATTCTACCTGTTAGGATTGGGATGATTAGTTGCTTTGTTTTTAATTTTGGTGATATTCAAATTATCCCCTCTAAACTTAGTGCCATGTCCAGTAACAATATGCATATTTTCAGTATTCAATACTTCATGCTTAGGAACACCAGACAAATGATTAACATTTTTCTTATTTATTATATTCTCAAGAATGATGGAACAATATTCTAAAGAATGATCACCCACTCCACATTTGGTACAAAAATTAATATTACTTTTATCCTTCTAGGAGAGTCTAGGCTTAGATGTTCTTCATTAAAACATACACAACATCTGGATTTTATTTCTCTACCACCGTGTTGATTGCCTCGATTATTAGTATACCTTCCTCGACCGTGATATCCTCCATGTTGGTTGTAGTCATTGTTTTTGTAGTTTCAACCATTATGTTCATTTTGTTCAATGGCTTATGCTTTATAGACCGACTAATAGTTTGATTTATTTTTCATGTTTAGAACAATCAACGATATTGTATGAATTATCGTCACAAATACCACACCATTTAGGTTTCATATTATTCGTATTAAACACACACTCTTTTGTAGGGTGAGGCTTGAAATATTGGCCTACATCACAATAATATTCATTGTGAATGACTTGGACATATTTTCACCTGTCATAAGGCAGTCGACAATTGTCTTTAATGTGGCCTTTTGACATGTAGGTCATGCACCATAGTTATACTTTTCTTAAAGTAAGGTTGTGAATAGATTTGTGCATAATTTTTAGCTTTTCTTCAATCCTCCTGCCGATGGGTGCTATCAAATAATCATAATCAGACTCAATCTACTTTACTTTCCTTAGGGAATCTTCTTATGTTGAAAATCATGAATTCTTAATAGTGTTTTGTTTTTCTGCAGCAGTCCCACGACAAACCATTATATAACAAGGTTTTCATCAGTATGATATGATATATGGATGAGTAGGTCCTTGAATCTTTTGTCCTATTCTTGTATTGTTTCTCTTGGAATTTGTGTGATCTCTTTAAGCTTTTTAGTCACTAGGTTCCTACTATCTTGTGTTAAAAAAAATGCAAGAAATATTTTCTTTATTTCACTTATTGTTATGGTCTAGTTCTCTGTAAAATTCATGTAGGGAGTGCTTATTTATGTTAGGATTATATAATCGTCCCTTGTCCATATATAGTATAATTGATCATATTTCCTAACTTAGGATTCATTTTTTATATTTTGATGCCACCATAATATTGGTGCCATCGGTGCCAATTCCTACATTCTAGGATCCACTTTGAGTGCCACCAACAACCTCCATTGGTTGGTTGTGGTAGGTTGGCAGTTATGATGAGTCAACCTCCAGTTAAAATTAGTTAGATCACTCTTAGTTAGTCTAGCACCAGTTTTGCTTGACTGCATGGGGAGTGGCACCTTTTTCCACCTACCTCATCAATTTAACTGGTTTAACTGATTATAGACTGATTTAGACATATATAGTTAGACAAGTGAGCTTCGACAGAGATTTAGACACACTGAGTTATCCAGTCAGTCAGGCCCTAGTTGGTAGATTTAAATCTTATCCACATGATTCAAATACTACTTATTGTAACACCATTATATTACTACTCGAATGAATGAAGATTAATGTTGTAATTAACTGCTCAATTCTTATCAGATTTGTCTCAAATTTGTCTTGTTTAGTGTGCATTTTTCTTGATATTCCACTGCATAATTCTACTTCTCAATTTCTCTCATTTACCTGTATATCAATGGTTCACAAATTTAACAATTTTTTAAGAGCAACAACAAATTGTGCCATGTTCATGCTAGCAACAAGTCTCGTCCGATCTCCATTGTACACCATGCTGACTGTGGTTAATTTTGGTAACAAGAGGAGTTTCTTGGGCATTGGTTTCTTCCTCATTCGTTGCAATTTGGCCAATATTTTGGTGCAAAATCCCGATAGTTTGCATAAGTAGGTACATTATTTTTGCTAGTTGGCTAGCCTCTCCTTATAACCATTGATGCTCTTTTTTCTGCAACTCGATGATTCATGTTTCTCACGATGAACGTTAAAGAGAAAAGAACTGACGTTTAAGAGAAAATAACTGATTTTATTATGAACCGGGAAATTCTAAAAGAAAATAATGTAAATAGTATCCCTCGTGGATCTTATTGTAAAGAGTGTCCTTTTCATTCTTCCAATAGAAAATATTTCTTCATGGTTAGAGAATGTTGAGGGGAGCAGATCTTTCTGCATTGTTTGTTTTGCAATGATGGTGCACCGCCTTTTTACGTTAATTATTGTAAGTGGTAGCATAGTCATGGTATCTTCTCCCTTTTGAATGTTTACTTGTAGGTTGTTCTTCTATCTACGTGTTTTTTCCCCTTTGATAATTACACTCACACATTGCTTGGATTATGGTTGAATCTCCAAGGAAGGAAAATGTGATCCCATTTAGACGATGTAGATCTTGTTTAGCTCCGTGAATGTTAAAGAATGACCTTAAGCTATTATAAATAGGAACAACCTTCTAGGATTGATGTTTAAAGTTGTTTATATTAGCTATGGAACTCATATGGTAAAATTATTATGGTGATATGCAGGATAATTTGTGGAAAATATGTGCTTTATTGATTATAAGTATAATGGAAATGTACTAAAATATTTAAATATGTCCTATGTATAGTGCTCAATGTTTTAATACTTAAATGATAGTAGTTTGAAAGAATGACATTATATGGTTAGTCTGGTATGTAAGCACATATTTGAAATTAGCTGCTATGATGGTATGGTATATTGAACTATCACGATTAGATGACTAAGGTTTCTTGGTTAAATTTTCTTATATGTAGATATTAAGTTAAGGCGTTGGGTTTTAAATATTAATTACTGTATGTATAATGTATCTAACAGGTTTTCCATGAGCTTTGAAGGTTAAAGGATATGGTTCGTTGACCTTAAGCTATTATAAATAGGAACAACCTTCTAGGATTGTAGATCTTTGTTTAGCTCTATGAATGTAAAAGAATGACCTTAAGTTATTATAAAAAGGAACAACCTTCTAGGATTGCTTATCATCGTATATTTTATTATTGTCAAAATGGTCCTTCTTGGACCCTTTCAATTAGAAAACACACACACACACACACACATATATAAACCTTGATATTACAAAGGTTTAAGGTTCTTATGGAGGGAATAACTTTTGGTGGTTTAAAACTCCTTTTTGTTTGTTTGGAAAAATAAAAGGGTTATACCAATTAAAGCTTGAGTTGAATATGGTAAGGCGCCACTCTTAGCTCAAACTTAGATTATAATTTTAAAGTACAAATAATTATTTCAATTGAGGAGTATTCTATGCAATTATATGGTGGAAGAAGGGCATTAATCTATGTTTAACTATGTTAAATTACTTTACTTATACTTGACATAAGCCATAGTCTGAGTTTATTATGATATAAGAGTTATATGTGAAGTCAATCTCTACTCTAGTGGATTCATGTCCAGCTTGGGGGTGGCCTTTTGGCAGGAAAACTTACGTCGGATAGAGAGCTAGTTGGTTATGAGGAAAGTCGAAGTCAAGTTCTCAGTCACTTTTAGTTGCGTTAGTCTACTCTTTTCAGATAAGTGATTTGTCAATGCTTTACTTTTCGATTCGTCAAGTTTGATGTTTAAAGTTGTTTATATTAGCTATGGAACTCATATGGTAAAATTATTATGGTGATATGCAAGATAATTTGTGGAAAATATGTGCTTTATTGATTATAAGTATAATGGAAATGTACTAAAATATTTAAATATGTCCGATGTATAGTGCTCGATGTTTTAATACTTAAATGATAGTAGTTTGAAAGAATGACATTATATGGTTAGTCTGGTATGTAAGCACATATTTGAAATTAGCCGCTATGATGGTATGGTATATTGAACTATCACGATTAGATGACTAAGCTTTCTTGGTTAAATTTTCTTATATGTAGATATTAAGTTAAGGCGTTGGGTTTTAAATATTAATTACTGTATATATAATGTATCTAACAAGTTTTCCATGAGCTTTAAAGGTTAAAGGATATGGTTTGTTGTAACTAAAAATAATAAAAGTGAAGATGTTGATAATTGGATATACGATTTTTTTTTACACCATTTCCCTAAAATTCCATTGTAGAAATTGAGTTTGTGAAATATATATTTTTTGAAATATGAATTTGGAATAAATTCATAATTAAACTCGAAAAGATGTTATTATGACAAATTTTGCTATTTTATATTATTTTTATTATATATATTTACTTAATATATATATCTTAATAAATATCATGTAGTGGTTTAGATTTCTTAACTTTCTTTTTTTTCTTGATCTTTTTAATTTTTCTTTTATTCTTTTAGCTTTTAAAAATACATGTACGAAGATTCACAAACTCAAACACAAAGTTGCATACCAAAAACATGTACAAAGCTCCACAAACACAAACACATAGAATTGCATACCACAAACACAAACACATAGAAATGCATACCACAAACATGGACAAAGATTCATAAACACAAAAAACATAAAATCCATCTCATCTAACAAGCAAGTTCATAGATGAAGTACAAATATATGCAAAATAATCTAACAATTCTACATTCAATATAAAATTCAAAAACTAAATAAAATTCATTTTATATTAAACAATTTCAATACTTGAATGCGGCCATTTTCTATCATCAGAGTCCAAATTGACATTATGTTTACATGTGGTTTCAGAGGGTGTTTGTGTGGGAGATTTCGTAATTGTGGTTTTGGTCTGATAAGGTACTGGAAGAGTGTCAAAGGGGGGATAAATGTACTGCATATTGTGGACATGATGAGCTTGACCAAATGATCAAGGGGGAATCAATGAGCCACCCACATGTATTGTATACAAAGTGAGGTGGTTGACATAGTGCAAGAGTGTTATCAAGAGGTGTTAGAGAATGTGAAGCATTACCTTGACTGAGTGAAGCAAGAGATCAAGACCGGTAAGGATGATTAGCTTGATTAGGGGGAGCAAATCATGGACACAAGTTGCACCAAAGCTCGTGAAATAAAACATGGGATATGGGTTTTGATTTACTAGCAAATGAAGATGTTCTTATGAAAAACAAAGATGGACATGCAAGAGCCCAAGTTGCAAGCTAGATGGAAGGAATCTGAGCTTGCAGTGGAACATTGGTCAAATTATGAAATTATATTGTAGATATTTTTTATTATACTACAAATAAGCTATAACCATAAGTTATACATTACATAATACAAAATTCACATAAACGAAAATAAAACATAAATAAATATAAATAATAAAATATATAAATATAAATAATAAAGTATACAAAAATTATGTATAAAGATCTACAAATACAAATCATAAAGTTGCATACAAAAAACATTATTGTATCCAAACAAACATAGAAATTATTTCATCTAACAAACACATAAAATTACATACAAAAATACATTATTTAATCTAACAAACACACAATTTCATACAAAAATACATGGTTTTATCTAACAAATACAAAAATAATCTTATCTAAATAAAACACATAATTGCATACAAAATACCTGCATAACAAAAAAACATTACTTTATCGAGCAAACATAAAATTAATTTCATCTAACAAACACATAAGAGTTGCATACAAAAAAGATTAGTTCACCTAACAAACATAAAAAATCATCTCATTTACAAATACATAGAGTTGCATATAGAATACATGTACAAAGAAACATTACTTTATCCAACAAACATAAAATTAATTTCATTTAACAAACACATAAGAGTTGCATACAAAAAAGATTAGTTCACCTAACAAACATAAAAAATCATCTCATTTACGAATACATAGAGTTGCATATAGAATACATGTACAAAGTTTTCAAAGACAAACACATAGATTTGCATAGAGAATACATGTACAAAGATCATCTAACAAACACATAATTACATACAAAAAAATATAAAGAGTTGCAAGAATATATATGTATAATTTTCTCAAACACAAACACAAAGAGTTGCATACAAAAAAAACTTAGTTTCATCTAACAAACCTAAAAATCATTTCATCTAACAATCACATAAGAGTTGCATACAAAAAAGATTAGTTCGCCTAATAAACATAAAAATCATCTCATTTACAAATACATAGAGTTACATGCATAATACATGTTCAATGATTTCAAACACAAACACATAGAGTTGCATGTAGAGAATACATCTACAAAGATTTAAACACTAACACATAGAATTACATAGATAATACATGTATAAAGATCATCTAACAAAAACAAAAAACATCTTATCTAACAAGCACATGATTGCATACAAAATAAATAAAAATTAAATTTACTTATATTAAAATAAAACTTAATTTTTAAATTTTATTATTTAAAAATTAAATAATAAAATTAACAAAATGAAATTTAATTTTATTATTTCATAAATATATTGAATATGATAATATTTTTAATTTATATGATTTTTTTCCATTTATATTATAAATAAAAATTAATTTTTAAAATTTATTATTTAAATATTATAAATATATTAAATATCATATTAATTTAAATTTTGATAATTTTAATTATTTTTTAATATATTTACAATCAATATCATAATAATTTTAATTTTGATTATTTTAACTATTTTAAAAAAGATTTACAATCAATTTATTTGTATATTGATGATGATGATGATGGTTAACGTTCTCTCAAACCAAAATTTGGTCTATTGGACCTACAGAAACAAATTAATTAGTTTGTTTTAAAATTGTATTTCTATGCTCAAAGAGCTTGGAGAGAAGCGTCCCGAGCTCACTATAATTTTGACAAGTTAAAAGG
This sequence comes from Pseudotsuga menziesii, assembly GCA_001517045.1. Classification (NCBI taxonomy): domain Eukaryota; kingdom Viridiplantae; phylum Streptophyta; class Pinopsida; order Pinales; family Pinaceae; genus Pseudotsuga; species Pseudotsuga menziesii. The sequence goes on along the minus strand of LPNX010752710.1, from coordinate 117,555 downwards.
CTAGGGAGGTTGGGATTGCAACAAAGATTATGAAACTGAGATCTAATGTAGGTGTATGCAGGGCATTCTAAGAGGAAGTGATTTTCATCCTCAATGTTTTTATTCTCACAGAGATGATAGATCCTTTCCACCCATGGTGTTTTAGGGACTGCCCAACGACCTGTTTCACTATATAGCTCATGAGAGTTCGTTCTTATCTTGGCTATATTAATTTTTTTCTTTGAACTAGTGAATATAGAGAGATACTTTGATCTTCTAGAATAGGGTTGATTACCTCCTTATAATATCTTAATTTTCTTTTAGCCTCTAAATCTTTATGACACCACATTTTCTCCTTAAACTTAGAAGCAACAATATTTTTAATGTTATTAATATTTTGCAATGCAACATTTTCATCGATCTCCCAATGGTTTAACCAGGCCCTGGTATCTTTATACCAACCTCGCTTGAGTCTTAGGTGGTTTTGGATGGAATTTAAAGCTAGCTTAAGAAGTCTATGGTCACCCATGTTATTGATTTTGTGCTTGTACAATAGGAGCCTAGCCATAGCTAGGCTCTCGATAGGGGAAAGACCCACTTCTAACATGAGAATAGGGTAGGGTGTATTGCTTTTAATTTTGAGGTTATACGTTATAAAATGCTTTTGGATTTGCTCAATATTTCTCCAGGATTCTTTAGAGATGCTACAACTCCAAACCTCACACGTATACAAGATAACAGGAGTGACTAAAGTTTCAAAGAGGAGCTTCTGTTTATCTCACATCACAAGGTTTGCTGCTTTACAATTATTTTCAAGACCAAAATAGGCTTTCCACCCTCAATTAATCCTCTTCTTAATGCTAGAGTTCCGGTTAGCTTGTGATGAATATCAATTCCTAGGTATTTGTAAGAAGACACTTCCTCCAAGTTGCTATTGTCATACAAAAAATTAGCATGAGCGTCCTTCTTGGATTTGATAATCATAATTTTTGTTTTGTCAGTGTTAACAGTCATACCCATGGTAGAGCAAAAATCCTTAAGAAGTCTTAGTTGCTTATCAAGATCAGACGGACACCTTGCCAGAAGAACAATATCGTCAGCATAGAGAAGAAGGATGATGACTATTCCAGCTAAGGTCGTGCCAGCACAACCTGCTTCCTCTAAACAACCTTCTAGCTTATTTATGTAAATGCGAAAAAGGGCGAGGGAGAGGGGGAAACCTTGTTTAACTCCGATATTACACTTAATATCTTTCGACCATCCCTCATTGGTCTTAAACTTGACAATGACATTCTCATATAACCTTATTGCGGCGGCTCTCAACTCGAAAGGAACCTTTAGCTCTTCTAATCTATTCCATAGGTAATTATTTCTAGGTATTGTATCGAAAGCATTTCTAAATTCCACAAAGCAACAAAAGAGATTGGATTTGTCATTACGACATTCCTCCACAATTATCCTAAGCGTAACGAGGTGGTCTGTTGTTGAGTGTTTCCTTCTAAAACCCGCTTACCTTCACTTTCAAGCCATATGCTGATCTTCTTTTCCAAAATAATACCATACAACTTGGCTAAGAGAGGGCTAATCATAATTATTCGATAGTTAGAGGGGTTATTTGTATCCCCACTTTTAAAAATAGGGGTAATGAGGCTTTGAGTCCAAGGTTTATGGAACCCTTGCTTGACCGCTTGATTGAAAAGCTTGTGGATGTGAGGTTTGAGGACAGGACCTCCAATTTTTAATATTTCTACACGATAACCTTCGATGTCCTTAGCTTTCCCATTTGCTAGACGCTTAACCCAAAAATCTATGTCTTCTAAAGAGAAAAATTCTTCCGTTTGAGAAGGGTTTCAAAATTATCTATGACATTAGGGGATTCATAAAGCTTTTTAAGATAGGAATTCCATTTATGTAAAGCAATTTTATTATTATCTTTAGTTTTTCTAGTTAGAATATGCCTCCATAATTTCTTAGGAGCCACCTTAGAGAGGTGTAAGAGATTTTCTGGTATTTTACGAATATACTGCATTTTTTTCCCTTTTAGTTAGGGCTTTGTATATTTTTATCTTGTCAATTTTAAGAGACTCATCAAGAGCTTCCTTAATTTCTCTCCTCGCACTTTTACAATCTTGAGCATACCAAGGGTTGGTTTTGTTATTTCTTTTATTACTTGAAACTTCAATTGAGAACTTATTAATAGGATAAGAGAGGGTTATGGTAAAATTATGATAAAGGTCTTCTATGTTGTCTATACTTAAAAAAGGAAGAAAATTAATTTTTAATTCATTTAAAAAAAGATCATTTTTATTTTTATCAAAGATCACGTTTTTTTTTCTACGAGGATTATCTTCTATAGGATCTCTATGCATGAAAAAATTGAGAGTTACAATTAAAGGTCTATGATCCGAGTGAGGCTCGTGGTCGTTTAAGATGTCAAAATTTATTATTTCATTGTATAAAAGGATATACAAAATAACATAGTCTACCACTCTGCTACCAAGCCCATCGATACATGTCATCTGGCTAGAATTGGGCCACTTCTTTAGATCGTTGCAAATTATGAGATCTTGAGCACTACCGAGCTTGACTAGCTCAGACCCAAACAAATTCCCCCTAGATCTTCAGAGCTTCTTTTGTACCTTCCATCTAGACTAAGGTCTTCGTCTAACCAAAGAGGATTAGGGTTGGAATGAATGCTTAGAAGAATAGTTTGGTTGCTTGAAGTTCGAGCATTAAAGTCACCCATTAAAAGGATATTACCTTCATTCCTTAAGCCAGAAATATCATTCTCTAAACCATTGTAAGGACAAATTTTAACTAAATTGTTTTTCTTATAAAAGTTAGAATTAATAGGAGCAAAATAACAGATTGCTATGTGGGTTTTTTTATCATTAATGTTAGTAATCTCTATTCAAATATACTGGTTGTAATGGTCTTTTTTATAAATGATGGCATGGGGGAAGATGTTCTTCCTAATGTAACAAGCTATACCACCAATGCCTCTACGACAGGACCTCTTGTTCCAGATTGGCCAAAGTACAAAGCCATCTATGTTAGGGACCTTACATTCTTCATGCTCCCAAGTTTCAGCTAACAATATGATATCAACATCACTCGAGATCCAACTTAGCTTGGGGCCTTTGTTGCATGGGAAGCCCCGACAGTTCCAAGAAAGAATCTGGAGCATGTTGAATTGCTATTTATTATTATCTTTTTGATTTCTATCATGAATAACGACTTTTCTATTTCTGATTATTGCCCATTTTCCTTCCTTCCTAGCTTCTTTCACCTTTTGAGCCTTCTTTCTTAATTCTGCTTGATCTTCTGGAATGCGATCTTCATTTATAAATATTCTCGTTCCTTTTAGACTTGAGGTTTTACTAAGTATGTCATACTTATTGTCAGTAGATCTCACCTTTCTCCGGATCAACCTTCCTTTATTCTCAGTTAATTTTCCCAACCTTGTTGCTTCTATGAGACATGATGTTTCAATTTGTAGTCTATTATGTAGTTCTATCTAAACTATGGCTAATGTATCCTCGTCTACCTCCTCTTACAAAATGAAGATTATAAGGTTCAAAGCCCTTTGGTTACGCTCATGATCTAATTCTATCAAATTCTTCATTTCTTCTTTAATGGGTTTGATATCTAATCTACCCCTTCCCCATTATTTAGGGTGAGATTGTTATTAACTTTTTCTTCTAATGCTTTAATCATGTCCTTCATTTTAAGACTTTCTAAAGTATCAACATCTCCTTCTTGGGGTGTTTGGTTCTTATCTTGGCTTTGTTTTTCTATTAATCTAATCTCCATTGTCTCTATTAATCTAATCTCCATTGTCTCCATTTTATTCTCCAATAGTTTTATTTTATTTTCTATTTGTTTTTGGATCTTGTTTTCAAAAGATGCAAATTTATTTTCTAACATGACTTCTAAGTCTGTTTGTAGCTTAGCTTCTCTTTCTTCTCTACGTTTCTCTAATGAGTCTATATATTCATAAAGACTCTTTAGAATAACTGTGCTAAGTCTACCTTTGACAATCTTTGGAAGATGGGTTGAATTATTCATACTTGTGAACAAAAAGAAATATATGAGCAGTAGATATGTATTAGAAAAGAAAGTAAGAGAGAAAGAGATAAGGAATCTGTGCACCTGAGATGACCTTCCAACCCTAGTTCGATGTGGATCCAGCGGCTGGCTTTTGAATCCTCTTCATGCAGTCAACACCACAAAACAGATCGCAGATTGTAAACCCTTAAGAACATGCAAGATCGCCTTCAGATGCAGATCGCCTTTAGATCATGTAGGTTTCCTTCAGAGACTTAGATTGCCTTCAGAGATAGCTAAACCCTTCAGTTCAGATCGCATTCAGTGTATGCATGCGGAAAAGACTTAGATCGCCTTCAAGCATACATTACATCATCTTTAAACAATATTCAATGATTAGTTGATGATTGATTAACCGATGAATAATTGATCATGTAGGTTGCCTTCAGAGACTCGGATCACCTTTAGAGATAGCTAAACGCTTCAGTTCATTCAGTGTATGCATGCATCAAAGACTTAGATCACAAGAGACTTATATTTTGTCCAGGATCCCAGACGTTAAGCTTCAAGATCAATCAACAAGAAAGATCACAGTCTTGAGTCACAAATGAATCGCAGTCTCTAAACCCACAGAGCAGTCAACACCACAAAGCAGATCGCAGATCGTGAACCCTTTAGAACATGCAAGATCCTTCAAATGCAGATCGCCTTCAGATCATGCAAGTTGGCTTCAGAGATCGCTAAACCCTACAGTTCAGATATGCAGGAGTTGAGCTTCAAGATAATCATTGCGGTTTCAAGTTTTGTGGAGCTCGCCGTTGTCGGTAACCGAAGAGAAATTGCACAAATTCGATCTTGTGTTCGAAATATGCAATTCGCTCCAAAGCAGAGCTCGCTGTGCCACCTTCAACACGATATTCTATGACAAAAATGTTTTTGTCATTACAAACCTATTAAATGTAATGACAAAACAATTTTAATTTCAAAATATAATTACAATTACAATTTTATCATTCAAAATATAATTACAATTTGATTATGATATTAATTTTATTTTAAAATTTGATAGTTAATGTTTAAATTTTATAAATATAGATTTTATTTAAATAAATTGTAATTATTATTGTTTTAATAAAAAATTATATATAGTTCTGATGTAATTATAAATTTTACAATTTTATATTGTTTTTATTTATTGTTTTCATAATTTAAATAATAAATTTTAATTATATTGTTTAAATATTAAAAATTTATTAAATATCATAATCATTTTAGTTATTTTATAATATTTTTCTTTTCATAATATAAGTTATGGTTTTAATAATAATTACAAAATTTTAATCTTAATTATATTATTAAAATTTAATTATTACATGTAATTAAAAAAAAACTTTATTGATTAAATTTTAGGCATAATATAATATTTAAGATATTAAAATATTATTTATTTATTTATTTCATAATAATTATATTTTAATAAAAAAATAAAATAAATAATATTATTAATGCATTAAAAATATAATCATAAAATTAAAATAAATAATATTTTTTTAACAAAAACGGTTATGTTATTATAAAGGACTCAACTAAGAAACGCTGAGCTAGAAACAATTTACAACCAGCCACTAAATCTCTCCTTCCTTAGTCGGTAGACCTGCATACTAAGGAGGAATTTCCATGCTTACCATCGAATTTACAATAAGTTCATAGCACTCTACAACTATAAATTTATTAGCTGCAATATCCGCCAACACATTAAGCTCCCTAAGAACATGAAAAAAATCTATCTTCCTGAACCTTTTGGCCATATAACTGATTCTATTAATCATCCTTTCAGTCCGCTCATTTTCGCCCCTTCTTCCCCCATTCAATGCTTGGATAATTAGCGTGGAATCCCCAATAACCATAACTTCATCCACTCCTTCCTTTTGCACCTGCTTGAGGCCTTGCTAGAGCCCATAAGCTTCAACCATGTTATTAGAATCATACCCGATATTCCAGGAGTATTCAATTTCAACTTTCCCTCTGGGATTGATGACAACTCCACCTCCTCTCGCTCTTCCCAGGTTCCCTTTTGAGGCTCCATCAAAGAACAATTTGAAAATATTTTGTTCTCTTAACCAATTCTCAAACTAAGATTTGTCCAGTCGGACTTCCCATTCCTCCAAATTTTTAGGAGCAATACTATTTGCTGCATGAATATTGAGAGTTTGCATCCATTTATTTTCTTTTTCTATTAAGTCAGCTTTATTATTTGGTATCTTGGAGCTACTTACCACCTCATCAAGTAAAGCAATAGTTTTAGCAGCTATCTTCCACGCTGGTTGACTCTTATTCTGAAAGACTCTCTGATTTCTTTCTATCCAAATGCACCATCAAATGATTTTAGGAAGTTTCAGCCAACAAGCTCTCACTCCTTTCTTATGAGCCAGCTCGCCCCGGTACATTTTTTCCCAATTAATAAAGCAATCATGAATACTTCCAGTCCATTGAGACCCATCACCTCCATTCTGCGTTACTTCCTTCCATACAGATATGGCATACGGGCACTTTAAAAAAAGATGGGAAATAGTTTCTAAATTTTCAGCACAGAGAGGACAACAGAATGGGCCTGCTATCCCCCTTTTCTCCAGGTTCTCACCAGTTAACAATCTATGATGGATTAGTGTCCAACTGAACATCTCTATTTTAGGTAGCGTTCTGTTATTCCAAATTTTATTCCAGATCTCAGGGTTCGTGGGCATATTATAGTTTGCAGCATACACTAGATAACCTTCAGCCGTCGTGTAGTTACCTGTTCTTGTGCCCCAGCCGCGCCTGTCCTTCAGGTTTATAGATATCGGTGCACTCCCTGCCAGATGGGTGATCAACAATTATTTTTCTTCATCCAACTCTGTTGGGAAGTCCAGCAAAGCCCATCCCGTCCAATAATGTGGAGAATCCAGCTCCCATTCAGAGAGACTCCAAAGAGTTTTCAATCCCATCGCCTCCATCCAAAGCTGCAATCGTGGAAGACGTGGGGGAGATTTCCCAAGTATCGAGTCCTGCCATAAATTTATAAGTTTCCCATTACCCAGTATCCAGTACAACTTTTCAATGAATTGAGGCAAAGTTTTTTTGTAGAGATTGAAAATAGGAGAACCATTTGTTTTCATGTGCTCCCCCTCCAGACATCTGAGCCTTGTTCACAGGAATTATTTGTTTTTTAGAACCCGACTACACCAGGAAGGTTTTGGATCGAGCATATTCCAGAGTAACTTAGCTCCAATGGCCAAATTTTGAAATTTTAGATCCCTAATTTGAAGTCCTCCCTCAGGTCTTGGCAGCTTGATAGTTTTCCAGCTTACCAGTGCAAACTTTTTGCCTCCTTCATTGTTCCCACCATTCCAGAGAAAGGATCTCAACATACCCTCAATTTGATTTATAATTTTGACAGGAGCAAGAAGAAGGGAGCACTGGTAAAGCAAGTAGTTGTTCAGGACAACTTTGATTAACACTACCTTCCCAAGCAGATTTAACCATGCTGTCCCCCAACCTATGATTTTCCTTTTAATTTTTTCCACAACAGGATTCCAAGCTGAACACTTAGATTTAATTTTGAAAATAGGGACCCCTAGATATTTGAAGGAGTCACAACTAACAGCTCCATCCATATTTAGTATCCGAGAGATATCTAACATTTCCCTAGGATTTATATTCCATCCGAAGATTTGACTCTTCCTAAGATTGATTTTACTTCCTGAGGCCAGGAAGTAACGGTTCAATTCAGTCTTGAATCGGTGTGCTATAATCTGTATCATCGGCAAATTGCGCATGGTTGATATATTTAGTCCCTCTAGCCAACCTTATGCGTGGGAGCTCCTGCTCTTGCCTGGCGTTTTCCAATTGAAAACTAAGTACCGAGGCCTGAATGGTGTAAAGTAGAGGGGAGAGCGGGCACCCTTGCCTTAGTCCTCTCGAATCTTGAAAAAATGGAGCAGCTCTTCCGTTGATGAGAGGGGCAATCCACGGCTTGCTGATGCAGGCCTTGACCCAAGAGACAAATTCAGGGGCAAATCCAAATCTTAGCATTACTTGAAAGAGGAATGGATGGCTGACTCTATCAAAAGCGTTTTCCAGATCTAGTTTCACTACCATTCCTTTGTCTCCATTCTTCAAGCTAGAGTGGATGGCTTCTTGCACTAAAATGATATTATCCTAAATCTTCCTTCCTTTAACGAATCCGCCTTGATTCTCTGAGATAATATTTGGCAATATATGTTTTAATCCGGAGGCCACAATCTTAGTAATAATTTTATATCCTATGTTACACAGGGATATTGGCCGGAACCTGTCAAAAGACTTGGCTTCTTTCTCTTTGGGAATGAGAACCAAAAAGGCAGAGTTCGTACTGCCTCCAATTTTGCCACACTTTTGAGATTTATTGACCATTTTTAGCAAATATTTTTTTATAATATCCCAACAGATTGTAATGAAATTGACATTATACCCATCTGGGCTAGGGGCTTTGTCCTCCTCCGTGTTATCGACCGCTTCCTTAATCTCTTCCAACGTGATGGCTCTATTCAGATTATCGTTGTCTTTACTCTTTACTGTTTTGGGGACCAGATTCAGACGCTGGGCATCATTAGTAGTAAGCTGATCAGTGAACAATTCGCTGAAGTATCTAGTTCTTCAGCTTTAATTTCATCAAACTTGCTAATTGCCTTGTCATTGGCCTAGATCTCGAGCACACTATTATGGATTTTCCTAGCCTCAGTTAGTTTGTGGAAGAAGCTGGAGTTCCTATCACCATCCTTCAACCATTTACATCTTGATTTAATTCGCCACCATTCAGCCTCTTGTCTATAGGCCGCGTGAAGGTTCAATTGCAATGTAGTCTCCTTTTGAATGTCATTATGAGTCACGAGTTTGTCCTTCATATCGGCCTGATGGGACTCCAACGCGTGGGCAGCTTGGAGTTTGGTGTAATTTGGGGGAGGTATCGTCTTGGCCCATTTCTTCAAGTTTTTCTTGAGCCTTCTCAATTTCTCCTCCCAAACAAAGAAGGGAGATCCTGTAACCGATTGAGTCCATGAGTCTGCAACAATTTTTAAAAAATTAGCATGGTTGGCCCACATGGGGTTAAATCTGAATGGGATAGGGCCCAAATTTTTTTCATTCACCATTTCCAGAAGAATAGGCTTATGATCGGAGCCTCCGAAAGGTAAGATTTTGGATGTCATATTCAGGCCCAGCAGGAGAAAAGTGTCCTGGACCAGGAATCGATCAAGTCTGGCAGCAATGTACCAGGACCGATCCTCCTATTATTCTAGGTGTATTTCCTAGTAGTTGGCTTAATGTCAATGAGATCCCAGGCCATGATGGTCTCTTCCACAATTTCTTTGATGGGGTCTCTGGTCCTAGAGCCCCCTCTCTTTTCATCTTGGCTAAGGATGACATTCAGGTCCCCGGCCAGAATAACATTACCTTGCATATTACTCCTTTCCTCACGGAGTAGAGTCCAACAATTTATTTTTTTGACATAAGAATTAGGTGCATATATGTTGAATATACTTACCAGAGTGTTGGAGTCTTTTTTCCTCAGCAGAGTGAGGATCCAGTGAGTGTTGTTCTTGATGACCACAACCTCAAATTTCTTATCATCCCAGAGAGTTCCTATACCCCTGAAGGCTCCCCTAGAGCTTAATGCAGCGGTACCCTTTTTTTTCCAAATTTTTTTACTGACTTGGAGGAATGCAACTTCCTCCATCTTGGTTTCCTGGATGAGAAAGATGTTCGGTTGGTGAAGAGAGATTAGATCTAGCATAGCTTCTTCCTTGACTTTACTTTCGAGCCCTCTGCAGTTCCAGGAAATTACCTTCATTACTTACTTTTGGAGGTCGTAGGCATCCCTTTCAGGGCAAGCCCATGCTGGTGGGTGTTTCTTGGATTTTTCAACAACTTTTCCAGGGTTAGCTGGGAGCCTTGCAACTTGTCCTTGTATGTGGCTTGCTCCCTTACTTCTTTTTTGGATTTCCTCCCTTTAGTTTTGGCCATTCTTGGAGTAGTAATTTCAATTTCCCCTTCCTCCTCTTCTTCTTCTTCTGATTCAGGTTCTTCTTCAGATTTTCCCAGACTTTCTCCTTTTTTTGTTCCTGCTGTTCCTTCCTCATTGTCTTTCGCTTGATATGAGAGGACTGCTTCCGGATCCTTACTTTCTTCATAACTAGATCTATCTTCTGCATCATTAGTGTCATCCCTTGCTTCTGCAATTTCTATAGTCTTTGAGGGCTCTTGGATTTTTTCGGATGGACTAATTCTCTCTTCTTTTTTCCCCTCACCCTTCTTAGGGGCCCCTCCAGCTTGATTTTTAGCTTTGGATCTTTTCACCCTGTGCCATATTAAAACAAACACATAATTGTATACAAAAATCATGTATAAAGATTCACAAATACAAATCATAAAGTTGCATACAAAAAACATTCTTTCATCTAGCAAACATAGAAATTATTTCCTCTAAGAAACACATAAAATTGCATACAAAAATACATTATTTAATCTAACAAACACAAAATTGCATACAACAATACATTATTTAATTTAACAAACAAAAAAACCATTTCAGCTAGGAAACACATAATTGGATACAATATACATGTATAAATTTCTCAAATCCAAATACATAGAGTTGCATACAAAAAAACACTATTTCATCTAACAATCCTAAAAATCATTTCATCTAACAATCACATAAGTGTTGCATACAAAAAAGATTAGTTTACCTAACAAACATAAAAATCATCTCATTTACAAATACATAGAGTTGCATGCAGAATACATGTTCAATAATTTCAAACACAAACACATAAAGTCGCATAGATAATACATGTACATGTATTCAAACACAAACACATAGAGTTGCATAGATAGTACATGTACAAATATCATCTAACAAGCACATAATTGCATATAAAATAGATGTATAAATTTCACAAACACAAACACAAACACAAAGAGTTGCATACAAAAAAAAACATTATTTCATCCAGCAAACATAAAAAACATTTCATCTAACAAACACATAAGAGTTTGCATACAAAAAATGACGAGTTTATTTAACAAACACAAAAATAATCTCATCTACTAATGCATAGAGAATACATATACAAAGATCATCTAAAAAACACAAAAATCATCTCATCTAACAAGCATATAATTGCATACAAATTTCTCAAACACAAACACAAAGAGTTGCATACAAAAAAACATTATTTCATCCAACAAACATAAAAATCATTTCATCTAACAAAAACATAAGAGTTGCATACAAAAAAGATTAGTTTATTTAACAAACATAAAAATCATCTCATCTACCAATACATAGAGTTGCTTGCAAAATACATGTACAATGATTTCAAACACAAACGTATTGAATTGCATACATTGCATACAGAATACATGTACAAAGATCTCAAACACACCCAAAAATTGCGCTAAAATCAACAAAATAAATAATAACAATGTAATACTATATAAATAAATAAAAATAAAAATAATATAAATACCATATATAAATAAAGTTGAGAAAGTGTAAAAAGAAAAAAAAAGAAAAAGTAAAAAAGAAATACAAAAGTAAAAGCGTGGAAACAAAAATACAACAAAAACAAATATAAAAATGATTAAAATTTATTATAAAATGAAGTTTAATTATGTGAGATAAATTTTCAAATTAGTTTGTATGAAACATTAAGTGGAAATTGAAGTTTATTTATGTGGAGAAGTTATTAAATTAATTTATGTTGATACAATTAGTGGGAAATGAATGTGAAAAAAAAACATACTACATCATAACACTATAACACTATAAGATACTACTGTAAAATGATAACACTATAACACTATAAGAGACCACTCTAAAATGATGGGGCCCCCACCATTTGGATGGGTTTATTCCCATCCCTGAAAAAATAATTATATATATTAAAAATAGTATGTTTGTAATCCTTTGTCTTTACAAAACTATACAAGTCCAATGTAAATCACTTCATATTGTTGTAAATAACATTGAATCAATGTTCAAAGGATGCTTGAAACTTGTAAAAATAAAAAACCCAAACATAGACATATATGAGATGAATCCTTATTTAAATATTGCTTTAAAAAATAAAAACCATGTAAAATAATCTATATATAAAAGATAACAAAACAAAATAGATGAGACATCCTCATTTAAATATTACTTTAAATATTGAAAAATATGAAAAAGTTGATAATGATTACCTCTTTCTTTCATGAAGGTTCTCTCAAAAAATTAGAGAGCAATGCCATGTGTATATTGAAAACCTGTACATAAATCAACTTTCAAAAATTGTCGTTAACAAAGTGCGATAACATATTAATAAAAAAATCTCAAAACTATTTTTTAAATATTACAATTTAAAAAATACAAATAATATTTTATTAACTAAATATTTAAAAGATTCTTGATACAATAATAATCCTTACCTTTTTCCTCTTTATTAAGAGTTCAAAAGAATGCAATCCCAATGTTTTGAATGGCATCAACGGCATCAATCAACTTTTAAAAACTATCATAAACATATATAAAATATATATGTGAAAAAATATCAATAAAAGGCATTCCAAAACTAAGCTTAGTGAATTTTGAGCACTTAGAGATGAAAGATTAGTAAATTTAGAGCACTTTAGAGCTTAAATATTAGTTAGTAATGATATGGGGTTAAGATTATTTAGACCAAAAGAGCATTGGCCATTGATGCCACACGAGATGTCCAAAAAATCAAAGTTGTTGTAGGTGGGTAAAACAGACCTACCATAAAAGGCACAATTGAACATCTATCTTAAATCATTTTTTACTATCTTTTCGTGTGTTCTTACTAGTTGGTTTAAGTGTTTAGTTGGAAGACTTTATTTAATAATTAAAAATCTATTGTTTCAAAGAGACCCAACACTTTCTAAACCCTTTTGCACTACTTTTATGGGTTGTTATTGGTTGAATTTTGCATATATTTTGGAGTGACTCAACAAACATCAAGTTATAGAACAATTACAAACATCAAGTTATAGAACAATTGCAAACAGAAACATATACTTCAGGTTTCAATACCATTAACCCCAAACGACTTTATTTCATAATAATTAAAAATCTACTGTTTCACAATTGTAAGTCAACACCTTTTAAACCCTAATTATACTTTTTAAACTCTAATTATAGAGACATACAAACCATCGATTTACAATAGACCCCAAATCAATACTACATGAACTCTGCTAACTAAGAACTTACTATCTAGAGATCCTACTTATAAATAATGAGATCCTGACTGCTTACTGAGAGACGATAGGAATTAGGGCATATAGAGTAGAGTTGTTGATACCTTGATTTGTCTTTTGTTAACAAAATTTATGGAAAAAAAAGGTCTTAATTGATAAGTATAGAATGTAGTTTGTGTAAGAAGCTAGAAAACTAAGCCACAAAGCAATTGCAAACAGAAACATAAATATATGCTTGAGGTTTCAATAACATTATTACACCGATAGGCGTATATATGTGATATTTTGGGGATGGAATTTCTTGAGCGGATCATCAAGATCCACCAAAACATGCCAAGTGTATGACTGGGATGTGTTCAATCGTCTGATATTTTAACTAGCTTAACTAGCCGCGGATTTAGGAGTCTGTTAGGAGAGTCGATCGCAGATTTAGGAGTTCGGTGATCGACAACAGCAGTTAGACCTTGTGGTAGCTACACCGAATTATGTCCCGCACACAGAAGTTGGTTGTGAGATCATGGTTGAACATCATGGCGGTGGTGCATAAGTCTCTGTGCATTCAAGCTACTTGTCGTCATTCATTCATCCGTGCTGCTGGAGTAGGTAATTATTTTCACAGTTATGGATCGATCAAATAGATCTGGTGGTTACATATTGATAAGCTCGCATACCAAGGTATTCATTAACAGTCATAGAGTCTCTTTACCTGCAGGAAAATATTATCAATGTCGCAGCCTAATCATGTTTTCTTGGTGTTATCTGTTCTATGTATTTCTGCGAGGTTGGCGGACTCTAAGGGAGGAGCAAAGAAAGTTACAGGCAAAGTGCCTGCTCTTTTTGTCTTCGGGGATTCGATTGTGTTTCCAGGAAACAATAACCACATTCCTATATATATATAAATAGGAATGTGCTACCTGAACAACATCCTTTGAAGCTCTCTTTGCATGTTACCAGCTGCTGCATTTATTTTCTTATATGTTTATGAAGTGGCTGCATGTAGGTTCTATGATGTCCATTATCTCACTATAAAGCCCGCGCCTTTGCTAAGGGAAAGATCATTCTTTGCTGCTACTCAAGAGAGCTTTAAATTGCTCACAGTTTGGATAAAGCATTAATAGAGTTAGATTGAAAACTGTTCAAAGTGAGTTGCTGTTGTCTAAATATTGCTTGGGATCTGAAATCCCTTGGAAAAAGATCTCTGTTGAAGATCAGCCATGGTGTCCTTGAATGCAAGGGACGTCCGTTATTTCGACGTAGAGGTCAGGGCTATTCCGTTTCCATGAAAATTTAAGCGCTTTATTTCTGTTTTCATCTTGAATGACCTCGCGATAGCTCGTTCCGCAAATTTTGATTTCTACCATTGAAATTGTCAGTGTACTTAACTTCTTTTCTATGTTACAGGGGTTTAGATCATTTATTTAACTCTATTTTTTATGTAGCAGGAATTTAGCCGGTGCAATTCCGTCTTCCATAGATCATTTTATCATCGAAATTCCATGATAACCTCAAAAAACACATACTTCATTTCTAAGCTTAATTAGAGAACTTCTCCTCTCTTTCTTGAAATATGACAATGAAATAAATATTGTATTTGTTGTCAAGTGTCAATTGCATTCCAAAGATCTGGATTCTAAAGTCCATTTAAATTGCTTTTTATTTGTTATGTTTTGAAGATTGTTGTAAAACTCCTTGCAGGATCATGCAAATGGCACTAGAGCCACTATGCCAATTACATCATCTCCAAATGCTAAGTGGTGGCACTCAACATTCCCCATTATCACTACCATGGTGGACGTAGGAGTTCTCAGCTTGCCGTCTGCGATGGCAAGCTTAGGATGGTAAATTCATGTCTTGTGCATAGAATTTTCTTGAACTGTGCAATAGATGGCCTACAACATCTATGCAACTCTTTCCCACACTATCAGAACCATGGACTGGCTTTCTGCCCGATAGCTTACACTTGATGTTTCCAGGAGGGGTGTCAAATTGACAACATGTTTATTATACTATATGCTAGATTTTACGTTTGTCTATTCAATTGATTTAGTAATAATTGAATACACACATCTTTCATCCCGATCATCTCATTATATTTCTGAACAATGTTGATGGCTTTGCAAGGGCTCAGGTATTGCAGTGCTTGTCCTTTCATGGATAATTACCCTATATACACTTTGGCAAATGGTTGAGCTGCATGAGATAATTCCGAGCAAATGTTTTGATCGATATCATGAGTTGGGCCAGCAGGATTTTGGGGAGAAGCTTGGTTTGTGGATTGTTGTTCCACAACAATTGATAGTTGAAATTGGTGCCGATATAGTCTTCATGGTTGTTGGGGGAAAATCATTGAAGCGCTTTCATGATATTGTTTGCACAAATTGTAAAAAAGTCAAGCAATCTTACTTCATTGCTATTTTTGGTTTAATCCATTTTGTGCTAGCACAACTGCCTAATTTCTATTCAAAGGCCGCAATTTCGCTGGCTGAAGCTGTCATGTCCTTAAGGTAAGTTTTTTAAGAGACTTTGCCGGAAGTAGATGCATCAGTTGTAGTTTGGTTGTGTGAAGATTATTGTTTGTGTTGGGCACTATACTTCCATCCAGTGAATGAGAGCTGTTAGAGAGTTTTAACGTTTTATTCAGGACAATATATACACAGACTCTATCTGAATAGTATTTTTATATAATCTAATTTACAGTTATTTTGACTAGGCAATCATGCCATGTTAATAGACATTATGTGGTGCCCTTAGGCGTTATGTTTGGGTGAACTAGAAATCTTTTACATTGTGCATGTACTATGTATCCTATAAGTATTTGCTTCAATTGAAGGGAATAGGCTAAGCTTATTTATCAAACACTATTGATCGATCATTGGTATATCCAAGATCATAACCCTAACCTTATTTGTTATTTTAAATAGCATAACCCTAATTGGTACCTAATTGTAGATCATTACTTTGGTTTGCAGTTGCAGGACTGGGGATTAAGGAGACGCTGTGACAGTACTTCATCGGATTCGATCTCTAGAACTTTGAATCTCGAGGCCTTGCAGTACTTATTATTCCATACAATGCTTGTTCCACTTTGCCTCCCACTTTGGCTTTGTTTAATTGGTGAAAGTACTTTCAATTTATCGATTCAAGGCAGCACCTTGAATTTTGTAATGTTTTCAAATAACTTCTTTATAAGAAAGGGATTTCTGAAGGTTGGCGCATGATGCTTAGCTTTGGTATTTGAGAATCGTTATTAATATGACTCGTTTACTCAAAAAAATCATCTTGTAATAATAATGTCGATTACGCATTATCTGCTCAGCTTATAGCTCATTCTTATTCTACTGCGGTCGCTCGATTACGCATTATCTGCTCAGCTTATGAGCTGTGAACTCTTAGGACTATTTATAGAAACACAATCATAAGGTCAAAGAAAATTGTAACGCGCCTGTTCAGAATCAGGGGTGAGAGATCGACATGTCAAAATATGAAGAATTTCAAGCCGCCATGTTTGAAATCCTACCACAACACCGATTTTTCATCTGTTTTTCATTATTGATCATAGCAAAAACGTTAACCACTAAAGCATCGGCAATCAGAAAAGGTATTCTTCAGGTCAGTTATCAAATTCCTTCCGAAACGTCGGCGACGTAGAGGACAAGTCCTCCGATCCACTATCGAAAATCGTTCCGATTGCGATAAAAATAAAAACAAGGTCGCAAATAGTCAAAACAAATGGTTTTTTAAAAATAAAACAAAAGGGAGATAAAACACGGATCAACGAGAAACAAGACTAATCATCGGGACGTTCATTGTTTGCCTTCCGGAATGTCGGCGGCATAGAAGACTAATGCCCTGGCTCATTCTTCAACCGACTCCTGACAGCGAGCTCAAACAATGTGTAGGTGCTTGGAGTGCTTGCTCTTCTATGCCCATGCTCATGGCACTTATAAGCATGTAAATATCCCTGTTCAATTCCTTCAAATTGTAACAAAATCCATTAATTCATTTATTGACCTTTTCACTCGTACGCATAAATTTGATATTAATATCTTTTGCTTCTGAACTAAATTTACATGAGTAAGCATATTAACTTTGGATGCGGAATTTTGTTATAATTTCTTAAGAGGATTCAAAAGTCTCATGAGTTAGAAAGTTATTTTTTCTTTTAATGAACTAGGAGACCTATCACGAGCCTTTAATAACAAATCCTTTACATTCCAAACTAGACTGTAGGTGTAGCAAATGGTTGCCCAAAGCCAAATGAGCTCTGATGCCAAAAAGAATCAATTGTAGATATACATGATTGTATAGAAGTTA
This sequence comes from Pseudotsuga menziesii, assembly GCA_001517045.1. Classification (NCBI taxonomy): domain Eukaryota; kingdom Viridiplantae; phylum Streptophyta; class Pinopsida; order Pinales; family Pinaceae; genus Pseudotsuga; species Pseudotsuga menziesii. The sequence continues at coordinate 99,939 of LPNX010752710.1, read as the reverse complement.
TATTGTTTAATTCATAAATGGTGTGATACAATTTTGCACGACGGTGTGATACAATTTGCAGGGCTTTCTTATTTATACACATAATAATATAATGTGGCATGTCTTTCTAGAAATTTAGAAGGAGCAGATTATTAACTTATTTATGATTGTTCATTTATATATATATATTAGTTTTGAGGGGTTGTTTAGTTGATTGGATTTTTTAGGACAAAGATGGCATTGTAGTTTAATTTTCTGAGTTTTTCAAGGTTAAGCATCGAAAGAATGTTGCTTTCAAGATTAACCAAGAAATGCCGACAAATTAAGATCTCTTTAGATGGACCCCTTGGCTTGGCTTGGATGTGTGGACATAACGAACTCTAACGTTGAAAAATATATATATAAAAAAATATACCTTGAGATGGTGGCCAACTGAGCATATTTTTTTGTGCAGTTTCTGGAAACTCTACCTTGCCTGAATTGCTCTGTACAACGGCCAACCATGGTTAGAAGAAGATGCACTAGCCGCGAAAAACAGATGTTCCATGGCCAGGAAGCGACATGACTGATAAACCTATCAAATAAAAGAGGATGCTTACAAGTTACAATTGATCATCACCCACATTTAATAGCAATGATAAGTTATTATTATTATAAATTACAAATCATGTGTTGTCTTGTCTTATCATCTCTATTCTTAAAATCGTTATAGGAATTGTAGACCATGTCATTAATATATTTTATCCTGGATTTATTTGCCTCTACTAAAATATAGTAGTACCAAATATCAGAATTTTATTATTCATATGACTCAATATGCGAGCTCGAATAAGAAATTTTGTGCATCTGATTTGATGGTTTTATTCTAGGTTCATATTACAAGTTGCATATAATTTTAATTTTATTTTTTATTTTTTATTATTATTATATGGATAGGCTTATATACTTTAGAATTTTGGGGTGAACTATCATTTTTTTTTTCCATCTACAGATTAGAATGAGACAAGTGTAATTCCATGGAGGTCCTCCAAAATTAAACGAGAATGAGAAGTGTACTCTAAACATTTATTCTATGGGATTTCTTCAAAATTAATTATAATTAATAATTTCAAAAAAAAAAAAAAATTGCTTAATTAGCATGTAATAAGTACACTTAGTGATATTGTAAAAATTAAAATTAATCTTGAGCTATTCAATGATTCTAGAACTATTAGCTTAACTTCAACTCTATTCACACTTATATTGGATAACTATTAGATACAACTATTAGCTTAACTTCAATTCTAATCACTTAAGGCTTAATCCAAATCCTCCAAATCCCTAATAAACTACTACATCTCTTAGTTGGACATCTAGCTATACAATTCCTATTACATGTTTAGGTTTTCCATAATTCACAATTAATAATTTAGTCCAAAATTATTAATTAATAATATCAAAAATAGCTTAGTTAACATATAATTACAATTCATGATAGTTGGAAAAATTAAACCTCAACTTCAACTATTCCATTATTAGATACAACTATTCAATCAATACATGCAACTACGACCTTCACTCCATTTATGATACAACTATTAGCTTAATGTCAACTCTGATCATGACTTTTACTTTAACTACAATTGTCGATAAATTAAACTTCAACTTATGCTCCATTGTGGCGTTCATTAATTGTTATGTCGCATTGCGACATTGAGCAAAGGTTACATGTCTAAAATGATAAAGGGCCGTCCCATTATAAAGTTCATTAAGGATTAAAAATTGATTTTCACCGACACAATCATGATTTGACACATTAGTAAAGTGACATTCGACAATCATCATGTTGTGTTCAATTACGGCGTTCATCTATGGTTATGTCGCATTGTGACATTATGTATGGGTTATATGTCTAACATGTAAAAGGGTTATGTCCCATTAAGGATTAAAAAATGATATACACAATGACAAAACCCAATATGCAACTTATCAATTATGTGACATTCAATGTTCATCAAGGATTATGTTTCATTCTGATGTTTATGAAGGTTATGTTGCATTACAGCATTGAGAAAATGTTATATGTCTAATATGACAAAGGGTTATGTCACATTCTAATGTTCGTTAAAAAATGATATACACCAACACAACCCAATATGTGACATATTCATAATGTGACTTTTGATGTCCATAAAGGGTTATGTCATATTCTGATGTTTATTATGGTTATGTTGCATTTCGACATTCATTATTGATTATGTCGCATTCTGTTATTTATTAAGGGTTGTATTGGCTTTGTCGCATTGCAACATTCATTGACGCTTACGTTGGATTGAAACATCCCACCATTGTACATTCCTTAATTGGATTGAAACATTCCACCATTGTACATTCCTTAATGGTTTTGTCGCACTGTGACATTCATTGAGAGTTATGTTGGATTTTGACATTCATAAAGCAATATATTGGATTATGTCACATTGTGATGTTTATCAAGGTTTACGTTTCACTGCGATGTTATCAAGGGTTATATCACATTATGACGTTGAGCCATGGTTTGTTACAGTGTTTGGTTGGTATATGTCAATACAACCAAAGATGCGACGCATTAATAATGTGATAGTGGGCGTTTAATAAGCGATACGTTGCATTGTGACGTTTATCGTAAATTATGTTACATTAGCGACATTCATCAAGGGTTATGTCACATTGTGATATTTGTCAAGGGTTATGTCACATTGCGATAATGCCCAATATGTGACACATTAATAATGTGTCTTTGGGTGTGTAGAAATTTTCTTTATTTATATATATATATATATATATATATATATATATAGTCGTTTGACAAAAGAAATGGTTTAAACCATTCACATTCTACATAGTATTGAAGAATGTTATGTCGCATTGTGATGTTTATCAAGGTTTATGTTTCATTATGACGTTATAAAGGGTTATATCACATTACGACATTAAGCCATGGTTTGTTATAGTGTTTGGTTGGTATATGTCAACACAACCAAAGATGTGACACATTAATACTATGATGGTGGGCGCTTAATAAGCATTATGTCACATTATGACGTTTATCACAGGTTATGTTACATTAGCGACATTATCAAGGGTTATGTCACATTGTGATATTTGTCAAGGGTTGTCACATTGCGATAATGCCCAAGATGTGACACATTAATAATGTGTCTTTGGATATTTATAAATTTTCTTTAAGAATATATATATATATATATTTGTTTGACAAAAGAAATGCTTTAAACCATCCACATTTTACATAGCAATGAAGAATGTTATGTCGTATTGTGATGTTTGTCAAGGTTTACGTTTCACTGCGACGTTATCAAGGGTTATATCACATTACGACGTTAAGCCATGGTTTGTTATAGTGTATGGTTGGTATATGTAAACATAACCAAAGATGTGACACATTAAAAATGCGATAGTGAGCGTTTAATAAGCATTATGTTGCATTGTGACGTTTATCACAGGTTATGTTACATTAGCGAGATTCATCAAGGGTTATGCCACATTGTGATATTTGTCAAGGGTTATGTCACATTGCGATAATACCCAAGATGTGACACATTAATAATGTGTCTTTGGATGCTTAGAAAAATTCTCTAAGAATTTTCTTGATAATATATATATAGTCGTTTGACAAAAGAAATGGTTTAAATCATCCACATTCTACATAGGATTTCGACGTTCATAAAGGAATATATTGGATTATGTCGCATTGTAATGTTTATCAAGGTTTACGTTTCACTGCGATGTTATCAAGGGTTATATCACATTACAATGTTAAGCAATGGTTTGTTACAGTGTTTGGCTGGTATATGTTAACACCACCAAAGAAGTGACACATTAATAATGTGATAGTGGGCATTTAATAAGCGTGATGTCGCATTGTGACGTTTATCATAGGTTATGTTACATTAACGACATTCATAAAGGGTTATGTCACATTGCGATAATGCCCAAGATGTGACACATTAATAATATGTCTTTGGATGTTTGGAAAATTTCTTTAAGAATTTTCTTTATATATATATAGTCGTTTGACAAAATAAATGGTTTAAACCATCCACATTCTACATAGTAATGAAGAATGTTATGTCGCATTGTGATGTTTATCAAGGTTTACGTTTCATTGCGACGTTATTAAGGGTTATGTCACATTACGACATTAAGTCATGGTTTGTTATAGTGTTAACACAACCAAAGATGTGACGCATTAAAAATGTGATAGTGGACGTTTAATAAGCGTTATTTCACATTGTGACGTTTATCACAGGTTATGTTACATTAGCGACATTCATCAAGGGTTATGTGACATTGTGATATTTGTCAAGGCTTATTTCACATTGCGATAATCCCCAAGATGTGACACATTAATAATGTGTCTTTGGATGTTTAAAAAAATTCTTTAGGAATTTTCTTGATATATATATTTGCTTGACAAAAGAAATGGTTTAAACCATCTACATTCTACAAAGTAATGTAGAATGTTATGTCGCATTGTGATGTTTATCAAGGTTTACGTTTCACTGCGATGTCATCAAGGGTTATATCACATTACAACATTAAGCCATTGTTTGTTATAGTGTTTGGTTGGTATATGTCAACACAACCAAAGATGTGACACATTAATAATGTGTATTTGGATGTTTAGAAAATTTCTTATTGCATTATCAACTATGGCTACGTGATTCACCAAAGTCAACCATGGTTAAGTATGGCCAAAATTATGTATTTTTCTATCATGTTAAGACTTTTACTTTTGCAAAGCGAAAATAATTCATTTGTGTACAAAAACAATGTTTTGATATTAAGCTATGAACATTTATATTACATGATTGAAATTTGATGAAACAATTGCACTTTAATGTTATGATCGGTGCAAAATGAAAATGTTAAAAGGATTTATTCTTTTAGTTGTGTTGTGACATTCAAGGTTCATTAAGGGTATGTCGCATTGTGATGTTTATTAAGGGTTACGTTTCATTGCGACATTATCAATGGTTATATCACATTACGATGTTAAGCCATGATTTGTTATAGTGTTTGGTTGGTATATGTCGCATTGTGATGTTTATCACGGGTTATGTTACATTAGCAACGTTCATCAAGAGTTTTGTCACATTGTGATATTTGTCAAGGGTTATGTCGCATTGTGATAATGCTCAAGATGTGACACATTAATAATGTATCTTTGCATGTTTAGAAAAATGGTTGTTGTATTATCAACTAAAATAATCAAATGAATTAAAAATAGTCAAATCCTCATTATTTGAACTCGTAACCTCCTTTACAACATGTAACTTCATAACAAGTGAATCGCCAATGAACCACACCTATGTCAACGATAATATTTTATTATTACTTTGATTATAATATTTTAATTAAATACCATATTCATATAATATCATTAATAATATTATAAGTATTTGATTAAAATATAACATTATAATTCAATGACATTAGTTTAATTAACTGCTATATTATTAATTAATTAACATAATTTTATTAATGCTATTTTATTGTACTATTGTTTAATAAATTGTATATTATAAATAATTAATTAATATTATAATATTATAAATAATAATATTTAAAACATTGTAATTAATTATAATAATTTTAAAAATTATTTATTATAATAAAAACTATGAAATAATTCTTAAAGAAATTGTTTTATTGTTTATATTTTGATAATATTAATTAATTATTAATTATTAATTTTTATTTTGAGTTTATATTTTTATTTTAAAACATAAATACATTTTTTTTTGTTATTTTATATCTTAAATGTTTTTTTTTGGGCATCATCATCATTGAATTGAAAAAAACATCTCTATATACAACCATAATCTTTGTCAACTTAAATATTAACCATGAATTAAAAATAATCAAATGCTCATCATTCAACTTATCACAATTTATAAAGTAATCTAATGATTATGTTTCCTATGCATTACAATATAACCCTAAGTGTTATGATATATAATATTATTGAGACACATTAATTAATTAATTGATAATGTATTTATATTTGGATTTGATTATAATTAATACTATATATTTAATAATAATATTTAAATAATTAACTAATTATTATATTATAATTAATTAAAATATTAAGTTATCAATATTAATAATAAAAATAATAATATAATAATGAATTGTAGCATATTAATTTATTATTTTTTGGAGATATGTCTAAGGGCTCATTGTTATTAGCAACAATCGCATTAAATTAATTAATGTGTTTGAATAAGAGGCCTAAATTTAGGCACATACTTTTTATATTAATGTTTTTCCCTATAATATGTGCTTAAATTTAGGCCTATCGCACACATTAATTAATTTAATGTGGTTGTTGCTAGTATAAAATGTACATTAAGCAAACCACTAAAGAGTAAACTTTTAATTGTGAATATGGATATAACTTCCTAACTGAGCTCAATCTTTATTACAGCAGGCAATTAGGCTATTCAGTATTATTCTCTTGTTTGGTTATCTTTTTGGTGAATCCAAACCATGCACTCAAGGTGGTCTTTGCAGCTAATTCTGACGAAAACCCAGCTGTGCCATCGTTTCCTGCGTTCCTGTCAAGAATTTTCTCATAACAATGAAGTTCTCTCAAAACAATGAAGTTCTCGATTGACCAGATTAAATGCAAAAAAATATTGCATGCGTAGACTTAAGAACGAACTCGGTAATTAGGGCAGAAGAATCTCCCCTCTAAAGACATTCCTCATTAAAGTGTTTAGTTTGCTTTTATGCTGCTATAGGGGTTAGTCAATTGTGCAATTTAATCAATGGAGATGTTGGCTCCATAAACCAACTAGTTTGCATATTCGAGCAGTGTTGAAAAACATATATTCAGGAATAACTGGAATAACTCCGAGTGATTAAAAAATGAATGACAGAGAAAAACTTCAGAAAAAATCAGCTAACTTGGCATTAGAAAAAAAAAAAAAAACGCTCTCATTTGTTATAGATTTTTGCCCAATCCACAAACGACCTATGTTACCAGAAACGGGAAACGGGAAACGAAACGAGAAACGAGAACAGTACGAGAAACGATGTTTCCAGGTTTCGCACATATAAGAAACGAGGAGAGAGAAAACCCAAAAAAATTAATTAATTAATATATGAATTGAATATTATGACAATCTATAGATTTTACAGTTTCTAGACTTAGCTTAAGTCCAACATTTACCCAATTAAGTTTAGCTTCAATGCAACAAAGTTTAATTTCAATGCATCAAAGTTGAACTTCAATGCAGCGAAAGACTAAAAAACTTGAGGTTCAAACTCCAAGTTGCTCCACCCAGTTATCGTCACTTCAATGCAGAAAACATACTATTAGTTCTTTAACCACAATTGCACATCATTTAAATTTGAGGATTGTCAACATTTAAGTGGTTTTCAATTTGAATCCATTGTGGATTTTAGTGATCCTTAATATTAAAATATATATTTTTTAAGTAGTTTTCAATTTGAATCAATTGTGAATTTTAGTGATCCTTCATATTAAAATATATATTATTTCTGTTTATCAAGAGTTATTGAGAATACATTACTACCTTCATGATTTTCATTGCTCGCTATACATTTATTTTCTGGAATAGTTGTGGATAATTACCTTTATAGCTTTTTGTACAAAAGATAAAGTGTCAACAACTCAACTTAGCACCATCGTGATCTTGCCTCGCATAAGTATTATGAGAAGGGAGTTGGAAAGTGAAATATATATTACAGGTTCATCATATCAAATGCTTGAAATTTACATCATTTACAGTTATACATAAAATAATTGAAGATTTCTGGAAGATAGCAAAATCATTTACCCCTCAACCGGAACTCATAAAAGTGGACATTTAATTGCAGTTCAGACTACACAATGAAAAATTTTCAGAGCACATGCCATAATTGCAAATATAACTGGTCCCGTCTACACAATGAAATGTTTTCAAAGTACATGCCAATGAAATGTTTTCAAAGTACATGCCATTAAAGCAAATTACTCTAATTCACTTATGAAAGAATTGTGTTTACTCTATTTCCATAATGCAAGCATAATATTTTATGATGTTTTAACTTTCCACACTTAGCGGATAAACAAAGCTTCATATTGACGGCGACTGCTTGTTATAGAGCCGACCGAATCACGACCCGCTTTCTTTTACGTTCCCATGAAGAAAGTACAGTACCCAGGATTAAGGTATGCACCGGGAAGAGGTAACGCAGAGAGATTGTTTTGGCCAACCGACCCACAAATAAATAAATTGGTCGCCCCCTGGCGTTTATCCTTTCTTTAACCTTATTTAAGCTTCGAACCCTGCTCTCAAGGGTAAAAGCATCTGTCCTAATGTACTGGGTTAATCATATAGAACAGAAGCCTTACCAAATAAAAATTAAACCGTGAAACTAACCAGTTTTCAAAGAAACGGAAATTGGTTTCTGCATAAACCGGTCAGAGAAACGTTCAGTTTTTTAAGAAACCGTTTTTTGGTTGTAGAAACGAAAACGACCGTAGAAAACGGCGTTTTGCGTCAGGTTCCCGTTTCTACAGCGTTTTTTTTAAGAAACGTAGACTACCGTCACGTTTCTGGTAACATAGATGAATGCTACTTTCTTGATTGTCTGAATGCTTTCAGCTTCACTGTCTTTGGGTCGATCACACAGATTGATTGAATGTTACTTTCTTGATTGTCTGAATGCTTTCAGCTTCAGTGTCTTTGGGTAAACAATAAATGATTGATTGAATGTTTTTTTTCCTAATTGATTGAATGAATGTTACTTTCTTGATTGTCTGAATGCTTTCAGCTTCACTGTCTTTGGGTCGATCACACAGATTGATTGAATGTTACTTTCTTGATTGTCTGAATGCTTTCAGCTTCAGTGTCTTTGGGTCGATCACACAGTAGGTCTTTGGGTCGGTCCCTGGGTCGGTCCATCTTTATCTCTAAGCAGCCGCAGCTGCGGCTGCGGCTGCGGCTGCCTATGTTGAGTGTATGTGTTCCTATTAAGTCAGGTCACTGGGCATTTTACTAATGGTTCCTTCCTTAAGGTTTTTGAGGATCTGACTTCTTGGGTTCATACCATGGAGTGTATGGACATATTTTGTGTGGATTTAAGGGTGAATATATAACGGGGTAAGACGCAATGCTACAGACAGAGTAAACTAGTTGGCCTTGTAAAATAGTCTTGGATCCTACAGATAGTTGGCCTTGTAAAATAGGTTTGGATCATACAGGGCTATATCTTCAAGTTTTTAGGAATATTTTATACCTGGGAACCTTTCCACTCACTAGGTAGTTCTGATCGAGACATTTAATGTGCTACGTAGCGAAAACCAGTGAGGCGTTTTTGCAGAAAAATTAAGAAAGCAGTAACAATGACAAGTAAAATAGTGTAATATGGAATGGAATTCTTTCTTAGGTTTTCAATTGCTGAATCTGGGTTTGTGTACATACTTCTCCATAGCTTAGTTGTGAAAGTGTTTGGTGGGGTTGAACCAGAGACAGAATTTCTGCTCCCTTCCGATGAGATTTGGCCGATCTCCTGTCCTGTTCCCATACACGTTGATCTAGAGTTTGGATTATTCCCAAAAACTCTGTCTATCTCATCATGCCAGCCTCCATAAACTTGGCTCGCGGTCCTCGGGCATTTAGTGAATTGGTTAGTAAATCGTTGAAAGTTCTGTTATGAGCATATCTCAGTCTGTTAATATTCGAAAGACTAAAAACTGTATAGTTTGACAAGGTCGAGTTGAGTAGTTTTAAATTTTAACATCTCAGATGGACAGAACTCTGCAAGGATACATTAATAATATGGACTTTCTTTGTTTCCCTTCCCGTTGTCCTGTGGGATTTGCAAGATGTGTGCAGGCGTGGTTAAAAAGTCACTTTCAGATATTCAAATGGGGTAATGTTTTCTGGGCTTCTGATTTTGCAAACAATCTCATTTACTTTTAGTAGTTCATAAGGTAACTATAATCCCCATCTATTTATTATTAGTATTTAATCTTCTCTTTTTTGAGATTTATTATGAACTTACCACTTCATTACTTCGCTAATTTGTTTCTCTTCTATTCGGACAAATGCCCCACGCGGGAATGGAAATGGATTAGCACTGGTCCAGGTATGTTTCCATTATAGAGTTCTCTCAGTGGCTAGGCATGGAACTATTGAGCTTCTGACAGGATTTTCTTTTTATTAGGGATATTATCTCCTCGTATCTTTTGATGATGAATTTACCTAGGTGTATTTATTTGTGGGTTTGTCTGAAGACTTAGTATTAATAAATGAATATTTGAAATTAAATATGCAGTGTTACTAACCCTAAGTAATTCATCATTTCGTTTTTTTAATAGGAAGGATCTCTGGTAATTTATAAAATGGTTTGTCAAGTTTCGAACCAATCGTTGCATTTTTATAACTATCCTAGTTAGGGTTTACCCGTTTGATTAATGATCGAAGCCTGCACTCAGGCTAGGCTTTATATCAATGTCATTGGCTCAGCCAGTTTAGCATTCTCTAAACATCTAGGGTTTACCCGTTTGATTAATGATCGAAGCTTCCACTCAGGCTAGGCTTTATACCAATGTCATTGGCTCAGCCAGTTTAGCATTCTATAAACATCTTGTTTTCTGGCAATTGTCATGATTCTGTATATGTATATTGTTGCATTCCTCAAAACTTGTGAAGTTGTCAATTATCAGTCTTTTGTGAACTTGTCATAAACATTTCATTGTATTGTTTTACTTGTAATTTAAATAAATTCGGAGTTTCCTCTATGGCTTTTGGTTGAGTCTTGACTTGCAGGCCTTTATCGGGTTTAAAACTTCTCTCTATAGTCATAATTTCCCTATACATAGACAGTAGGAGAACTGATAATCTTCTATTTATTTTATGCGTTGACCCAATATCAACCAAACTAGTCTCAAACGCATTTGTTTTCGTTTCATCGGGTTCTGTATATGTTAGTCGACACCTTACAAGTTATTCATTCAATCAATTAGGAAAAAAAACAGTCAATCAATCATTTATTGTTTACATAGTCTAGATCATGATGATTTATTGTTTACACAGTCTAGATCATGATGATCTGGTGTAAATCATTCAAAATTGTGACCACAAAACGGATTAAAATCCCTGCAAGAACCGACCGACGTTACATTTCCATTTAAAGAGCTCACCCCTTCAAAAGGGTATCAGCGCCTTCCGTAGATCTCTTTGCGTCTCCGGGGAGCTAGGTGGCGACCAAGAAAAGAGGGCTGATCACTGTTCGGTGAAGTCGAAGCCGGTAGGACAGTCTGAGAGGGCAGTGTTAGATCAGGTTGAACAAATTTATACACAGGGGATGTTCGGTTTTGGCTGAATTCCTGAATTCTAACCTACAATTTTCATGAATGTTTTTACAATTTCGATGAAAATCATGAATATCTTTTTATTTTCACTGAATTCAATTCAATCTACAATCCCTGAATTCAACCTACAATTTCTGAAAACACCGAACATTTCTTTAATTTCAATGTACAACTCTTAAATTCAATCTACAATTTCTATTCCTGTTATAAGAAAATCCTAAATATTTCTTGAATTCATGAATTTAACTTATAATACCATTTCAATTTCTATTGTACGAAAACCATGAATTAAAAGAATAAAACATAAAACATACCTGTTGCCCTTCTGTTACAACTCGACAGCATCTTTAACTGGAGCTTCAAAATTTTGATAACCTCCTCCTTATCTTAAGCTGCAACTTCAAAATTCTGATAACCTCCTTATCACAAGCTGCAACAGTACACAGACACAGACACAACACAGAACACAGACCATACACAGACAAAAAAAAATACACAGACAAAAATACAAAAAGACACTTCCTCAAACTACAAAGACACTGGAAAAAAAACTTAAGGTGCAGTGCAAATGACAAAGGAGGTAAACAAGTACAAATTCAGACACACATATAGTCTTTCCTCCACCGCCACACAGGAGCGGACCCTAATTTTTTCAATCTAGCCGTTACCTATGTTCTGATACGAGGATAGCCTCTTATCAAGTATTTGTAAGAGAGTTGAGCGAACTTATCTACGGAGCTCCTCTTGCATCCAAAACTCAATGTAATTGTTTTATGTGTTTTTCATTGCTTTTCTCAATATTGTTTTATGTGTTTTTCATTGCTTTTTTCAATATAAGTGTTTTTCATGGCTTTCTCAATATAATTGTTTTATGTGTTTTTCATGGAATGATTTCATGCCTTTTTCAATATAGGTGTTTTAGATGTTTTTGATAGCAGCCGGTGATTATCTTAAGTGTCTTTGATAGCATCTAGTGATTATCCAATTTATTTAGGTGTTTTTGATAGCAACTTCTGATTATCCAATTTATTTAGAATTTTGAGAAGAAACCTCCATTTGAATAAGTGATATCATAAGTGTTGCACTTATAATTTCTTTCTATGCCTTCATAACAAAGAACAACAAGTATTTAAAATATGGTTAGTGCACTAATTAAAAAATTATTATAGAAAATATATTTTACAAGTTAATTACCCAAAAATTAAAAATAAGGAAAACAAAAAGTATTAGGCTAGATCTATAATGACATCAAGCTCTACTCCTCGCTATTAAGGTACCACGAAAGTAATGCAAGCAGAATAGGTGGCACATTTAGCTGTGGAGGGCATCAAATTTTTGAACCTATTGATATGCCAAATTGAGTCTTGAAATCCCAACTCGATATATATATATATATATATATATATATATATATATATTCCAATAGGAAAATATCTGTTGCTCTAAATAAAGAGTGACAATACACTGTTCCTAAGGAACTCCCTTTACATTCATAGATAATAATTAGAGCTTTACCCCAATATTGTCACAAGTATTTACATAGCATTATAGTATATCAAAAACTACAAGTTCTAGATCAAGGCTTGACCCTTCGTGAACAATTATGTCAAAGCTATACAGACCAAAAATCTTGTATATTATGTCCTTCTACATCCTCATTACATGAAAAAAAACATCTATCCCAACAAAGTGTTGCTAATTCTCTTTTATTTCCTCTGTATCCATGTAACTTGGGTCAAGTAGCAGAGCTAACTTTGATAGACCATTTGCTTCCATGTTCAGCTCTCTCTCTATATGGGTAATTCAGAATCCTGTGAAGAATTCCAAAAGCCTTCTGATTGCTTTCAACAATTGTTGTAGATGAGGAGCGTTGATTTGTATCTTCCTGTTAACCCAATCAACCACCATTTTGGAATCCTCAAATACTTGGAGCTGTGTTATATTATTGTTTATTGCCAGGTTTAGGACTAGATGCAGGGTTGCTAGTTTTGCCTTGTTGTTGGTACAATGGCCTGGAGCAAATTTTGCTTGCAGCTTATGTTTGTTCAAGAAATAAATCACTCCTCCCGACCCTCCCAGAGGAGGATCACCTTGTCTTGCACCATCGAAGTATGCCCAAGGAACAACCTTGTTTATCTCTAGAGGTACTAGAATTCTTAATTTTGGCTCTTTTTTGTGGATTTGTGCTCCTTGGTCCACTGTACCACAAGAAATGATGTTACTTCAGGAGGAATCAATTTACTATTGAAAGTAATTGTGTTTCTGGCCCACTAGATTCCATATGAGAAAAGAGATGGAAGAGCATTGTATAAACATACCGATTTTTTGGTCCACTGTTGGAGAAAACCCACCAACAAAGCCTCATCGATAGGGGTTCCCACTCTGTCTACGTCCAACTAGTGTGATCTCCCTAAGCACCGGCCCAAACAGGTTTTACCCTACCCGACAATACCCGTAGAGTGGATGAAGTCTCACCTGAGATGTTTGAGGGAGAGCTATCAAAACCACATTTCCGACAGTAAGGAGGAGGATTGATGCATCATAGATTTATCGGCATAATTATCAGATCTAGCAGAACCATCTATTAGATATCGCAGGATTCATTACATATCTATCTTTTCAATCACAGATCTAACAGATCACAGCATTAAATTACTCATTCAATCACAGATCTAACAGATCACAGCATTAAATTACTCATTCAATCATAGATCTAACAGATCACATCATTCAACTACTCATCACAACAATATGACATTCAATCACAGATCTAACAGATCACAGCAGCAATATGGCATTCATCATTCATAAAACAAGATCATAGCAATATATAAAGACAGAAAAAGACATCGTAGCATATGCAATAGGAACAAGGACAATAGTGATTGAGCTCAATATCCAATGTATCATATTACTTTTATCGCAATAGATCCAAAGTAACAGTCTTCTTTCTCTACAGCAAGAGAAAGATCAATCCACAGAGTCACTTACCAATCACCAAAAGATTCAGTCTCGTCTTATACACATCTCATACCCTCTTCATAATATTTATACAATTTCAATTCTAATCTATATATAGGCTTGTTCCTTTACATTCAGTGGTCCACTTATAACTAACTTCTAACTGATTTAACCGCTAATGACCTATATCTACAAAATATGGTCAACTAATACAAAAATATGCATAAAATATTCAAAAGCGGTTTATTTTCCTCCCGTCGCGCTCCTTTGGACTTGCGTGGTGTCACGTGAGCTTGCGCAACCTCCGTAGTGCTACGCAAATCTCTTACCCAAATCCCTGCCAACAGGCCCCCAACACAGTCTTGTGGCTTGTCCTCGAGCCATGTGAGCTGGCCATGGTGTCTGTCGTGATCCTGAAAAGTAGAAACCATCACATATGCATTAGTGTGAAACTGTTTCCAGATTTGCCAACTCGCAGTTTGGCCGTAACTGCTTCCTTCAACTTCAATTGTAACGAATTTAAGCAAAATTCTAGACTTATGTAATCGGGAATGCCATCGTGCTGCAGCTGCTCTAAATACTACATCCTTCTCCATTTGTTGTTGTCTTTCAAACAATTGTCTGTCGACCCAGTCTGGAGCCCCACATTTGGCCACTTGGTCCTTCCTTTTAGTCAGGTGCAGCCTACATCTGCCCACTTGGTCCTTCCTTGCATTCAAGTTCAACCCACATCTGTCCACCTGGTCCTTTCGGGATCATCCAACACTTCCTGAAGGACCTGGTTCCCTGTTCCTGCAGACTTAGTCAAATGCAGCAGGAATTCTGGTCCCATCCAGATTCCTTATGAGCGTCTGAGTCAGTACCTCAGATCAACTAGGAGAAACATAGCCAAGGATGACTTCGCCAGAGACTTCTATCTCCGCCAAACTAATGGTCATCTGTAATATCAACTCGAAATAGCTGTGCATCCAGTAATCCATCATCAATATTGGTGGGATCTTCACCTGTCTCAATGGGGGATAGATGATCAGGACCAACATTTAGGCGTCCTGGTTTCACAATTATTTCGAAATCAAATTCATGAAAGAGAAGTAGCCAGCGACAAATCTTCCCCCCCAACATAGGCTTATTTATCAGATACTTCAAAGTCGAATGGTCAGTGAACATTTTGAAGTGACAACCCAAGAGATAATGCTTGAATTTATGCAGCGCATATACCATCGCCAACCCCTCTCTTTCTGTGGTCATGTAATTTTTCTCCGCAAAGGATAACTTTCTGCTAGCAAAGGTGATTGAATGATCCAGATCTCCTTCTCCTGGTTGCGTGAGCACCACTCCTAGCGCAACGGACGAGGCATCGACATGGACATGAAACTCCTTGGTCCAATTGGGGAACATAAGTATAAGTGCTGAAGCCATATTGTCCTTCAATGTATTGAAGCTACTTTGACATTCATGGCTCCATATGAATGCGACATCCTTCTTAAACAGTTTCTCCATGGGAGTGGTAATCACAGCATAACCATTGATAAACTTGCGATAGTACCCAGTATGCCCAAGTGTCGCGCAAAGCATCTTCGTATTAGTGGGTGGCGACAGGCTCAGAATGAGCACAATCTACGCAGGATCAACCAAAAGCCCTTGCTTACCAACGATATGTCCCAACAGTATCCCAAATGGCACACAGAAGATGCACTTCTTTGAATTCAATGTGATCTGATGCTGTCGACACCTCTCCAACATCAAGCGAAGGTTTGCCAAGTGATCCTTGATCAATCCATAGACTGTCCAGTCATCCATATATACTTGTAGAAACTTTTGAATAAAGTATTTAAATGCAGCGATGACAACCCGAGAGAATACCACAGGTGCATTCTTCAGCCCGAAGGGAATTACTGTGTACTGAAAGCAACCCCATTCGGTGACAAATGTGGTTTTGTGGTGGTCTTCCTTTGCAATTTTGATATGGTGATACCCAAAAAATCCATCTGTGAAGGAATTCATTTCTTGACCACCTACTCCCTCAAGAACCTCATTTGTGAAAGATGTCGAAAAGGGATCATGCATGCAAGCATCATTCAACTTCCTTAGATCGACACATATTCTAATTTCCCCAGTCTTTTTGTCTTGAACCACCATAGGACCTATCAATTCTGATTCTTCAACCGGCTCAATAATCCCTGCATCTAGCATCCGATCAAGTTCAACCTTGACCCTTTCTTTATATCACGGATTCAGACGGCATGGCCTCTGTCGCACTGGTTTTGCATCTGTTTGAAAGGGATTTTCATTTCCCCTAGGTCACCCAATATCCCCTTCATTTATGAGAATTTCGTCGGGAACAAATATTGAAACTCATGTACTAGATCTGTGATCTTTGCCATAGTTTCCTCGTCCCAGTAGTCCCCAATATTGACAAATTTTGGATTCTCCTCCGTCTCAATGTTAACTTTCTTAATCTTTAGTGGCTAAGTCATGGGATCCGTCGACACATTTAGAGCTATGACATCCCGACTTCCTTTAGTTTTTGGAATACTAATGTTGTGCAACTCATCATTGTCTTCCGACTTACCAGAGAGGTTGTAGCATTCCATCATTGATTGCATGTGGCAATGCGCATGTGGGTCCACCAGATATGCGACTGGGACCACTTTCAAAACTACGTCCTGAATGATCTATAGCGCATTGTTAACCTTTGCATTAACATCTGTAAAGCCAAAGGTATGTGCAAAAAAAATAGTCAGCTCCTCCCAAGTGGTAATTTCTCTACGTAGCTCAGCTGATATGTTGGCAAGACCTTGGCATTTCATCTAATGTGTGAATAAAAGCATGGACCCACTCATCCTTGGGTTGTGATGTCCACATTTTTTGGCATTCCTTCAGATGACTACAAGGGTTATTCTACCCATCATACCTCCCAGTGTGATATACCTCCAGATCTTCGAAGCACATGGTCATCAACCATCGACACTGTGCCCATTCATGAATGGTATCCTTATGAATTGCCCACAAGCATGCTGGAGTGGCCTTTAATGCTTCTCCTAATGCCAACAAGCGCTGAGGCTCAGATCCTTTGCTTCAAACTCTTCGAGGAACCCATATAGTTCCGGAAGTCCTTTGTATATTGGAAAATCAATGACCTCAGTTGCGACATGGCGCAACAATTCTATGATCAACCCACATTTTCTTAGTGATACCTCATGCAGCCGGTTCTTCCAATTTTCCAGCGTGTCATCAGAATCAGAGGACGTAGAGCTAGCACTGCACCAACCTAGTTCTCTGTCTGCAGTAGGATGGATGTAATCCTCAGAGATATCATAAATGTGATCCCATCCTCTCACGACTTCATCTTTGACTGGTTCAATATACTACCTTCCTTCATTTGGATCCATGGGGGCAATGACTCAAATGTCCTGGTTCTCAAATGTCATCAACCGCTTCTTAAAATTTATCATGGCCATGCTATCATTGGCCCATCTAATCCCTAGCGACGTGGGATATGAGCCGCCTCCATCAACGACTTCGATAACATCGAAATAAACACAAGTATTCATACCTTCAACATCTACAACCAAATTCAACACACGGTCGATTGGTTGAACTTTGTCCTGATTAGGGAATCTCAGTTGCACTGAGGACCAGCCAAGCTTTGGCTCCCCCATATTCTGCCACATCTATTTTGTCAGGATATTAACATGTGACCCAAGATCTAGAATAACTGAATCAACTTCGTAGTACCCAATCAGGATGTTCATTTGCATTTCCTTGCCCATCTTTTTCTTCTGTAAAGAATTCACCGCAGAGTCCTGCAACTCTCTATCTAGTCGGTGCAACAACTTCTCGATCTCAACCAGAGCATCGAGATCTTTTTCTAAGGATAAACAACTCTTGAAGAACTGCTATAATGTACCATACTGGCGTGATGGTTCAGTTTTGAACGAAGAATCAAAAGCAGAAGGCATGCCAAAAATAGGTGTCTAACCAGGATTTCTTCCAAGTGCCTCGCGAGCTTCTAAAGAGGTATCTCTCTCAGTTGCGATATCAAATTGTGCTTTCTTCTTTCTAGCCAATCACACTTGTGGTCATGTTCCATCTTCTCCAGTCATCACGCCTCCTCGAGTAACAATCCCGACATCAACATCCTTTGTCCGCGGTTCTGCTAGAATGGTCACAACCGCCGACCCTTGATTCTGGTTCTGCAATAGAGGATGATTCGATGGTGGATTCTGGTTCACCAGTGGGTTCATAGGCTGATTGATATTCTGATTTTGTATTGGAATTTGGGCTGACCTTGATTTTGTATTTGCTGCTGATTCTGTATTTGATTCTAGGCCTGGAACTGATTTTGATTCTTTAATAGTGGAATATTGTCGGCTTGCCATCTCGTGATTAACTGAGGACAATTCTCAACAATATAATCATTCACCATGTAGTACACACATTGCAAATGGGGACAATATCTCTAATAGTGGCCAAATGTCCCACGGTTATAACACTGGATTGATGCACGACCTCGTCCTCCTCCACGGTCAAAACCTCCTCTTCCTCTGAATACAAATCCTCCACGGTATCCTCGTTATTGAGCTACTTGCTACTGATACTGGGGTTACGGAATTTGGTGTTGTTGGGGATTCAATTGCTGTTGAACATAGTGCGCTGCTTGGACATACTACTGTTGTGGCGGAGCCATTGGGGTTTGAGTGTACTACGGTCTTGACCCGAACTACGGCTGTGGTGCAACCTACGTCTGTGGTTATGACGAAATAAACTGCATCTGCGGTGGCAGTGTATACTAGACTTGAGGTGGCGACTGTATCACCCGTGGCTGCTGCACCACGCGAGAATCTTCACCTTTCATAAAATATGCATCATAGGTTTTTTCTTGAAGCAGATCATAGGCTTGACAATCCTTATCCTCGTGCCCAACTGAGTGATAGAAGGTGCAATATAAGCTTGCTGGCTTCGTAACCATTTTCTGCATGTAGGTACAATATTCATGTCGGTGCCCACACACTTGACATATGCGACACGACGACACACTACCACAACTCAATGGGTTTGGCGCTACTAAGAGTAGATAATTTCAAAAAGAAGAAAAAGTATATTTTGTGTGTCCATTGACGTGACACTGAGTGCACCATAAGTCATCATGTTCATCTTTCTCTTTCTTGATATCCTGTAGTTGAATTGTCAGGTTCTCCAGCTGGGCCTGGATTTGGTTCATGCCGACAACAATTTATCCAATAGATGAAGCTTCCAGCTTCATTGCAATTTCCACAGCCTTGCTCTGCGTTGCAATATTTTAATGCATTAATGGGTGTCAGATATGAGGGACCAGTGCTGCAATGAACCATTATTTATGTTGGACATCACTCATATCGAAGTTGACTCATGCTTTCCGTGTCTTAAACCTTTGACCAAAGTCCCAAACCGTCTCATTAGGGAATTGCTTGATTTCCTTCAGCTCTGTAATGTACTATGCTTCATATTTTGGTTTCTTGAATTCTTCAAGCAACCCCTTCCAAATCTCATCCAAATTATTCGCCAAGGTCCCCTACAGGACATGTATGAATCTCATGTACCAGTCAAGCGCACGACCCCAAAGTGTTGTCGCTAACTGCCCTTTCTTTACTTCTTCGTCGGTGGTCTGTCTGGCAGTTCAGACTGCCTCACATAAAAACCATACTGTTATGGGTCATTAGTGCCATTTCCATGGAACATAGGTAGCTTCATATCGTCTCCCGCCATCCTATACCTTCTTCCTGTAGATGCTGCTTTACTACTAGATGTCGCTTGGCACATCAGACACGTCAACATAGATTGCGTATATTTTCTTGATGGTGGAGTAGTGCACGGTGGTGTGGACACATTGGTACCAGGGTTTGATCTTGCTTCTACCCTGGTCGTAGCCTGGGTTTGTTCATCCTCTTCGTCGCTGTAGGGACACTTCGTCCCGTGTGGTTGTCCTTCATGGTATTGCATTTCGATCGCAGCAGGATCTCCTATCCTCTGCCTCTTCTATGCTCGAAACCTTGCTCCTCCCCTTGTACAGCCACTCTCTTCCTCGGCTACCCTCACAGTCTCATCGAAACTTACACCCATCTACCCCTTATCTTTCCATTCACCTCCTCCATCAACAACTTTGATTACATCAAAATCAACATGAGTCCTCATACCTTCAACATCTACAACCAAAGTTAACACACGGTTGATTGGTTGAACTTTGTCCTGATTAGCGAATCTCAGCTGCACTGGGGACCAACCAAGCTTTGGCTCCCCCATATTCTGCCACATCTATTTTTTCAGGATATTCACATCTGACCCAAGATCCAGAATAACTGAATCAACTTCGTAGTCCCCAATCTGGATGTTCATTTGCGTTTCCTTTCCCGTCTTTTTCTTCTGTAAAGAATTCACCGCAGAGTCCTGCAACTCTCTATCTAGCTGGTGCAACAACTTCTCGATCTCAACTAGAGCATCGAGATCTTTTGCCAAGGATAAACAACTCTCGAAGAATTGCTGTAATGTACCATACTGGTGCGATGGTCTAGCTTCTAACGAAGAATCAAAAGCAGAAGGCATGCCAAAAATAGGTGTCTTACTAGGATTTCTTCTAAGCGCCTCATGAGCTTCGAAAGAGGTATCTTTCTCAGTTGTGATATCAAACTGTGCTTTCTTCTTTCTAGCCAATTACACTTGTGGTCATGTTCCATTTTCTCTAGACGTCACGCCTCCTCGAGTAACAATCCTGACAGCAACATCCTCTGTCCGCGGTTCTGGTAGAATGGTCGCAATCGTTGACCCTTGATTCTGGTTCTGTGATAGAGGCTGATTCGATGGTGGATTTTGGTTCACCAGTGGGTTCATAGGATGATTGATATTTTGATTTTTTACTGGAATTTGGGACTGACCTTGATTCTGTATTTGTTGCTAATTGTGTATTTGATTATGGGCCTAGAATTGATTCTGATTCTATAACAGTGGAACATTGTCGGCCCGCCATCTCGCGATTAACTGAGGACAATTCTCAACAATATGACCATTCATCGTGCAGTACACGCATTGCAAATGGGGACAATCTCTCTGATAGTTGCCAAATGTCCCACGATTATAACACTGGATTGATGCATGACCTCGTCCTCCTCCATGGTCGAAACCTCATCTTCCTCTGAATCCAAATCCTCCACGGTATCCTCCTTGTTATTGAGCTACCTACTACTGATACTGGGGTTACGCCATTTGCTGTTGTTGGGGATTCAGTTAATGTTGAACATAGTGCGCTACTTGGACATACTACTATTGTGGCAGAGCCATTGGGGTTTGAGTGTACTGCGGTCTCGACGCGAACTGCGGCTGTGGTGTAACCTGCGTCTGTGGTTGCGACAGAATAAACTGCATCTGCGGTGGTAGTGTATACTGGACTTGAGGTGGCTTCTATATCACCTGTAGCTGTTGCGCCATGCAAGAATATTCACCTTTCACAAAATATGCATCATAGGTTTGTTCTTAAAGCAGATCATAGGCTCGACAGTCCTTATCCTCGTGCCCAACTGAGCAACAGAAGGTGCAATATAAGCTTGTTGGCTTCGTATTTCTGCATGTAGGTACAATCTTCATGTCAGTTCCCATACACTTGACATATGCGACACGAAGGCACACTACCGTAACTCAACGGGTTCGACGCTCTTGAGAGTAGATAATTTCGAAAAGAAGGACAAGTATCTTTCTCTTATCCATTCACGTGACACTGAGTGCACCACAAGTCATCATGTTCATCTTTCTCTTTCTTGATATCCTGTAGTTGAATTGTCAGGTTCGCCAGCTGTGCCTGGATTTGGTTCATGCCGACAACAGTTTATCCAATAGGTGAAGCTTCCAGCTTCATCGCGATTTCCAAAGCCTTTCTCTGCGTTGTGATCTTTTTCTATATTAATGGGTGTCGGATATGACAGACCAGTGCTGCAATGAAGCATTATTTATGTTGGGCATCACAAATATCAAAGCTGACTCGTGCCATCAGTGTCTTAAACCTCTGATCAAAGTCCCAAACCATCTCATTAGGTAATTGCTTGATATCCTTTAGTTCTGTAATGTACTGTGCTTCATATTTTGGTTTCTTGAATTCTTCAAGTAGCCCCTTCCGAATCTCATCCAAAGTATTCACCATGGTCCCCTATAGTACCTGTATGAATCTCATGTACCAGTCAAGCGCATGACCCGAAAGTGTTGTCGCTAATTGCCCTTTCTTTACATCTTCATCGATGGTTTGTTTGGCATTCTAGACTACCTCACATAAAAACCATACTGTTATGGGTCATCAGTGCCATCTCCATGGAACATAGGTAGCTTCATATCGTCTCCCTCCATCCTATACCTTCTTCCTGCAGATGCTGCTTTACTACTAGATGTCGCTTGGCACGTCGGACATGTCGATGTAGATTGCGTGTATTTTCCTGATGGTGGAGTAGTGTGCGGAGGTGTGGACACATTGGTACCAGGGTTTGATCTTGCTTCTACCTTGGGCATAGCTTGGGTCTGTTCGTCCTCTTCGTTGCTGTAGGGCCGCTTCGTCCTGTGTGGTTGTCCTTCGCGGTATTGTGTTTTGATCGTAGTAGGATCTCCTATCCTCTACCTCTTCTATGCTGGGAACCTTGCTCCTCCCCTTGTACAACCACTCTCTTCCTCGGTTGCCCTCACAGTCTCGTCGAAGCTTACACCCATCTACCCCTTATCTTTCCATTCATCGCCTCCATCAACGACTTCGATTACATTGAAATCAGCACGAGTCCTCATACCTTCAACATCTACAACCAAATTCAACATATGACTGATCGGTTGAACTTTGTCCTGATAAGTGAATCTCAGTTGCATTGGGGACCAGCCAAGCTTCGACTCCCCCATATTCTACCACGCTTATTTTTTTAGGATATTCACATCTGACCCAAGATCCAGAATAACTGAATCAACTTCATAGTCCCTAATCTGGAGTTCATCTGCGTTTCCTTGCCCATCTTTTTCTTCTGTAGAGAATTCACGGCAGAGTCCTGTAACTCTCTATCCAGCCGGTGCAACAACTTCTCGATCTCAACTAGAGCATTGGGATATTTTTCCAAGGATAAATAGCTCTCGAAGAACTACTGTAATGTACCATACTGGCGCGATGGTCCAGCTTCTAACGAAGAATCAAAAGCAGAAGGCACACCAAAAATAGGTGTCTTACCAAGATTTCTTCCAAGCGCCTCACGAGCTTCGAAAGAGGTATCTCTCTTAGTTGCGATATCAAACTGTGCTTTCTTCTTTCCAGCCAATCACACTTGCGGTCATGTTCCATCTTCTCCAGTCATCACGCCTCCTCGAGTAACTATCCCAACATCAACATCCTATGTCCGCAGTTCTGCTAGAATGGTCGCAACCGTCGACCCTTGATTCTAGTTCTGCGATAGAGGCTGATTCGATGGTGGATTCTGGTTCACCAGTGGGTTTATAGGCTGATTGATATTCGGATTTTGTACTGGAATTTGGGGCTGACCTTGATTATGTATTTGCTGCTGATTTTGTATTTGATTCTAGGCCTGGAACTGATTCTGATTCTGTAACAGTGGAACATTGTCAGCCTACCATATCGCGATTAACTCAGGACAATTCTCAACAATATGATCATTCACTATGCAGTACACACATTGCAAATGGGGACAATTTCTCTAATAGTGGCCAAATGTCCCACAGTTATAACACTGGATTGATGCACGACCTCGTCCTCCTTCACGGTCGAAACCTCCTCTTCCTCTGAATCCAAATCCTCCACGGTATCCTCCTTGTTATTGAGCTACCTACTACTGATATTGGGGTTATGCCATTTGGTGTTGTTGGGGATTCAGTTGCTGTTGAACATAGTGCGATGCTTGGACATACTGCTGTTGTGGCGGAGCCATTGGGGTTTGAGTGTACTACGGCCTTGACGCAAACTGTGGCTATGGTGCAACCTACGTTTGTGGTTGCGAGGGATTAAACTGCATCTACGGTGGTGGCGTATATTGGAATTGAGGTGGTGGTCGTATCACCTGTGGTTGCTGCACCATGCGAGAATCTTCACCTTTCATAAAATATGCATCATAGGTCTGTTTTTGAAGTAGATCATAGGCTTGACAGTCCTTATCCTCGTGCTCAACTGAGCAACAGAAGGTGCAATATAAGCTTGCTGGCTTCGTAACCATTTTCTTCTTGTAGGTACAATCTTCATGTCGGTGCCCATACACTTGACATATGCGACATGATGGCACACTACTGCAACTCAACAGGTTCGGCGCTCTTGAGAGTAGATAATTTCGAAAAGAAGGACAAGTATCTTTTGTGTGTCCATTCATGTGACACTGAGTGCACCACAAGTCATCATGTTCATCTTTCTCTTTCTTGATATCCTGTAGTTGAATTGTTAGGTTCGCCAGCTGCGCCTGGATTTGGTTCATGTCGACAACAGTTTATCCAATAGGTTAAGCTTCCAGCTTCATCGCAATTTCCAGAGCCTTGCTCTACGTTGCGATATTTTACAAATATGAGGGATGAGTGCTGCAATGAACCATTATTTATGTTGGACATCACTCATATCGAAGCTGACTCATGCCATCCGTGTCTTAAACCTCTGATCAAAGTCCTAAACCGTCTCATTAGGGAATTTCTTGATTTACTTTAGCTCTGTAATGTACTGTGCGTCATATTTTGGTTTCTTGAATTCTTCAAGCAGCCCCTTCCGAATCTCATCCAAAGTCTTCACCACGGTCCCCTGCAGGACCTATATAAATCTCATGTACCAGGCAAGTGCATGATCCTGAAGTGTTGTCACTAACTGCCCTTTCTTTAGATCTTCGTCGGTGGTTTGTCTGGTAGTCCAGACTACCTCACATAAAAACCATACTGTTATGGGTCATCAGTGCCATTTACACGGAACATAGGTAGCTTCATATCATCTCCCGCCATCCTATACCTTCTTCCTGTAGATGCTGCTTTACTACTAGATGTCACTTGGCATGTCGGACACGTCGACGTTGATTGCATATATTTTCCTGATGGTAAAGTAGTGCGTAGAGGTGTGGACATGTTGGTACCAGGGTTTGATATTGCTTCTACCCTAGGTGTAGCTTGGGTCTGTTCGTTGTCTTCATCATTGTAGGGCCGCTTTGACCTGTGTGGCTATCCTTCGCAGTATTGCGTATTGATCACAGCAGGATCTCCTATCCTCTACCTCTTCTATGCTGGGAACCTTGATCCACCCCTTGTACAACCACTCTCTTCCTCGGCTTCCTTCACAGTCTTGTCGAAAATTACACCCATCTATCCCTTATCTTTCCATTCATTGCCTCCATCAATGACTTCGATTACATCAAAATTAGCACGAGTCCTCATACCTTCAACATTTACAACCAAATTCAACACACGATCGATCGGTTGAACTTTGTCTTGATTAGTGAATCTCAGCTGCACTGGGGACCATCCAAGATTCGGCTGCCCCATCTTCTGCCACGTCTGTTTTGTCAGGATATTCACATCTGACACAAGATCTAGAATCACTGAATCAACTTCGTAGGCCCCAATCTGGATGTTCATCTGTGTTTCCTTGCCTGTCTTTTTCTTCTGTAAAGAATTCACTGTAGAGTCCTACAACTCTCTATCCAGCCGGTGCAACAACTTCTCGATGTCAACCAGAGCATCGGGATATTTTGCCAAGGATAAACAACTCTCAAAGAACTGCTGTAATGTACCACACTGGCACGATGGTCCAGCTTCTAACGAAGAATCAAAAGCGGAAGGCATGCCAAAAATAGGTGTCTTACTAGGATTTCTTCCAAGCGCCTCGCAGGATTTGAAAGAGGTATCTCTCTCAGTTGCGATATCAAAATGTGCTTTCTTCTTTCCAACCAATCGCACTTGTGGTCATGTTCCATCTCCTCCAGTCATCACACCTCCTCGAGTAACAATCCCGACATCAACATCCTCTGTCCGCGGTTCTGCTATAATGGTCGCAACCATCGACCCTTGATTCTGGTTCTGCGATAGAGGTTGATTCGATGGTGGATTCTGTTTCACCAGTGGATTCATTGGCGGATCGTTAGTTTGATTTTGTACTGGAATTTGGGGCTGACCTTGATTCTATATTTGCTGCTGATTCTGTATTTGATTATGGGCCTGGAACTGATTCTGATTCTATAACAGTGGAACATTGTCGTCTTGCCATCTCGCGATTAACTGAGGACAATTCTCAACAATATGATCATTCACAGTGCAATACACACATTGCAAATGGGGACAATCTCTTTGATAGTGGCCAAATTTCCCACGGTTATAACACTAAATTGATGCATGACCTCGTCCTCTTCCACATTCGAAACCTCCTCTTCCTCTGAATCCAAATCCTCCGTGGTATCCTCCTTGTTATTGAGCTACCTGTTGTTGATACTGGGGTTACGCCATTTTATATTGTTGTGGATTTAGTTGCTGTTGAACATAGTGCACTGCTTGGACATACTGCTGTTGTAGCAGAGCCATTAGGGTTTGAGTGTACTGCGGTCTCGACGTGAACTACGGCTGTGGTGCAACCTACATCTGTGGTTGTGACGGAATAAACTGCATTTGCAGTGGCGTTGTATACTGGACTTGAGGTGGCGGCTGCATCACCTGTGGCTGCTGCACCATGCGAGAATCTTCACCTTTCACAAAATATGCATCATAGGTACGTTCTTGAAGCAGATCATAGGCTTGACAGTCCTTATCTTCGTGGCCAACTGAGTGATAGAAGGTGCAATATAAGCTTGCTGGCTTCGTAACCATTTTTTGCATATAGGTACAATCTTCATGGCGGTGCCGATACACTTGACATATGTGACACGACGGCACACTACCGCAACTCAACGGGTTCGACGCTCCTGGGAGTAGATAATTTTGAAAAGAAGGACAAGTATCTTTCGTGTGTCCATTCACGTGACACTAAGTGCACCACAAGTCATCATGTTCATCTTTCTCTTTCTTAATATCCTGTAGTTGAATTTTCAGGTTTGCCAGTTGCGCTTGGATTTGGTTCATGCCGACAATAGTTTATCCAATAGGTGAAGCTTCCAGCTTCATCACAATTTCCAGAGCCTTGCTCCGCGTTGTGATCTTTTGCTGCATTAATGGGTGTCGAATATGAGGGATCAATGCTACAATGAACCATTATTTACGTTGAACGTCACTCATATTAAAGCTGACTCGTGCCATCCATGTCTTAAACCTCTGATCAAATTCCCAAACTGTCTCATTAGGGAATTTCTTGATTTCCTTCAACTTTGTAATGTACCGTGCTTCATATTTTTGTTTCTTGAATTGTTCATGTAGCCCCTTCCGGATCTCATCCAAAGTTTTCACCATGGTCGCTTGCAGGACCTGTATGAATCTCATGTACCAGTCAAGCGCACGACCCCGAAGTGTTGTCTCTAACTTCCCTTTCTTTACATCTTCGTCAGTGGTCTGTCTGGAAGTCCAGACTACCTCACGTAAAAACGATACTATTATGGGTCATTAGTGCCATTTCCATGGAACATAGGTAGCTTCATATCGTCTCCCACCATCCTATACCTTCTTCCTGCGGATGCTTCTTTACTACTAGATGTCGCTTGGCACATCGGACACATCGACATAGATTGCGTATATTTTTTTGATGGTGGAGTAGTCCGTGGAGGTGTGGACACGTTGGTACCAGGGTTTGATCTTGCTTCTACCCTGGGCGTAACCTGGGACTGTTCTTCCTCTTCGTTGCTGTAGGGATGCTTCGTCCTATGTGGTTGTCCTTCGTGGTATTGCGTTTCAATCGCAGCAGGATCTCCTATCATCTGCCTCTTCTATGCTCGTAACCTTGCTCCTCCCCTTGTACAACCACTCTCTTCCTCGGCTTCCCTCACAATCTCATCGAAACTTACACCCATCTATCCCTTATCTTTACATTTGTCACCCCCCTTCGATTGCGGTGTTCACATCCTCCGCACACCAGAGTCTTACTACTGGAGGTGCATCTTTAGTATACCCTTTTCACAAACAAGCATATTGATTGATAATTGCAGAGACAACAAGAACCTACCTCGTGTTCCGTTGAAAAATTCCCATTCTGCTTTGCTGTAGGACTTGTTGGTATCAATCATGAACTCAATGATGTATCCTTCAAGGGTACTATCCTTCCAGGCTACTATCATCGGTGTATTTATAGACATGTGTCCTTCTGTCTTCGACTTCAAAACCTTGTGGTTGTTCTATGAACACTTATTCCTTAATAACACCATTTAGGAAGGCTATTTTCACATCCACCTAGTGTAACTTCCAACTTGTCTTGGATTCTAGTGCCATGATGGTTCTGATAGAAGTATACCTTGCTACAGGAAAAAATGCCTCTTCATAATCGATTCCTTCCTTTTGAGAGAATCCTTGGGCTACAAATCTAGCTTTTTACTTCTCGATACTTCCATAGGCTATATTTGATCTTGTAGATTCATTTTCGAAGATACCACACTTTTACCTTCTAGTTTGGGAACTACTTCCCACACATCATTCTTCATTATGGACTGGTATTCTTTCGTCATGGATTCTACCCATTCTCTATTTTGAATCATTGCTTCAAAACAAGTAGGTTCTTTGTCTACAAGATCACACATCAAAGCCACATAACTCAGGAAATGGCTTTGGCTTCTTGCTCTACCTTATGGATCCTTCTAGAGCACCATCTACTTCTTGAATAATCTCACGAGCATGGGATGGATTTCTATTGTGGGGAGGTTCTTGGTGCTCCAACATATTATTTTCTTCCAGAATCTCATCATCAAGAGAAGGTGAAACTTCCTTCATCTGTTATGAAGCTATAGGAGCTACAACCTCTTCATATGTTTCTCCAGTAGGCAATTTCTATGTATCTTCATAAAAGTTGCATCCTTTACATATTCCTTCATGATCAATATTTAGGTCTGGTATAATTGTGACTACCTTGATCACATGTGGTAGGGATTTGTAGTTTATGTGAGCAAGCCTTCTATGCCACAGTTCACATGGACTTGTAGTGTCATGAATCAAGGCTGCTTTTGAGCGACCTTTCAGTTTATACAGGCCACTCTCTAGGGACAGATGCATCTTCTAGAGAACATATTATTCAACTTCTTCTTTTGATAACTTCCTAATATGTTCTTCTTCTTCTTCTAAGTTAGCATGATGTATTTTGTTATTCTTCCTCCTATATTCTTCTTTCTTTGTTGGACAATTTTAGGAAATGTGTCCTATGTTATCACAATGGTAACAGTGATAAGAGGAGAAAAAATTATGCTTGTAAGCTCCCTTTTTATTCTTTTGAAAATTCTTAGGAGGGTAATACCTTTTATGATTTTCCTTCTTGAAATGATGTTTTTCCTTTTCTTCTTTTGGTATGGGTAGCTAGAGCATGATCACCATCTCTAAGTAGTGCTTCTCAGTTAGCTACTTTAGCTTCCTCTTGAACACATTCTTCCCATAGGAGATCAAATTTTAGGCTTTCCTTCCTTGAACAGATTGTCTAGATGAAGGAGTCTCATAGTCTAGTAAGACCATTGAGAGCGGTCATTACTAGTTCAATTTCATCAATCTTGTCTTCAATTGCTTCTAGTTGTTCTTTGAATTCAGAGACCATTGTGAATTATTCATGGATAGATTCACCATTGCTCATATTTGTACTTTTGAGTTGGGATCTCAAGTTCATTTTCCATTTGATGTTTATTCCTTCATACATTCCCAATAGGGAATCAAACATCTCCTTAGGTGTATCCTTAGAGTATACTTGAGGAATCAAGTGATCCTTAAAGGAATCAACTATGATCCTCTTGGGTCTAATCATGTCCTTCTTTTACTTTTCCTTTGCTTCATATTCTTCGGTATCCAACACAAATTCCTTTATAAAATTTGTAATATCATTCTCTTTTAAAATGAGTCCTATTATGTATTTCCAAGCACTAAAGTTTTCTAATCCTTCCAACTTGTCGTCAAGCTTAGTGCTTGGAGACATCTTGTCCTGGAGATCAAAAAATGACATAAATTGAAAATTTCTCAGACATGAAATTTGTACTCACCAAAATATGCGCTTGACTGAGGTGAGTATGATGGTATAGTCATTTTATGAAGAATCCAAATTGTAATCCTTGAAACTAGAATTGCAATATTCCGAACTGTAGTTTCTAGTCATGTTTCTAGTTTTCTGGTTCCAATTCAAACGAGGGCTTGAATTTCTGGAGGATCTGCCCACTTAATTTTTTTATTATCTTGGTTTCAAAATATGTGCCTATGAGGGGCGCACTTCCCTATTTCAATTGCACTAAAAAATCCCACTTTATTAGAAAACCCTAATCTTCTTGTCCGTAGGAGAGAGAGATTTACCTCATGAAAGCTACTCTTTTCATGCTAGCTATGATACCATGTTAAGTTTTCTATGCTACCATAGCTTAATTCCTAATTTTATAAGCGTTTAATACATTTTCACAATAACAACATAAAGAGGATCACTTAAAGAAACATAATAACAAGGTACACAACAATTTAACCTAGGAAACCCTAAAGGGAAAAACCGAGCAACTTCTTCCTCAATATAGATTACCAATATGCAGTGACCAAATACCAAGGACTCATCAAGTGAGAGACCAAAACCCAAGCATAAGAGCCAAAACAACAAAGACACAATTCCTCCTCCTTCTCTGCCCCCCCTTCTTTATGTCCTGTGTGCAATACAAGTGTCAGTGAGCGTGTACACAAATGAGGGAAGGCACCTCCCTATTTATACTAATATTTCCAACTAACATTTTCCCTAACTGGGCTGACCCATCTAATTGATAAGGCTTATTTACATAGGAAATATCACAATAATAATGATATTATTCTTTTCAGGGTGTTGTTGACCCAACTTACAATGGAGGGTTTACCTCATGACTTTTAGATGACCTTTTACATCAGTGACATCTCCCGAAGGAGGAATAATAACAATGTAAAATACAAGTATAATATTCTTTGAAGTTACATTATTTCAACATATGGTTATAATCAAATCTCTCACCCATCATTTGTCTCTTTGCAATCTTAGTCTTGCTAGAATCTATGAACGGAAAACAAAGTTGTCTAAAAGCTTGAGAGCTATTCAAATATACCATGTTCTTCATGTGAATAACAAGGAAGGTGATCAAATGGCCAATCTGGGCACAAAATTACCAAAAGGGGCCCTTAAAATATCGATTGGTAATGCAACTTGGGAACTGGTTCCATAATAATTATGCTAGAAGGCCAAATAAGATCAGAGAAATCCCCTTGAAAAATAAGGATTGTGGTTCTATGACCAAAAATATTGATTGAAGGTTGGATATTAGGGCCATCTATTAGGTCCCTTTTACAATGAGGAAATAAAATGAACCTGCACATTGATGATTTTAATCATGCAAAAGTTATGAATGGAAATCTCAGCGGTCCCACTCAGCTCTTTGCACTTATGTTAAATTTGACCTGGAAATTAGATTCCCTAGCTGTCAAGTAGAACATCATGGTAATAATCGGTTATAGGATCCCATCATGTGGGAGGATTGGTAATGTCCTTTGCAAAGGACGAATTTAATGGACTATGATATTAGAGAGCAGACCATACACATGCTCAGAAATGGAAAACCGATTTATAAAGGGTAAGACAAGGGAGGATCAAAATGTGGTAATTAAAGGTGGAGTGTATTTGTTATCCTGCTCGAGCAATGACTAACAGTATGGGTATTGAGCCCAGTATTTGGAGCTTTGGTAAGTAGGAAACAGGGAAAAGGTATGACACATGATGGCTAGAGAGAGGAGGAAGACTATTGCGACCACCACTGATTACTAATAATTAAGAAAAAAATTCATCGTTTGAAGATTTTAGTGCATAATCTAAAGCATTACCTCCAAAACTTCGATGGGATATTGGACCAGTGGAGAGAGGATGAGGAATGGGAATAGTTGATGGTGCGAGGAGAGAAATATTATGATGTGTCAATTATGAAAGCTTAGTTGGAGTTACTACATGTTAAGAACGAGGAGCTAGAAGTGAGAATCGGGTAATTAGAAGCATTGGTGGAAACACCACAAATGAAATTTAGAGAGACAGAAGAAACATTTGGAACTTTCTTCCACGCTATGGTTAATCTCCTAAAAATAACGAGTCAATCCAACATGCTAAAATTGTTAATAGAGTGGCTATGAGTGAGGTATGTCTATTGTTGTTTGTTTTGTAATGTCAGAATCTTGCAAATATATATGGGAAGGAATGCAAGTTTTATTTTACATAAGTTGTTCAATTCCTTATTAACATGAGACGACATATCAAAGGGTTGTTCATTGTTAGTTGAGCTTAAAGAAAATTGTAAAAGGGTCTACATTTTCCTTCACATTTCAAAGGAAATTTAGTTGTAATTATAGTGCTACAACTTCATTGTCCTCAAAAATTTCATTTATATTTTGGTGGTGCTTGAATCCTAATTTAAGGATAAAATTTCAAGTGTTGAAGCAATCTGACATTCTATTTGTTGTTGATTTTTTGACAAGTGAGCATAATTCAATCGACACTTAATAATGGGTAAAGGATGCAAATGAATACAAAATTCTAACCATGAAATTGAACACAAAATGCTAACCATGAAATTGAACTTCTTCAATAGTGTCTTGACAATGCTCTTCAAGAATTTGACAAGTTACATAAAATAAATAAACAAGACAATTCAATAAGGGGAAAATTATTTCAAGAATATGTTGATTACACTAGAGAATGCATAATTGAATTAGAATAAAAGTTGGCATCATTCGATGCATGTATACCTGATCTCTTAAAAATTCATGATAAGAACAACCAAATGATAGAGTCATTGCAACAAGAGTTAATGGAAAGGGAAAATGTGTTGTTGGCACTGGAAAAAGAAGTGAAAAAATTGAATCAAGAAAAAATAATGTGATGCAATTTGTGACACAACTGATTTGATTCCAACGGTTGATAGTTCATGTGATATCAGTAATTTGGTTTATTTTGAATATGTGCATGTCTCTCTCTCATGCTATGAGACTCAGAAAAATGATCCTGGTGATATCTTTGAAGGTGAAACTCATATTGAAGATGATTATTCTAGTGATATCTTTGAAGATGATGACATTTATTGTTTTGAAAGAATACAAAGAGAATTGGGTCCAAAGTCAAGAATGAAATGGGTTTTGATGACAAAAGTTTAGGCAAGAATGGGCCAGGCAAATAGAATCCCATAAAGATAGGTATAAGATGGACAATAAATTAAGACCTTGGTTATGAAGGTCACACAAACAATGGAAGAATCAAATTTGTCAAAGAAAAACAATCGACAAAAGTGAATTATCTACAAGTAACAATGGAATGAACTAGGTGTAGAAGCAGGAACAATGTTTTAGTCATTGTGGTAGAACATAAAATGTACAAGCAAAATGTTGGAACTTGCATCCTTGCAGTATTTATGGTTTTAACAATCATAATCATTACAAATGTTGGAACGGGAAAATATCAAAGCCTTATATACAAGTACAATGTGGTTGGATAGATGTGCAGGAAAGGCATGAAGTTATTTCCATGTTGAGAGGATTCTACAAGGTAAAACCTTCTAATGTACAACAAAATCCATCACATAAAAAGGTCCATGAGTTAGTTGGTCTTCATAATTCAAGTTGTTATTAATAAGAAGTCCAAAGAGTCGCATGCCAAATTCTCATGCTTAGGAAAGAATTGTTAGTGTATTCTACTTGAGTCATTTTCTTGAGTAAGTCAAATCATGAGTCATTTTCTTGTAATGGTCCATAAAACACTTGTAATGGTTATGAGTAAGCCAAGGAAAACCCTGGATATGATGTATTGGCTGAGAGTAATCCAAATAAAATCCATGAGATGGTTGAGGGTCAACTTAAGAAACCCTTGATATGAAGATGAATCATTCCAAATGATTGGATCAAGATCCATAATTATCAAACATGGTGCAACTTATGTACAAGAATGCGCTTACAACTAAAGATGTAGATGGAGATGATGTAGAGTATAGAAGAACAAAATATCAAGACAAATTATACATCCATATTAAATAACAAGTATAATTTAAGGGGGAATATGAAGGAACAATCCATACTTGTGATATTTAATTGTGCTACTTTCCTCAATAAAATAAGAGTATGTGGGTGGCATATGGTAGATACAGTAGCAACTTGTATAGTAGTTTGGTTTTTCATAGTGTTACAAAATGACACTAAAAAAACATGAGGTGGAACTTGATAAATGAATTTTATAGATGCACTAATTGCATTTGTGGCTTATACGCCAACATTTGAAGTTGAAATGAGCAATAACTCACACAGTGTTTGCAAATGTGAAAGAAGTTGAGGAGACAATTAGTATGATCAAGATGACATTTTGCCTAACTTTATATATTCAAATGATCAAGAATCACAGGGGGGAACAATAACAACTCCAACCTATGATGAATACCTCAATGAAGAGGATATCCATGGATAAGTTTAGAAATAATATCTCATGAAGAGAAAGCCCATACGGACAAATTTTGTTGTGTGATGATTGTTATGTTTCTCAATGTGTATGTCTAAATGAAAATC
Source organism: Pseudotsuga menziesii (assembly GCA_001517045.1). NCBI lineage: Eukaryota > Viridiplantae > Streptophyta > Pinopsida > Pinales > Pinaceae > Pseudotsuga > Pseudotsuga menziesii. Next base: position 64,973 of record LPNX010752710.1, on the reverse strand, counting down.
AAGACTTCATTGTAATTGTTGCAGACAAAGAAGAAAGTGGCAGTGAGGCTATAATCATATATAACCTAATTGGAAATGTAAACCAAGTGGATGATGGTTCAATTGTTGTAGTAGTTGATGATGAGAAATATGCAGTAGTGTATATTGTAATAGAAATGGAAGAAAATAAATATATCAAATGGGATAGATACACTCATATTTCAACAGTTGAAACTAATAAGCATTGAAGTTGTATATTACAAAAAGAAGATCACTTTAAATAATTTTGAATACAATTAGAGTTTTGGTTTTTTAATTCATTTGTAAGCCTAGCTGAGATTAAGACCAATAGTCAATTGCGATAGAAAATGTGTCTTTTAAGCCCACAAAGACATTGTGAACTATATTATTGTAGTATGTATAAATGTCACTGATAGTAATTAAGGGGGATTGTTGGAATATTGTAATTACTCTCTCTAGTTGTATAAACCTCTAGGTGAACCATGTTAAGAGTTTTCAGGTTAATTGGGTAGTCAGATATAGACATTGCATCTAGATAGATTTATTAACCTAGTTTCTTTTGGAGAAATTTACTAGATTGTTCTAATCAAATCACTCTATAAGATCTTATGTGTATTTATATATGACTTTCATGAATTAACAAGATCACGAAGTCCATTGGATTGTAATAAAAATTCAAGGGTTTCTTTTTGTTTCTTTTGTTAATTGTCCTTGTATAATGGTTAGACCTATGGGAAATTCAAAAACTTCTTTAGAGCGCCAAAATTGAAAATTGCCTTAAAGTATAATGTTTCTATACTTAATATTATTCAATTAGGTTTCACTTTCTCAGGAAAGGATGGGAACATGCCCCACTATGGCATACGTAAGTATTGCATATGGAAATTGATATTTTGGGAATTTAATATTGATAAATAAAAGTATGACATCCATTCTATTGAGCTTTTGCAACATATTGGTATTGATTTCAAGAAAAACGATGAGAAGGGAATTGATTCTTAGATATTTGGTGAGATTCTAATTTCATGTGGCATTGTACTTAATGACATTATGCACTGGGTCACCTTCCGTAGTGCCTATGTTTTTGGGTATGTAATGATCCTTCTAACATGATATCAATTGCCTTGACACTTGAAGGATTCTTCAATTTGATGAATATGAACTTTCCCACTATGTATGATATCAAGCACTTGATGAAGATTTGTAATGGTATATACAATGGATTCAATAAGTTGGTTGAATTATTGGATATAAATAGAATTGGGTTGTTCTATAAAGATGGTTCTAATAATATATTAATATCATGTTCCATTAGAAAATTGAAACTAATGAGTAATTTAATTGATCTTTTAAAACCAATCACCTACCATCTCATTAACTTGTCAAACTACGGTTCAGGTTTTCTTTCAAGTTACTATGCAATATCTATGCAACCTAAAATTTATTATTGAACATTGATTTATCTAATATGTAGTGTAGTAAAGTGGAAAACTCACTACAATCTCAAAACCAAGCATATTAACCAAGAAGCAGTCATTAGTTACCATTCCCATGGAGGCTTAACATAGAGTTATTGTTATTAAATTTATAAACTTAGAAATCCATAATCAAAGAAGAGGATCAAATTAGCTAATTCTCTTAACTAACATGAATTTAACAATCAACAATGAATCGAAATTACATAATGAAGTAATTGACCAAAATTCTTATAACAACTATCTACAGTAGTAAAGTGGTTACCAATTACTCAATAAACTACTAATAAGGATTACTAACTAACAACTCAATACATGTTATCATGAGAGGCCCCTCCTCTTCTGAACATAGTATAATAAGTGGTTACAACCATTAACAAATCAAACACACAAACACATAAAAATACTTGCTAAGATATTGAACAAGATGCAATTAATTCAGTCACAACATAATCGCAATACTTCTCCCGTTTGTGGTTTTCTCCAATGAAAAAAATCTCTTTTATACAAAGTAACAGAGCATTCATATTGTTCAAATATAGAATGTGACCATGCTTAAGAATCTATGATTCAATCCATTTCAACTACTAAACTAAAATTACAAAATAAATCAAAGTGTCTCAATCCCTTTTTGTTACAACCAAACCACAATTTTCTACACAAGTATCACACAATGCCACTTATAGTCAAATGCTTGATCCTTCATGATCACATTCCAACTTGGGTGAAACCAATATCACTGACATCAAGATGGATAAGACTTGTAACAAATAATTGTTACAATGCATAATAAATCATATAGGATGCATTCTACATCAACTACTTGGTTCTGCAGCTTCCACAACAAATCCTCATTCTGCAAAAAACCTTCGTGGAAAAGGTCCTTTAGTTGAAATATGCCACCATTCTTTAAGGTAAACATAGGATATATAATTCTTCCACTTATTCATACAAATTCTCAATAAAATGTAAAGAATGTGACTAAGAGTACCTATAGTCAAGACTGAGCCTATTTCATAAAAAAAATATTTGATTCTTTAGATAAAAGATGGAAAAATTGAGGCAAAGGTTGGTAAAAGGAATGATGAAATGATGAAATTTACATGGCTCATATCCCCCCCCAACTAGATATATTGGATTTTCTCATGCATTTAAAAACCATTATGTTGACTCTATGTCTCAGGATATAGGGGATGAAGATTCATAATAAATCTTGCTCTAGTTGCATAATGAGTGTCCTTCTTCACTACTTTTATAATAACCTGTTGCTACTGCAACTGCTTCTCCAATTTTTTTTTACATTTTAGGCCCCCTCTTTCCATTTTTATATTTTAAAATCACACTTACACTTGTTTCCCAACTCAGATAAGCCCCCCTGCATACCTAGTCTTTCCTAGAAGCTTTAGTAGAAGGATTTTCCTAAGCCTGAAGTGTCATTTTGGTAAAAAATCCTTAGGCGGGACCTTGGAAACATGACTTACATAAAAAGTCCTCTTTTGATTTCAGATCAACGAATGAGAATCGCTTCGACATGGATCAACGGTCTAGGAAATAGCAGAAGCGGAAAGGCAAAAGCGGAAAAAGATCAAGTTTTGGTTGTGAAAAGTTAAAGTTCCACTTTCCTCTTTCTGTAGATCAAGATCCGATAGTCATGGAGGATTTCGCACAAATGAACGGTCAAGAAAAGGCGGAGGCAGAAAAACGGAAGCGAAAAGATTAAGTTGAAACTTCGTGAAAGATTGAAAATCCGCTTTTTAGAAGGGCAGAAGAGGAAAGTTAAGGTTTGAACTTCATGAAAGATTGAAAATACGCTTTCCAATTTCCGCTTTCCAGAAGGGCAGAAGCAGAAAGGAGGAAGTGGAAAAGCCAAAGTTTAATTTTGGAAAAGATTGATTTTCTGCTTTCTGATTTCTGCCTTTCGGAAGGGAGGAAGCGGAAAGGCAGAGGCAGAAAACCAAACTTTAATTTTGGAAAAGATTGACTTTATACTTTTCGATTTCCTCCTTTCGAAAGGGCAGAAGAGAAAAGATAGAATTTTAACTTGATAAAATTGGTGAACCTGATTTTCTCTTTTCGGAAGGGAAAAAGTGGAAAGGAGCTGTCGAGACTACATGATCTAATGGTTAAAATCAAACCTGATCCATCTTTGAGATGAATTGAGCCTTCCAACCTCTGTTTTTCTTTTTACTGTGAACCATTGGGGAAAATGAGAGATCTTCCTCTGGAAGCTTAAACTAAACTAAAATTGCTTGCATAACAGGGCGCTGGTCATTGTCTGTTTTCTGTTTAGTAATCGATGCAATCATTAAATTGAAATACTGTGAATTATGGTTGTTTCCAGATCATATATATCTCTCATGATGTTTCTTTATATATCACAGGTATTATTGTTCACCAAGTTAGGATAGGCGATTGCGAAATCAGGTAAAGGTTGCATCTTTGGATGGTTGAGATTCATGGAAGATCAAGATCTACGGTCCTCAAGATTTCCGTTGTTTTAACATGCAAGGAGAAATAAATATCTCAAATTGGAGGAATGTAGTAGGACCTACACTTTTCAATTGCCAAGGTCAAAGGTGGAATCAGATCTATGGTGGAGGTGAATTTTGCTGATTCAACATGCTCATGGAAAATAACTTTTGAAATCTGTGGAATTGGTTAAAGGGATGCATCTTTCAATGACTGAGATGAGAGTTTGATATAGATTGACGATTGAGGTTGATTTTGTAGCGAGAACATGCACGACGGTTAAAATATTTTAGGTCTTCAAAATCTTGTAGACCTCGCACCTTTGAATGACGGAGATCTTGGCGGAGATAACATCTACGGATCAGGTGGATTTCACAGCCAGAACATGCATGACAGTTAAAATATTTAGGGTTTGTGAAATATTGTATACCCCGCACCTTTTAACGATGGAGATATTGACGGAGATAATATCTATGGACCAAGTGGATTTCACAATGAGAACATGCACGAATATTAGCAGGATGAAGGACTACATAATCAACTAAAGGATGCATCGTTGGACGGTTAATATTTCTCGTAGACCAAGATCTATGGTTGACAATGATTGTGTTAATCCAAGGTATTATTGTTCACGAGGCGGATGGATGACTTAGATTTGGGAAAGGTTTAAATCAATGATGGAGATTTTCTCTGATATTCAAAGATGCAAGAAAATAAAACAAGTGTGTATTTTCAACAGGGAAAGGCTTGTATAATTTTTTATTTGTTTTATGAAACAATTTGTTTTTGACAAGGTGGGAAAATAAGAAACTTGGGAATCTTCTGGGTGACAGATAGATATAGCATAAATAGGGGTGCAGAGCACCATAGAAAGGACTTTGGCTAGTGAAAAGAATCCTAGAATATTTTGTAAAAGAGTTAACTATTTTCTAATAAGAAGGATCAATTTGTTGGAACAAAGGCCTGCGTAGAGATTTAAATGGAATGTGTGGAATGCATACTGTAGAACTATTTCTTCTTGCTTCTGTACATCATACAATGAGATTGTTCTAACCTCTCGGAACTATTTACTTGGTCATGAATGGTCTACTGTCTGTATAAATGTGTGTGTTGGCAGGGTAATAAATGGTTTAATTATATCAGGGCTATCTTTGGTATTCTCTCTGTTGTGAATGTGATTATTGTGTTGGTACAACTATCTGTTAGAATTTTATGAGAATTTACAGTATATTACTTTGAACTCTAAATTTTCTCCCTAGAAGGGGATATAATAGTTTAGTTTTAGATCTAGATTAGACCTGCATTTAGCTTAGGCATTTGCATTTCAATCTTTAAACAAAAATCATATAAATGGTGGACTGGGATGTAACATGTAAATGATTTAAATAAATTAATCTACGGTAGCTGGAACCGTAAACCAGGGAAATTCACCACACCAAACGGTGGACTATCTAATTGGGATTTTTCATAGAGGATAATACCTACTGTCTGGCACTTGTTATTTTTCTAGGAACCAACAAATTCGACGCTAGAAGGAGGGAAACCAGTGCATGGATGGTAGAGGAAATCCATTTTTCAGAGAAGAGTACACTGGAACAACATCAAAAAATAATTTCCTAAGAGATCTTTTTCCTGAATTTAAAGTACAAGAACAGACATGTTCTGTCAAAGAAGACTTAGAACGTTTCCATGCTGTCTCGTTTGAGGAAGTAGATCAATTTAGGAGGCATACAATATCCTACTTTAAGAAACTTGGGGGGTTAAAAGTTATTCCTGTGTTACCTAGAAGGAAGGATTCCAAGAAAGTAGCCTCATACACTAAGGATTCAATTCTTATGGAAAATTTGGAAGAACTAGTAGATTTATCCATCCAAGAAATTGTTCATCCTCTGGATCATTTGGATCCAGAATCTCCTGCAGTTTCTGTTTTCAGTAAGTCTCCACCACAATATCCACCTAGAATTATGGCTGGAAATTTTAATGAACCCGCATGGAGAGAAAGAACTCCACTCAACCTAGCTGCTCATTTGCATGATTTACCTAAACACCCAGAAAGAGTGTTACCAAAATTTGGTCCTGGAAAGGGTGTTTCTGCTGAAGATCACTTAAAGAGATTTTATATGGCTTTGAATATTTTGAATGTTGACTATTAAGATGTGGTTTGGATACTTTTTCAATATACTTTTGAACATAAAGCATCTTCATGGTACTTATTTTGCAAGCTAATTCAAAAGTAAATTGGGATGGTTTTGAAAATGCATTCTTAGGTAAATTCAACAACTAGAAAATTATAGCCACTCTCATGAAAGAATTACTATCTATGAGGATGGAAAAGAAAGAAAAGGTCAAAGACTTTAATAAGAGATTCACCACTTTATTGAATAGCTTTAGTGCTGCAACAAAACCAACTGAAGAGTCTTTAGTATAATATTATACTACAACACTTTACCTACCAATAGCAATGTTTGTAAAAAGGGTTGGTAAAATTACATTGGTGGAAAACTATGCAGAAGCTAAGAATATAGAGGGAGATATGCATAGTATAGCAAGGCATACTCTATAAATTGAGTTGAAACATATCACAAGCAAAATTCCTTTGCTGTTAGCTAAGCCCAAACAAGAACACTCTAATGAGCTAGAAAATGTGGTGAAAATGGTGCAAAATTTGTCAAACAAGGTAGTGGACTTGGAAAAGGATAAGGGAGTTAGTTCTTATATAAATCCATTCAACCGTTATTATAAAAAAATGAATATAATGAACAACCCCAACCAAATGTACTTAATTTTGCTATTTTAGATTTTAATAACATAGGCATGGATAATTTTTGTACTTTTCACCAAGAACACCGTTCTGAAAAAAGTTGTCCATAGTGGATAAATTCAATGACTTTGGTTATGAATCGATGGTTTGATACTCAGCTGGCAGATCTTGAAGAAGAAATATCCCAAACTAATGAGTCTTTAGAGACAAATGAGGAACCACATTGGTTCTATGGGATTGGGCACCCACATTAGGATTAAACAAAGATGAGCAAAGTGAGGAAGTCCGAACATCACAAGTAAATGTTACAACTAGGAGTAAGGGACCAGTGGGGGATCAAAGCTTAGTGCTGCCTAAAGCAAGGAAGATAAAAGAAACCTTTAATAAAATTATCAGCACTACCTAAACACAACAAAAGGTAAATTCAAAAGGCATGAAAGAAACTAACCCAACAATTAATAAACTTGTGGAAACTTTGGAAAATAAAACAGAGACTACTAAAGAACATGACATGCGATTTGATATTGTAGGGGACATTAAGAAAACAAAATCAAACATCTCTTTATTCGAATTATGTAATTTTCCTCAGCAAAGAAGGAAACTTCTAGAAGCTTTTGATCCACATCCCAACAGTATCCTAGAAGCCATTGAATATGATGATGAAGTAAATGAAGCAAGAATTGGAGGAATATCTAAATCTCAGACTTTTCCTTTTCTGCTATCATTTAAGATTTTTAATCATAATGTACATAATTTGTTGGTAGATTCTGGGGCTTCATCAATTGTCGTGCCACTTTAAATATGTAAAAGGATTAATGGCCAACCCACACCATCTCCATCTCGGATAATTCAACTAGACAGATCTATTGTTAAAGTCATAGGGGAAATGAAAGATGTTTTAATTCATTTGTTTGCATATCCCAGAGTTTGTTAGTTTATAGATGTTATGATAGTGGATATACCAGAATCATATGGACTAATTTTAAGTAGGGACTAGTCAACAAAACTAAATGGTTACTTTGCAATTGACTGGTCTCACATGTGGCTACCATACAACAATATTAAGAACCAAATTAAAATATCGAGGGAACCACATATGAAATATAATATAACTCAGTTAGAAGGGAAGAATGATTCTATGAACTTCTCATCTTCATTTTTGGGAAATCACTTTTTAGAGCTTGAACCAGGAAACTATCAAGCCAAACAAGTTAGTCAGGAATCAGATAGACAGTCCGATCTTCTTCAATTCTCATGGGTTGATGATAATGGTTGTAATATAGTAGACTTAGTTACTAATGTAGGAGATGCTACTATCTCTGTAGATTTAGAAGATATATTTTGGATTTTATATTTCGATGTAGAATGCACGAATAACACTGTTGGGTATGAAAGTCTAGGTTTGAAAAGGGCTATTGAATTAAATGTAAAAGATATGGATTTTTTTGGTAATTCTGGAGAAAATACTTTTCAGCAACAACTCAAAGAAACACACCCTAAACTGGATCCTTTGATCCAAAAGGAGCTAAGGAAGCTTGGTTATGTTCTCAAGTAGTACTTTACCTAGGACCTAGAAATCCTTTGTACATAAATAAACTTGCTTTTATTGATTTTATTTTCCAGTTTGTTTCACCTTATTTCATAGCCTTAGTTTGTTTTCTTTTAATAAACGAGCTCGATTTTTGGTGCTTGGAAGTATAAGCATCTGATTAAACTCAAAATATTTGGATGTCAGGAATTGCTTATGGGAAAGAGAAAATGGTAAAGTTCGATCATAATGATATTCTTTAACTGTTGACAGACGATGGAAAGGGAATATACTCTTCAATCCCACATTTGAATAATCATGACCCCTGTGAAATAACCAAAAAATCATGCTGTCTAGAGTACTATCTTAGGGATTCGTCCATTCTCACATTAATACTTGTCTCATGAAGCATGTCATGATGGAACCATGGAAAGGAAGCAGGTCTGATGGATGTATGGTATTCAAAATGATCTCATTGCTACAAATCAAAAGGCCAAAAGGATTAGATAGAATTTTTTTTTTATTATTATGAAATATTCAGTCTTTAATTAAATAAATGATGTTGAAGAAAAAAATCATCAAACCAAAAGGGTTGTCAAAACAAAAAATATCAGCAAGTTTCTTCTCTGTCCATGAGAATGATGAGAAAACAAATTTTTCACTCACATAAAAGGACATTGTGGATGGAAGAACCTATACCAAATTCTCAAAGTAAAAGAAGCAATCAAGGAATACTCGGGAGACATTTTTCAGTCATAAAGAAAGCATCAAAATAATAATAATAGCATGGGAATGACGAACAAACGAATACATCTGTCTTAATCCGCTATGATCCTATGGAGTCTTATCTAGTGGAAACTTAAAGACATGGGGTAAAATGGACTTCATACTCTGGCCCCAAGAGAGTTGTCAAGACACTGAACTCTTGGTTACCTTACTCCCAAAGAAATGGTATCAAATGTGATGCTTGAAAGTTGCATCCCTGAATAATTATGGTTTAAAGAAGTCTCTGGAAATAAATTTTAAGTAATCATTGAACATTCGTAGTACAATACCATATGGCAATCTTTTTATCCAAAGAAGGTTTTTCAGATATCTGTGTTCACCAACTAGTCGCCAATTGTTGCTGCTGCAAATTCTTCCCCAATTTGTTTTTACATTTTAGGGCCGCTCCTTCCATTTTTTTAATTTTAAATGCACACTTACAAATGTTTCCCAACTCAGATAATCCACCCTGCATACCTAGTCTTTCCTAGAATCTTGAGCAGAAGGATTTTCCTAAGCCTGAAGTGTCATTTTGGTAAAAAATCCTTAGGTGCGACCTTGGAAACATGCCTTACGTAAAAAGTACACTTTCGATTTCAGATCAATGGATGAGAATCACTCCAACATGGATCAACGGTCCAGGAAATAGTAGAAGTGGAAAGGTGAAAGCAGAAAATATCAAGTTTCGGTTGTGAAAAGTTAAAGTTTCGCTTTCTGCTTTTTGTAGATCGAGATCCGACGGTCATGGAGGATTCCGCACAAATCAACGGTCAAGAAAAGGAGGAAGCGAAAAAGTGGAAGTGGAAAGATTAAGTTGAAACTTTGTGAAAGATTGAAAATATGCTTTCCGATTTCCACTTTCTGAAAGGGCAGATGCATAAAGTTAAGGTTTGAACTTCGTGAAAGATTGAAAATTTGCTTTCTGATTTCCGCTTTCTAGAAGGGCGGAAGCAGAAAATCCAAAGTTTAATTTCAGAAAAGATTGACTTTCCGCTTTCCGATTTCTACCTTTTGGAAGGGCAGAAGTGGAAAGGCAGAGGCAGAAAAGCCAAAGTTTAATTTTGGAAAAGTTTGACTTTCCTCTTTCTGATTTCTGCCTTTCGAAAGGGTGGAAGCGGAGAGATAGAATTTTAACTTGATAAAATTGGCGAACCCGATTTCTAGTTTATGAAAGGGCAGAAGCAGAAAGGAGCTGTCGAGGCCTCATGATCTAACGATTAAAATCAAAACCAATCCATCTTTGATATGATCTAAGCCATCCAACCTATGTTTTGTTTTTTACTGTGAACTATTGGGGAAACTGAGAGATATTCCTCTCAAATATTAAACTAAAATAAAATTGCTTGCATAACAGAGTGTTGGTCATTGTTTGTTTTCTGTTTCGTAATCGATGCATATCATTAAATTTAAATACTGTGAATTATGGTTGTTTCTAGATCAGAGATATATCTCATGATGTTTCTTTATATATCACATGAATTATTATTCACCAAGTTAGGATGGGCAATTGCGAAATCAGGTAAAGGTTGCATCTTTGGATGGTTGAGATTCATGACAGATCAAGATCTACGGTCCTAAAGATTTTCGTTGTTTTAACATGCAAGGAGAAATAAATGTCTCAGATTGGCATAAAGTGGTAGGATGCACTTTGTTAGAATAATTAACCCATATTTACCCATATTTGAAATTAATTAAATCATTTTTGTCTTATTCCTAGAATCCTAGATTCCCTCTTTATGCTAGTTGACTTCTATGTTCCTAGAAGTCAATAACTGCTAAACTGGGTCATGGAGCTCTTTGGAATCATCTTGGAAACATATTTAGAATGTATTCTTTATTCCTGGTTCCTTAAAGCACATATCTGATTTTTTCTGAAAGTTGCCTTGCTTTACAGCTGTTTTAAGGCATAAAGGAAAAGCTAGTCTAGGGGAACTTGCCTTGTTTTTTGGCCACATCATCCTCCTTCCTTTTCTCCATACAAAAGCATGAATGAGTTGTATTTCCACCACATATTAGCTTTGCAACTTTATTTNAAAGTCCTTTTTGCACCTATGGGGGATTTGACTTGTTTTAGTAAGCCTGCTTTTTGACCAATTCGAATAGCAACCTAGTGCTTTCAAATATCTCATGTAATTATATATTTGATCAGGATATTACTTTATATGGTTGGATAATGTACACTTATTCAATACAAGATTAATTTATGCTCCAATTTCAGTCTCCTTTTGTGTGAATTTTGCATGTTTGATTAGCAATTTTGTGGGTGTAATTGATCTATCTCTTGGGTTCAATTTCCATATGGTATTAGATCCTTTGTATATCAATTTATCTCCTTCCAAATTTTTATTGCAGGATCGACATCATTGAATGGGAGCGCATTTTGCTGACTGAAGGGAACAAGAGCTTAGATATGAACCAATCTCAAAGGATCATCTTGAACCGATTCAATTTCTTTGAATGGAAAGCTGAGATGGAGATATTGTTTAGAGAAAAAGGTCTCTATAGGGTTACCATGGATACTGAGGCAGAGCTGTAACACCCCAGTTTTGACCCCGTTGCATTAAATGTACATGATGTATATATTGTAATACTCATGGTGCGGAGCTAAAGGCCAAGGCCCCACCATTGATTGGTTGTGCTATGTTTCGGGTTGAAATTGTCACCGATGGTGTATCGGGGCATGCGACATATATACTAAGTTTTTTCATCATGTAAATATGCATCTTTTAATTAAATAACCCAACCAGCTACGTTCACGACAACTAAATTGAGAAGGGGCATGATTTTCACAAGGATAGGGGGGGGATGTCAAACCTTGAGCCATGAGAGAAAATCCATGTGTCACCACCTTGTCTTATCCAACCACCACCATTAAAATATATGTTGTTCGTTGGGGCAGTTATGGCTGGGAGTGGAGTGTGGCAGGACTATCAACCCTTGCCCACACGCACACTCCACCAACGTGGTTGACCTCACGATGGTAAGCAAACCACCGCCATCACTCCAGTGGACACTCCACTCTCTCCACGACGGTGCTGAAACACTCATGCACTTTCGATTAATGCGCATCCTCTCCATTGTCTGTTCATCTTCACGCATAGGCAGAGTTGTTCATCCTCACACAGGAATGGGAGTCTTGCTCATTCCCACGCACAGGATTTTCTTGGTTTTACTCACGCAGTTTTCCTCTACGGATTTTGCGGATGATGTGGGTGTATACTTTCCTCACATACTGATTGTGGGTTTTCCGTAGTCTCCCTTACGTTGTGTTTGTTGTGGTCTTCTTTACATTTTGGGGACGGGATTCTATTCATTTTCACGCACAGAAATCTATTCTGTTTGCTCTCACGTAGCCAGGAGGGGAGCCACTTATCAGTTGTCATTCACGTTCTTACATAGAGTAGAATCCGGTGTGTTTTCCCTCTGTATTTTGGGGTCTGGTGCAAGTTTCCCTCACACACAGGTTGGGAGGCTGCATTTTCTTCCCCAGTGTGGGTTGCATAAGTTTTCCCCAGTGGCTTCAATTGTGTAGAATGGGCTGTTGTTCCCCGCGTTTGTTGGTTGTGAATTCTGTTACGCTTTGGGATACCGTAGATTGTTTGGAGTTGTTTTCCCTTGTTAAGCTGTAATTGCTGATTGATTGCATGCGTGCAATGGTTGGTATTCGGACTGCGTTGGGAGCAGAGATGGGGGCTTGGTTTGCTTGATAAACCTGGTGTTTTTGGAAACCACACAGACAGAGCTAGAGGGCTGGATTTCTTCTCTACAACCCCTGAATAGCACTGGAAGGGAAGGCAGGGCCTGAGGGACTATGTAGCAGAGAAGAGACTGATTCCTTGTGTTGGGTGTGTGTGGGTGTCTTACATTTAGCCTTTCCCAACTCTTGGATGGCCTGATAAACCTAACCCTGTTGGCTTGGCTGTCTTGTTGATGGCCTGATAAACCGAACTACGTTGGCTTGGATGTGTTTTGTGTATCCTTGGCTATGTGTAAGCCTGATTGTTCCTTATTCCTTGGGGAATCATGCCCAGCTCGGCAGCATTGCTGAGAGATTAAGGAGCACACTGGCCTATGGTTGGGTGGAACGTTGCAGCAACGTAGCTGGTTGCGGAACGAGTTGTTTATGAGATAAGTAATCTTGTCTATTTTACTTCTGAAATCCTATTTACTGCTAATGATTATGATGAACATGTTGAATGAATGCTTGTATGAATGTATGTTGCTTTTGCTGTGTATGATAAATAATTGCATCTGTGTATGTTCTACTTCAATGCATTCTGTTTCAGCATTTTTATGAATTCACATGTTCATGGGGCTGGTAACTCGGATGGTTAATGCCATGGTAGCATCCTCTTCACCGGTTGGAGGTTCGAGGATGTTACAAGAGCCCAATGCAGCTGCAAAGAAAATAAAATGGCACAACAGGAGGGATGAGGCCTATGGTCTTTTGTGTCTGAGTATTTCAAGAGACGTCCTCTTTCATCTTGATTCATTGACATCTCCTAATGAGGTGTGGGAGAATATTGAAGATATTTTTGGAAATACAGATGAGATGAGAGGACATCAAATTGAGAATGAATTGATCTCCTTGAATCGCAGTAGCTTCGAATCATTGCAACTCTATTTTACCAAGTTTAAGGCCCTTGTTTTGCAGTTAAAACAATGTGGGATTGAAAAGAAGGAGGAGCAACTTGTTTTGACCATTCTCTCAAAGCTTGGTCCCGACTATTTAGTGTTTGTTTTGACCTTCGATTCCACTAAATTGACAGCTTAAATCTGGAAGATGCCTAAGCTTTTCGAGTTCATGGAATCCCTCACTTAGGAGCAAGATAAATTGGTGATGATGGGCACCATCAAACCTTCCAAAGACCAAGCTTTGGTTGTTGAAGATTCAAAGGTGGATTCAAAAAGCAAGAAAAAATATAAAAATCCACTTGATAAAAAGAGAGACAAGGAAAAGTCTCAAGAGGAGTCTTCAGGCTCCAAGAAGAACCCCAAGAAGAAGAAGAACATAGGAGAAATGAGCAAGTGCGAATACTGTAGTAAGGGTTATCATCCTGAGAGCTCTTGTATGAAAAACCAGATATAAATGTTGACCCAAATCCTGGAGAAGAAAAATATCTCCCTTCCTGATTGCTCAAAGAAGAGGGAAGGAGGATCAAATTCAGAAGATAAGGAGAGAGTACAAGCCTTGGTTGCTGGCACCTCAAGCTCACCTAGTTTCATCATTAATTATGGAGCTTCCAGACATATGGTTTTGAAAAAAGAGATCTTCTCTTCTCTTGACATATCGAAAGGTCCACCAATAGTTTTTGGAGATAAATATCTGACTGATAGTATGGGAAAGGGTAGGATTGATCTTGACCATGGTAATTTCAATAATGTGTTGTATGTTCCAGGTCTTGCCTCTAATCTCTTGTCAGTGTATCAGATGACTCACACTAGGTCTCCAAATAAATTCATCTTCTCCCCCAATGAAGTTGAAATCACTAACATTTTGAATGGTAAAGTCATAGAAAAAAGTGTTGTTGATCACACTTCGAAGGTATACAGGTTTTCCCATTTTCTACCCTACTCAAACCCCTCTGCTCTTCTTACTCATGCTAATGAAGCAAGCAAGATTTGGCATGAAATATTTGGCCATATTAACTACAAGTATCTTTCTGATTTGAGTGAAAAAGACATGGTCATAGGGTTACCAAAGATCAAGTTTTCTAAGGGAGTCTCTCCAAGTTGTATCCTAGGAAAACACCCAGAGCACAAGTATGAGAGAGCTAGTCATGAGAGAACCTCTGCACCTCTTGAGTTGATCCACATTGACATTGCTGGTCCATTCCCTCATATGTCCATGAGTCAATCCAAATATGCACTCATGTTCATATATGACTTTTCCAGGTATTGTTGGGTTCACTTCCTAAAGCATAAGTCTGAAGTTTTTGACCTCTTCAAAGTCTTTAGAGCCCTGGTTGAAAACCAGTCTGGGAGGAAACTCAAGATCCTCAGATCTGAAAATGGTGGTGAGTATGTCAATTCTAAGTTCATCCACTATTGCAAATATGCAGGTATCTAGATGCAACATTCTATTCCTTACACACCACAACAAAATGGTGTTGCTAAGAGAAATAACAGATCACTGAAAAAGATGGCAAATTGTATGATGGAGGATAAAAATTTGCCACCAAAGTTTTAGGCCAAAGATATAAAATGTGAATCCTATATCCAAAATAGGGTTCCACATAAATAGCTTGATGGTATGACTCCTTTCTAAGCTTGGAGTGTGCACAAGCCAGATGTGACCCATTTCAAGATTTTTGGCTCAAAGGCTTGGGCTAATTCCAACTGAAAAGAGGAAGGATTTGCAACCCCAAAGCCAAGAGTGCCTATTTGTTGGGTATTATGAAGATTCAAAAGGGTACAATCCGATCAACTTGAGCACTAACAAATATTTCATTGAACGAAGTGTTCAGTTCAAAGAAGAGCCTTTAGCAGCAGTTGGAGTTGGAGAGTCCTCTTCACCACCACAACCATTGATTGTAAGTGAAGAGACTAATGAGTTTGCTGATTCTGATACGTATGATAATGATGAATTAATTGCATATCCTAACATCGCTACAAGACCAAAGTGTGAAGCAAGGACCATTGATGTAGCTAGGGAACTAGCTGGAAATCCTAATGACACTAGGAGGACTAGATCTCAATTTGAGAGTGCCCTTTGTGTGAAAGATCCACTCTTTGCTGAGAAGTGTTATTTGATGATAGATTCTGATACATAGAAATATGAAGATTGAACACATGATCCAATATGGAAAACATCCATGAAAGAAGAATTCAGCTCGCTCCAGAAGAACAACACATGGGAACTGGTTGATCTCCCCCTAGGGAGAATCTAGTGAAGTGTAAGTGGGTCTTCAAAACTAAGTTTGCTGCTGATGGTTCACATTTGAAATATAAGGAAATATTGGTAGCCAAGGGATACTCTCAGGTACATGGTATTGACTACAATGAGACCTTTGCACCAGTGGCAAAGATGGACTCCATAAGGCTTGCCCTAGCCATTGCAGCTTCGAAGCAGTGAGAGGTACAACACATGGATGTAAAGTGTGCCTTTATGAATGGAGAACTGAATGAAGAGATTTATATGCAGAAAATAGAAGGTTTTGTATCTAATCCATCTTTAGTGTGCAGGTTAAAGAAATCATCGTATGGGCTCAAGCAAGCCCCCAGGGATTTGTATGCCAAGGTTGATGGCTTTCTGTTGTCACTGAGTTTTGTTCAATGCAAGTCTTATCCTAATGTTTATTTGAAGCTGATTCATGGTTATTTAATGATTATTTTTCTCTATGTGGATGACCTACTGATTACAGGAAGTTCAAAGAAAGAGATTGACTCCTTGAAGGATGCAATGAACCATGCCTTTTCTATGACAGATTTGGGATTGTTGAGCCAGTTCTTGGGTCTCTAAATTGCTCAATCCCAACATGGAATCAAGGTTCATCAGTCAAAGTATGCTTCATATTTTCTCACCAAGTTCAGCATGAAATATTGCAAGCCAAGCAAGACTCCATTCCTTTTAGGAGTTAAGCTTGAAGAAGCAGGTTCTTATCCTATGGTAAATAATACACTGTATAGGCAGTTGATTGGGTGTTTGCTTTATATTACACATACTCGACCTAAATTATCTTATGCAGTTAGTGTGGCTTCAATATACATGGATCAGCCTCATGAGATCCATTGGAGAGCGACCAAGAGGATCCTAAACTTTGTTTAGGGAGCAAGGACTCATGGGATTTTCTACAAAGCAAAATCTGACTTAGAGCTAGTTGGATTTACTGACAGTGATTCGGTAGGTGACAACACAGATTGAAAGTCTACCTCAGGATATGTGTTCATGCTTGCAGAAGGACCAATCAACTGGTCAAGTAAGAATCAGAGTGCCACAACACTCTTATCTACAGAGGCAGAGTATAGAGGAGTTGTAAATGCAGCTACTCAATGTCTATGGTTGCAGGGGATACTTGGAGAATGTGGTTTCGAATCATAGTTTTCAATAGTCATCTATTATGACAATCAAAGCACCATTCGAATCTCCACTGATCCAGTTCAAAGAAAAAGAACCAAGCACATTGAGATCCATATGCACTATATCAGGGAGCTTGTGCATGATGGTACCATTGCTCTACTCTACTGCACATCTTCAGAACAAGTAGCAGACATCTTCACCAAAGTATTCTATGAGAGGACCTTCATTAATCTCAAATCATTGCTGGGGATTGCTGTTCATGTGGTGAAGAATGATTGATGGCAAGATTTCCAAAATTTTGTTTTCCTGTCCATGTTTAAGGGAGGATTTTCCCACTGGGTTTTTGCCTCTTTCCTTGGTTGTATGGACATGTAGTATGTAAAAGGGTGACTAAGCCTTGTTGCTAGGCCCTATAATTTTCTGATATTTACTCATAAAGTCAGGATTAAGGGGGGGTGTTATAATAATCAACCCATAGTTACCCATATTTGACATTAATTAAATCATTTTTGTCTTAGTCCTAGAATCCTAGATTCCCTCTCTATGCTACTTGACTTCTACATGTTCCTATAAGTCAATACTTGCTAAACTGGGTCATGGAGTGCTTTGGAATCATCCTGGAAACATATTTAGCATGTCTTATTTATTCCTGGTTCCTTAGAGCGCATATTTTCTTTTTCTGAAAGCTTCCTTGCTTTACAACTGTTTTAAGGCATAAAGGAAAAGCTAGTCTAGGGGAACTTGCCTTGTTTTTTGACCACATCATCCTCCTTCCCTTTATCCATACAAAATAATGAATGAGTTGTCTTTCCACCATATATTATCTTGCCCACTTTCTTTAGTTAATTCGTGAGGATCTTCATGGATTTGGAAAGTCCTTTTTGCACCTATGGGGGATTTGACTTGTTTTAGTAAGCATTCTTTATGACCACTTTGAATAGCAACCTAGTGCTTTCGAATCTCTCATGTAATTATATATTTGAGAAGACTATTACTTCATATGGTTGGATAATGTACACTTATTCAATACATGATTAAGTTATGCTCCAATTTCAGTCTCTTTTTGTGTGAATTTTGCATGTTTGATTAGCAATTTTGTGAGTGTAATTGATCTATCTCTTGGGTTCAATTTCCACACACTTTTCAATGGCCATGATCAAAGGTAGAATCAGATCTATGATGTAGGTGAATTCCACCTATTCAACATGCTTGTGGAAAATAACTTTTGAAATATGCAGAATTGGTTTAAGGGATGCATCTTTCAATGACTGAGATGAGGGTTTGATCTAGATCAATGATTGAGGTTGATTTCAAATCCAAAACATGCATGATGGTTAAAATATGTTGGGTCTATGAAATATTGTAGACCCCGAACCTTTGAACGATGAAGATATTGGTGGAGATAAGATCTACGGACTAGGTGGATTTTGCAGCCCGAACATGCATGACGATTAAAGTATTTTAGGTCTGTGAAATCTTATAGACCCCACATCTTTGAAAAATGGAGATATTGGCATAGATAATATCTACGGACCAGGTGGATTTCGCAATGAGAACATGCATGACGATTAAAGTATTTTAGGTCTGTGAAATCTTGTAGACCCCGCACCTTTGAATGACAGAGATATTGGCGGAGATAAGATCTACGGACAAGGTGGTTTTCACAATGAGAACATGTACGACGGTTAAAATATTTTGGGTCTACGAAATCTTGTAGACCCCACAAATTTGAACGATGGATATCTTGGTGGAAATAAGATCTACGGACCAGGTGGATTTCCCAATGAGAACATGCACGAATATTAGCAGGATGAAGGACTGTGAAATCGGCGAAAGGTTGCATTGTTGGATGATTAAGATTTATTGTAGACCAATATCTATTGCTGACAATGATTATGTTAATCCAAGGTATTATTGTTCACCAGGCGGATGGATGAATCATATTTGGGAAAGGTTTAGATCAATGATGGAGATTTCCTTTGATATTCAAAGATGCAGGAAAATATAAGAAGCATGTATTTCCAGTAGGGAAAGGCCTGTATAAATTTTTATTTTTTTTATGAAACCATTTGTTTTTGGCCAGGAGGGCGAATAAGAAACTTGGGAATATCCTGGGTGACAGATAGAGATAGTATAAATAGGGTTGCAGAGCACCATAGAAAAGGCGTTGGATGGTGAAAAGAATGCTAGACTATTTTGTAAAGAGCTAACTCTTTGCTAATAAGAAGGATCAATTTGCTGGAACAAAGGCCTGCACATATATTTAATTGGAATGTGTGGAATGCATAATGTAGAACTATTTCTTCTTGCTTCTGTACATCATATAGTGAGATTGTTCTAACCTTCTGGAACTATTTCCTTGGTCATGAATGGTCTGTTGTCTATGTTGACAGGGTAATAAATGGTTTAATTATATCAGAGCTATATTTGGTATTCTTTCTGCTATGAATGTGATTATTGTGTTGGTACAACTATCTGTTATAATTTTATGAGCATTTACAGTATATTACTCTGAACGCTAAATTTTCTCCTTGGTAGGGGATAAAATAGTTTAGTTTTAGATCTAGATTAGACCTGCATTTAGCTTAGAAATCCACATTTCATTCTTTAAACAAAAATCATATAAATAGTGGGCTAGGCCGTAACCAGTAAAATATTTAAAGAACTTAATCTATGGTAGCCGGAACCATAAACAAGACAAATTCCCCACACCAAATGATGGACTATCTAATTGGGATTGTTTACCGAGGAGAATCCCTACTGTTTGGTACCTGGGATTTTTCCAGGAATCAACATAACCCTACTTGGAAATTGTAGTGGCCCAAAATTATGCTTCATCCGTTGATTCTACTAGATTCCATAGGACATGAAAATGAATTTCATCCCATCCAACGAATGATATGGGTATTTAAACAATCAATATACCTTTTCATGTGATTCAAGGTATCCCTAAATCAAGAGTAGGAGAGAGGTTATTTAGATCTTTGCTCTGACATAAGATATTCTTCCTATCTCTTGAAGCATAGCATAGCCCCTAGTATGTTGATAGCTATCCAATTCTCATAGAAAACAATGGTTGGACTCTAAGTATCTATGAAAGAAAAAACAAATAAAAGATTTGGGAGCATATTCTCCTTCTCTATATGAAAATCAAGAGGTGTAGGATCTCCGTGTAACCACAAGTCCTCATTCTTTTATGTAAAATCCACAAAAGATAATTTTTTTTTTGGGTTATCTGATTTTGCATGAATGAGGTGAACACCCATAATTGGACAACACCATATTCAGATTTTGATTCCAATCACTTAATCCATGCATTATAAAATTACGTTGGTGTAACTCATAGAGTATATTTTGGTCTTCTTCTTCACAAATAGAATACAACTCTAATAATTGGTCTGGATTAGTGATATAACACAATCTTTGTGTGTTTAAGGCTCCCAGTTGAAGGGAAACCATATGTCCCTTTAAGTACACAAAATGCATAGGAGAAAGAAGGTAATAGGCCATCATCACATGGGCCTAATTACATAAGAAATGCATGTCTTTTTTAAGTTTTCGGATGCCCTTATCCAACTTATAAATATCCAAGTTGGTTTGTTGTAGTTTTTCCTTCACCTACTTTTGTTGAGAGATGGTTTCTTCTTTTTTCCAAGGAATCCATGTTGTCCTTCCATTCAACAAGTTTTTGTTTTAGTTGGTCATTTTTCATGGGTTCTTCCAACTTTGGAAATTTCATATGTGCTTCTTCATCAAATTGATTACCATCATGATACATAGATGGTAACCATTCATTTTTTCATTAATAGCCTACAGAAGGGAATCCGACCCTTGTTTAGATTCATGAATCCTTATACTTTTTTGAAGCAAGACTAACTCTTTATGTAATTCTTGGTTAGTCCTTTGTAATTTTCTATTAAGACTCTACATTCATTGATAGGATTTTCAAAAATGAGAAACAAGATATAAAGGATGAATTTTATGAAAGACGGATTTATGTCCATGTATTGATTTATTGTGACTTACCCATTCTTTAAATTCTGTAACAATATGTCTATCCTTGTTATGCATTTCCAAGGTTTCTAAAATAGGCTCATACCTTCTTCTTCATCAATTTGTATCATATAACAACCCTTTATTTACTATTTTTTAAAACTTTACTTGGATAAGTTTGGATCTTATTTTAGGTTTGAGAAGGAAACATAATCCAAAAATACTTCTTTGTCATTCTCTTAGAGTGGCGCACCCCCATTGGTTCCTTCTGAAAATCAATAGTTAATTCAATTTCCTTTGAGGCTTCTACAACCTCTATATCCTTTGTAGCCTTAGTGGGTTTTGTGGAATTCTATAAACCCAATGTGTCTTCTTCTTTTTCTTGTTAAAAAAAAGCAACCCAAGTCATTTTTGTTGTTGATAAATCACCCTTGACCAATAATTTGACTAGCCTGTGCTAAGTTAGGATGGTTTCAGGGGTTCAATTGTGTTCTTCTTTTGTTCTCATTAATTCAATTGAACAAAGGAGTAATATTGATACACCTTTTGTTCCTTAAGTGTATCAACAATTTGAAATGGTACTTGAAGATAAATTTGTACCTTCCTTCACTTGTAAGATGCTTCTAAGCACATGGTGCAACCTTTGACCATGTATCTACAAGTGGCTCCACTAAATTCCTTTCTCATGATTCCACTACAAGTGTCTCATTACCTTCAATTAATTATTTACGAATAATCACAAATAATCACAAATGAACCTGTTTGCTCGAAGCATCACTCTCCCTTAACGACATTCTAGTTACTTGGACTATATTTTATTCCTTGAGCTTCAGCAATGGAGAACCTCAATGAACAAGGAAATTTAATGTTATGTCCTTATCAAAACCATGCAGGCGTTCAAAGTAACCAAGCCATCCTAATTTTGTGAAAATTCATAATACCTCAAGATTTTGAGCCTTAGCAATAGGGAACATAAATGAGCGAGAAAAGTCCAATGTTATGTCCTTATCAAAACCATTTAGATTTTCAAAGTAACCAAGTCATCCTACTTCTATGAAAATTCTTAATACCTCAGGATTTTGATGGATCATTGCAGTGTCCTTTGGTTGATTGTGCACTGGTGTGCCTCCCATGATCAAATACGAACAATGGAATAAATTTCTCAGAGTGCATAGACAACAAGCCAAAACTAGGTAGGATTAGGTAATATATGATATAACATAACAAAGAAAATTTAATTATGATAGGCAGTGTGAGAGTTAGATACTATAAGAATTATGAAATAACCTTGCCATAATTAACATTAGCACAAAATAAATCATAATGGTTCGTGAAAATAAAAAGGGTGGAATATTTTCCAAAACAACTAAACTAGTTACACAAGTCATTGTTAGAGAGAGAGAGAGTGAGAGATATTATTTAGAAGATATCTCATCTCTTGTATAACAAAGATACCTCCGTACAAAGATAGAGCAACCTTAGAGAGAGATTATGCTTTTGAATTATTTGAATATGTATGAAGAAGAGATGAAATCAAAATGAGTTATTATCCCTAGAAACTATGCATAATAGGTTATAGATCCAATTTAATATTTTGGAATTTGTCATTTTCTTGGTCCATTAGCAACTTAGAGTCTCCCAACATCTGCAAGTTTCTTACACGTTTTTTTGCAACATATATTATCAAAATTCACCGTGCAAAGAAATCAACTTTGTTATTAGTTCCAATTCCAACACCATATTTGAGAGTAAATATGAATATGATTAATAAATAGAGTTTCCCTAACTCCACAAAAAATAGAGTTCCTTGGCATGCACCATCAAAGAATCCCAAGGATTTTGAGTAATCAATGATAGTTTCCCTTATTTCAAACTTCAACTTTGGAGCCTTCCAACATTCTCTATAGGAGAGACTAATATTATGAGACACCAAACCTATAGTCATGTTTTTGTTCTTGTAAGTCATAATACCCATAAAACATAACAAGTTAAGAAAAACTATTTGTTATCCAAGACTCAAAACATTCTAGCATTGTATTCTTAGTCCACTTGTTAGAACCTTTGTCAACCCAAAACACAATATGTAACCATTGACAATTTGTCTTTTTAGTCTAGGAGCTATTGCTGATTAGTCACGATGAAACAACTTAATGGCATGCCAACATCACTGGGATCATATAACATAATTTGTTTTACGATAATAAATTTACTGGATCCACACAACAATTGTCAGTTTCGAGTTGCAATGATCATAAGAATATGTTGGCACAACTCTATATCAACCTAGGTTCACCCAAAACACATACCAGAAAATCCCAAAATACCGACCCGAAATGATTTGACCCTTTTAGAAACACTTGCAATTAGAAGAGGTATCAACCAAAGTACCTACGAGGAATGCAGGAACAAGGTTTCTGCAACAAGGAAGGGGAACATTTCAACATTCTTAATATTGAACATAATAATTACAACTTCAAAAAATCAAGATCTTCAACAATCCATGCACATCGATAGGTAACATTAACTATCAACAACATATAACCCTGATTTATGCAACATACTTATCATTCATAAATTCCTTCATGAATTACATTTAGTTATCATATTATGCAACAATCATAGCAAAATAAAAATAACATAAAACATCACAAACACAATTGACATCATGGATTTTAACCTGGAAACCAAAGATGGGAAAAACCACAGAAGCATTATTCTTATTATAGAGTCGCAACAAATAAACACTTCTTGTATGCTCACACAACTTGTATACTTCTCTTCATTAATATGATTATAAAGGATCTATGCACATAACCTACAAATCATACATCATCCATACAACTCTCTAATATCATATCTTCACAGTTCATACTTCGACACATAAAACAAAAAGTATTATTCACTCTACTGTCGACAATAGCCAAAATTGGGACAGAAACATAACCCGCCAAAATCCCAAAGCCTTACATATTTATAGAATTTCGATATCCCTTATCCCCTCACCCACTACCCAAACTTAATAACATAAGTGGACAAAATCTTATAACTACCTAACCAACTCTATGGCTTGAAATCATCAAAATGTCCCAACTTCCTTAATTCTTGGTTGCTTCATCAAATACTACCACTTCGTTGGAGCCCCATTCATACAAAAACCAATTTTTCCAAAATTGGTACCCAAAAGTTCATAAGGTCAATATTCCCATAGCACTCACATGTGACTCATCCCTAGCTACTTCATTTTTTTTCTACTAGTGCTTGCAACTATGACACAAATTATTCATGAACTTTCTTCAATGCCTCTAGCGACTACTGAACATCTTATTTCTTATTGTTTTCTTCTTCAACAACTTATGAAATGATGTTCCCTTCACTGTGCTCCACAATCCATGTGATTTCTTTCTTGATCTTTGCATTCAATCCACCAATCACTTCATAAACGTGTTCATCCTTAGTCTGAAGTTCTTCAACCCTTTTTGTTATCTTTTTTAATTGAACCCTTAACTAGCTAATTTATTCTCGCAATGCCTTGTTCTCCACATCTCATCACATACTCTCTATTGGTGATAGAGTATTTATAAGACTTCGTATATTTCTCATTCTATCATGTTTTGCACCTAACTTGGGACTAATGTCCCGAAGCTCTGCATCTTCTAGAAGTGATGCCCAAGTCTGTGATATTGCTTCATACATCTTTGTACCTTGAATACCAGCCTCATTAATACTCTGAATGGCCCCTTGTACCTATCTATGTTGTTGTTTGAACACTTCAAGGAGTGTGCTTGGTGCTAACTTGGATTCTAATTCTTCAACCTTTTTCATAAATACAACTATAACTCCTCCAAGTTGCAGTAATTTCACCTTCTGGGTAATTTCTCTTAGGATTTATAATCCTCCCTTGTTCAAATTGGTCAATTAGATTATATTTGCCTAACTTAGAAGACATTTAGTTATTATTGAGTCCAATAGTACCATTGGGTCCACTTGGCCTAATGGGTTCACATGTACCAGGCACTAGAGTGTGGGGAACACAGATAGAGGATAACTGCAACTGATTGCACATTCATGCATCAGTTTATGCACCTCCTAGACCGATCCCTACAATTTAGGGCCATTGGGAGTGTCAGAACCAACCTTCTTCAGTTGTTGGTAGTTGGTGACTATTCAAGCTTAGTTATGCTTCAATTACATTCAGTTAGATGTCCTCCAGTTCAGTTAGCGCTATTCTTGTATGGCTACATATGGGAAGGCTCATATTCTCACCTACTTCTCACTTATCACATCAGTTAGACTAGTTTAACTTATTATAACTGATTAAGAAACTAAATTAGACAATTGAAGTTAGCCTAGTGAACTTCGATAGTGATTTAGACACTTCTAATTATCCATGCAGTCATATTGTTTTGGTGATTTGAATCCTATCCACGTGATTCAAATTCTCCTTTATGTAACAATGTTGTATACATTTGGGATTAACGAAGTTTATACTATAATTATATGAAGCAATACTTATTTGTTTCCTATGAGATTTGTTTTTTTAGTGGGTATTATTCATTCCTTTACACTGCATAAAAATTAAAATCTAATGGAACTCTTTCCCTTAAGATAAATGACACATTAATTCTAATATGGTATTAGAGCCTCCTCAGGAAAGCTTCGAGTCTGTCTGATCTCCATTGTACACCAGAAGTAGTTAGATTTCCACAGAAGTCCCGCAAAGAGTGCCTTGATAACTATGGATTCATTTAGAGTGGCAGTGCAGGTGTGACAAACTCTGAAAAAGTGTACATGTCGAGATGGAATGCTTGATTTTGACATAATGCGAACTGGTTTTGTTTTTGTAGTGTTTTCTTATAGGTGCTACGTAGCTTGATTGAATAAATTGACTAATCATAAGGAGAATTGATGGAGAATCAATATTTCTTATTCCATATTCTAACACCCTTCAACTATGTTGATTGGAGGGTAGATATGCAGGTCTCCTTGTGCAAGCTTGGCTTGTACAAGATGACAATGGGTCGAGAGACTGAACCTTATCATCCTGCTGAGAAAAACAAGTTCTTGAAGTTGTTGGATGAAGCCTTTAGATTCCTTTGTGCTCACATATCTAGAGACCTCCTCTTTCATCTTGAGGGATTAAAGACTCCCAAAGAATATTTGGAGAATCTTGAATTCTTGTTTGGAAATAAAGATGAGCTTCAGGGACACATTCTAGAGAATCAACTAATATCATTGCAGCCTAGCAATTTCGAGACCATCCAACAATTTTTTACTAAATTCAAGTCTCTTGCACTACAATGTAAGCAACGTGGAATAGAGAGGAAGGATGAGAAACTTGTGCTCCTGGTGCTCAAAAAAATTGGTTCTGAGTATTATTTCTTCATCTCCACCTTCTTTGAAAGATATTCCATTCCCAATTGGAATATTCCTTCCCTTGATGACTTTGTCAAGTCTTTAATACAGGATCAAGAAAGGTTGGTCCAAATGGGAGTCCTTCAAACTTACAAGAACCAAGATATTCTAATGTTAGACTCTACCAATGCACAAGCTAAATGGAGGTACAAGGGGAATGAGCCTAAAGCATTTGATTCAAAACCAAAAGAGAGTCAAAAGTATTCCAAAAAAGCTTTGAGTTCCAAGAGACCTATTAAGTGTCCTTATTGTATGAGGGGCTTTCATTCAAAAAGCCAGTGCATGAAGAAGACCTTGACCAGTTGAAAAATATTCTTGTACAAAACAATATTTCCTTTCCACAAGGTGCAGAGATGTATGATTATGGAGAAAAAAATGAATAACATGAGAGATTCCATTCCTTGAAGGCAGGTTTCACTCCGTCGAAGGATTACTTGATATATTTTGCAGCATCCAACCACATGGTTTCTTCCAGGGAATCCTTCACCACTTTCACTCTATCAGGAGGACCTAGCACTCATATGGGATATGAGTCCCCAATCCCAGTTGTTAAGAGAGGTTCATTTAAAATACAACATGATGAGTTCATGCCCTCTCCTACAACAAAGAAAATTGTTGAAGATAAATAAGAAGTAGAATCTTCAACACAGTCAATTCGAATTGAAGAAAGTCTCCTTGTAGTGACTCCTCCTACTGCTCCAGAAGTTTATGAGATATATGATATATCATCTTCTAAAATGGATGATATAGAATAATACATTCAAATATATGTTATTGAATAAAAAATCTCCTTCCATTCTATGGAAAAATTCTCCAGTGTTTCTTCTATTTTAAATTCTGTGCATAGTTTATCGGTGATTGTTTCAGAAAATGAAGAGGAATTTGATTTCTCTATCTCTAATGATGTTGTTGGTGTGAAGATAAGTAATTATTTGTATATTTTGGAAATAATATAATATTTTAGGAGTGATCCATTCACTCTCATTGATCTTGAGCTTACAAGAATTTCCTACATGATTGAATGCAGCAATACTCAGAGTTTTGAAGAAGGAGAAAATTGTGCATCTACCATCTCCGATGGAGTACACTATTGGATATGATATGAGATTATTTGGATCTGATATGATATTATTTGGTTCTAATTTTAAGTTTCAATATCTTCGAGTCATGCTTGTAGTTGTTCTCATCAATTTTCGTGTGAAAAATCAAGTACCGCAAGTCTCTTTCAAACTTGCTGCTGGGGATTTGATGTTAGTTTCCTCTTATGAATTTGATGATATTATATTTTGTGAATCATTGGTTATTTATGAACCTATATCATATTATGGAGCTCAAGCATTCACTCTCCATGGTCCCATGGCTTCTCTACCTTTTAGTTTGATCACATGCTCACCTCCTCAAAGAACTAGTAAAGAGGGAGACATTTTGCATTCGCCTGGACACATGCTCCCAACACTTGGAGCTAATTATACCTCACATGGTTTGATGTTCAAGGATGCAATATATCAGTTTCTTGAATGTTCCTCACATGGTTGATTTATGTTTCTCTACACGGTTCCAGTTTTCATCTCGCAACTGTCTATAATTCTGATTCAGTTGAGCATTTTATTCTTCTTCCAAAGAGGAAGATTTTTATAGACATAATGATTTAGTTTGGATTCATAGGTTCACATGCATAATATCAGGATGTTTTTGTATAGAAGAAGTAAGATATTGCATTTGTTGCTGCATAGTGTTGCAAACTGTAGCATAATTTTCACAAAGTTTTTTATTCAAAACTTAAATTTTATTGTTCTTGCTTATTTTGAGGGGGGGGGCGAGGTTCCCATGAGGTTTTCCCCTATTTCATCGGTTTACTAAGCATCANTAGGATTTATAATCCTCCCTTGTGCAAACTGGTCTATTAGATTATATTTTCCTAACTTAGGATTCATTTAGTTATTATTGGGTCCACTAGTACCATCGGGTCCACTTGGAATTATGGGGAAACATGTACCAGTCACTAGAGTGTGGGGAACATATATAGAGGCTAACTGCAACTGGTTGCACATTTATGCACCTCCTAGACCAATCCCTATAATTTAGGAGTCATTGGGAGTGTCGGCACCAACCTTCTTGACTTGTTGGCAGTTGGTGACTAGTCAAGCTTATTTATGCTTCAGTTACATTCAGTTAGATGTCCTCTAGTTCATTTAGCACCAGCCTTGCATGGTTGCATGTGGGAAGGTGCCTATTCTCACCTACTTCTCACCTACCACATCAGTTAGACTAGTTTAACTGATTATAGATGATTGAGAGACTGAATTAGACACTTGGAGTTAGCCTAGTGAAATCCAATAGTGATTTAGACACTTCTAGTTAGCCATGCAGTCAGATTGAGTTGGTGATTCGAATCCTATCCACATGATTTGAATTCTCCTTTATGTAACACTGTTGTATACTGCTGGGATTAATGAAGTTTATGCTGTGATTATACTGAACAATGCTTGTATGTTTCCCATGAGATTTGTTTTGTTCAGTGGGTATTATTCATTCCTTTACATTGCATAATAATTAAAATATAATGGCACTCATTGCTTGAAAATCAATGGAACATTAATTCTAATAATTTCCTTGACCACCTCTACTTCAGGAGCTTCACAATAGGGAACTATGGTATCCTCATGTAACTTCTATTTTCCTTATGTTTGTTGATCCTTATCTTTTCGAAGCTCGATAGGATGCTCTTTAAGGGAAACATTTTGGTTCATATAACCCTTCATTAGATCATATATTGACTGCTCCTGCACCTTTATTTCTTCTACGACACTGTGATGAATGTTGTGCAACGTAAACATAGGCAAGGCATTTACATTCATCTCAATGTATCCTGACTAGGGAACTTTCTCATTTACTCTCGCCTCTTCAAAATTTAATGCCCATGGTAGTAGCTTAACTACTCGTTCTGTCACAGATGACGGAGATAACTGTTCTCTTTCTTCATCCCTCCATACTTCATTTTTCCTTGTCTCCTCTTGTTGCAAAACTCCTTCCGAAGCTGGTGATATCCTAATTTCCTTTATTGGTTTACACAGAGTATCCAACATGATTGTTACACCCTCGAATAACTCTACATTATTTTCCTCCACAGGCTTCCTATTTTCTTCTGCCACTTCAGTCATCTTGTCAAAGAATATGTTGACATCATCATTAGTCAAGGATTGAATTGCTGCTTGCTTTTGTGCCTTCTGTCCCCCTGCCTTATGTTGTTGTAGTAGCTTTGCTCTTTTCCCCCAGGCCTGTATTAGTGAGAATATTACTCAATTCTTGTCCCTCATCATCTGAATTTGGTGGGTTTCCATCATCACTTCCAGTTCCATGTTGTTGATCAACCTAGGTTTGGTTTCCATTTTGATGTTTCCTAGATGTTCCCTCCTATCGTGGATCCTACTACAATGGATTCACAGAGATTTGATCAACTTTGACAGGAACCTTCAACTCTGACGGCTATTCTTGGATAACAGAATCCAAAACTTCTGCTATCAACTTATAATCAGTTATGATCCATTGTTGATGTGGATCTTTCCTGTATTGTACATACAAGTGATGAGGATTGTCGTTGAACCTCACAATTTCTTGGTACCTTTCCATGGGATATGTCTTTATATGTGGGATTTTGACAGTATTATGCTGTAATGCTTCTTTATGCATATAGAGACTAATATTAATATCTATATGTATTCTCCTATTGTCACTGTACCACAAATTTGTATATATTGTCTCCAAACAAGGTCCATGCAGCTCTGCACCCTAGTAATTCACAGGATCTATCCATGGAACAAATGAAACTAAAATTAATTGCCAGGAATATGTGAAAGGGTTATCATTATCCTGGGATTCAACAAAGTAATTGAAGAATTCATTAAGAGGAAATGTGGCCCAGTTCATTTGCATTCCTGCTGCACATTGTTAAGTTACTGATATAGCTAATGCGGTCACCTAGTTTGGTTGAACCTTCCTCTATACTTTTGTAGCTAGCGCCTTTGTTGCAAAAGAAACAGCCTATTCATTTATAGATGCAATGTCGAAGCCTCTTTTGTTCTTTGACAACTAATACTTTTCCTTCATCCGAGTTTCCAATTCTTTGTCTTTTTCTTTACCAACAAAAAATTGAGCAGGGTCCACCCCAGCCTTGGGTAACCCTAGAATCCTTGCAATTGGGTCAGAATCAACTAACACCTTATTGTCAAGCAATAGGAATCCACCATGGAAACATAATAGTAGTTTCTTGACACATGCATTAGCCTCGGTAGTCTGTCCAAAGTGTGGTAGGTGAATTAATGATAAGATATCAGACCTCTGCAACCCTAAGTCCCACTCCATAGGCTCAAGCTCTACCCGTGCACCCTCTACTGAGCATATTGTATTCAAGAAATTATTAATGTGAAACTCCAAGTACTTTCCAACATCATGATCTACATAGCAAAACTTAAGGATATTACCCATTATGTCCCCTTGCACATGAACACCCTTAGGAATAGGGGTGATCACCATAGGATACTTAGAATTATTGGCTATATGGATTGGTGGCATGTCCATCTTTCATGATGAATGTATCTAGGAAACAAGATCACAGACCCATAGACTAAATCCTCTACATCATGTCTTCCTTTTTTTCTTTCCTCCATATTCACATTGGGGTATGATTTCCTCTTTCTCCTTGTAATATTTGTTCGAATTTGCAGTGACATAACTTCTGATTGTTATTTGATGACTGGTATGGACTCCTACATTACAACTTATTCAATGGATCCCTGTGCTTCACTCATGGTGGATAGATCAACTTACATCCTTACAATCACCTATTCTAAAATCTATGTGCGTTATTGCTTGAGATCTGGCTTCCTCAATACTCTTCATCTTCTTGACAACAATGAGTCCCAAATGGTTGGCTGATGCACTTTTAATCTTAATGTTGCATGTGTTTTTCTTGTCAATTCTAACATTAAATGAATATGATCGAATACATGTGATTATTAATGAGATAGAAACCAATTCGTTCACACACTTAAGTCTTTTTGGTCATTTAAATAGGATTCTCCACTAATGTCGCCACTATGTACACCATAAAAGGAGTCATTAATGCGTGTTAAATGAAACTATGACAAAGATCCAACCTAGACATACAGTTATTTACATCGAAAAAAACATGCAAGACTGCCCAAAAATCTTATTGCAACGAAACCTTACTCTGACTAACATATACCTTACCTCGACAGAAAAAATACTTCGACAGAAATAAAAAGGTGGGGTTTCCAAAGTTTTTTTTTTAACTTTGAACAAATTCAGTAAATGAATGAAGGACTATCCCTATAAGGTTTTAGCTGGATCCCATCAACCACCCCCTTGACAGGCTCACGATTTAGCTTCTGCAACTGTACTGTGCCTCCCTCCATCACATAGTTGATGACACTAAGTACCTAACCAATGCATCCTTAGCTTATTAGGTTTTTCTAAAAAATTACTCTCGTAGAGGAGAATGAAGTCCCCTTGGTGATACAAATTCTTGGTAATATGGTGATCATGCAATTAATTTTCTCTATCTTTCTAAACTTGCTATTGGAATCCTGCAATAAATATGACTTCTTCTAGCTAGAGAAGTTGCAACAATATTTCTTTGATAGCACTAGTATCAACCATACTAGTAAAAGAAGCAATCCTTAGACTTGGTATAATATACTCCATGGGAATGACAACTTCTTTTCCATATACCAACCCGAATGGTCGCTAACCCATCAATTTCTTGCATGTTGTTCTGTAAGCCCATAAAAGTGCAGGGACCTTCAAGTCCCATTCGTTGTGGTCCACGTTATATTATTTTGTCAAAGCATGCTAATGAATTTTGTTAAAAGCTTCAACAGTCCCATTTGCTTGTGGATGATATGGGGTACTCTTTTTGTGAGTGCTTCAATAGTCTTATTGATAAAGTGAGTTTTTTGATCACTTAGTAAAACTCAAGGGAAACCAAATCTTGTAACTACATTATCAAACAAGAATTTTGCAGTAGTCGCAATGCTACAATATTTCACTAGTGCAGCTTAATCCCATCTAGTTAAATAATATGTTTCATTAATGATGTACCTTGCTCCAATCCTTTTCCCTGGTGCATTTATCGAGATCAGAAAATCAAAATCCCTCTTGTTGAAGGCTTGGAATGTCACCTACGGCACCATTGACATCTCATCCCTCCTTGACATTTTTCTAGTTCTCTGGCATACGTCGCAGGTCTTACAATACTCCTTTGTATCCTTATGTAGGGTATGCCACCATAATCCAACCCTTAATATTTTTTATGTAGTATCTTTCCCTACATAGTGGCCTCCCATAGCACCATCACGAGATTCGACTAATATCATTGGTCACTCATGCTCTAGAATGTATCGTCGCAATATCTCACCCAATCCTATTTTGTACAATTGAACAACTATCAATTGATAATATGAATATTTAACAATTGATTACTTCTTCTATGTAGTCGTATAGTATTCTGGTGATGTTCCCGTCACTTATAAAATTCACAATATCTTCAAAATACTCTCCTACCATTCTTACTAAAAAGAGATGAGCATCTGGGAGGTTATCATCTAAGTTAGTTGGTTCCTCTCCTGTCTTCAACATCGACATATGGATAGGCCCTGGATTCATCCTTCTTGTCTTGACTACAATCTCAAAATAATACTCTTGAAACAATAAGATCCATTGACAGATTCATCCCCCAACACTAGCTTGTTGACAAGGCACTTCAAAGCAAAATGATCTATAAACATTTTAAAGTGGCCTCCTAGTAGATAGTGCCTAAAATTTTGCAGGGCATACATCGTAGATATCGCCTCCCTTTCTGCATAGTATAATTCATTATGTTGTCAACAATTTTTGGCTAGCAAATGCAATTGGGTGGTTAATAGATCCTTCATCTGGCTAAGAAAGCACCACGCCCAAAGAATTCGAAGATGCATCAACATGTACATGAAATTCTTTTCACTAGTTAAGAAATACCAAAATAATTGTTGTCACCATTTTCTCTTTTAGTGTGTCAAGGCTCTGCTGACACTCCTCATTCCACTAAAACTCGATGTCTTTCTTTAATAATTTCTCCATCAGGGTTGTAATCTGGGCATATCCTCTAATGAAATTCCTGTAATAACATGTATGTCCCAGAGTTGTTCTTAGTTTTTGAACTGAAGTTGGTGGAGGTAAGTCCACTATAATGGACATATTCACAATATCTATCAACAAACCTTCTTTACAAACCACATGAACTAGCATTATTCCAAATGGGGTACAAAAGATACACTTCTTTAAATTTAGTGAGATGTGGTACTATCTAGAGTGCTCTAACATCAGTCTTAAACTTTCAATATGATTCTTAAGTAAATCATATATTGTCTAATAATCAAAATAGACTTCCAAGAACTTATGAATAAATTATCTAAAAACAATGACAATTATTCTAGAGAAACTAATAGGAGCATGCTTTAAACCAAATGACATTACCATATACTGGAAGCAACCCCATTACATCCCAAAATTTGTCTTGTGTCGATCATCCTTAGCGATTTTGATATGGTGATAGCCTGAAAATATATCAGTAAATGAGTATGATTCTTGACCTTCGACACTTTCTAGCACTTCATTTGTAAATTGCGTAGGGAAGGGATCATCTTCCTCAAATCAACACAAATTCGAACTTCCCTAGAATTATTAACCTAAATTCATTTATCTTCCTCAAATCAACACAAATTAAAACTTCATTGGTCTTATTATCCTAAACTACCATTGTATGAATCCAATATGACTCTTCGAGATGCTTAATAATTTTTGCATCCAACATGGTTGTTGAGCTCTTCTTTAACTTTTTCTTTGTACTAGGGGTTTAATCTATATGGTTGTTTCTTAACAAGATTGGAATCTAGCATCAGTGGTATTTTCATCTTTCATAGATCCCAGTAATCCCTTTCATCTCATAAAACTTGGTAGGAAATCAATCTTGGAATTCATGCAATAAATCTGTAATCTTCCCCACTGTTTCATCATCCCAGTAATATCCAATGTTTGTGAATTTAGGATTTTCAGGAGACCTGATATTTACCTTCTTTATCTTTAGCATCTTCAAGAATTTGTCAGATGAAATACTTGGTCCTTCCAAATTGTGTCTTCATTCAGTTTCTGGAATATACACATCTCTTGGGTCATCATCATCTGGATCCCCTGTAATATTTTAGCACTCCATCATATTTTCAACTATCGCAGACCACTAAGGGATATTAGACACTAGTCTTGGTATTTCCTCAAATATCTTCACTTTGATCACTTGTAGAGTTGCGTCCACTATTGGACTTTCATCCACATAACTAAATATATGTATGAAACTCACATCTAGATTATCCCAATCTACAATCCCTTGTTGAAGCTCAAGTGACGTATACCAATTCCTTGGTATAGTATCCAATATGTGTACAAACATGTGAACACATTCTTACTTAGGTATATTCTTCCAAGTCGCACTGCAGGTGGTCATATGGTCGATAGGACTAGTTAGACCATTATATTTTTATATGACATATGGAACTGTTTTCTAAATGATATTTCTAATAATATTCTACACTAAGAACACCCTGTTATAGACTGTTTATGAACAACCCACCACCTCATTGATGTTTCTTTTAAAGCCACATCTAATGCCAATAGTCGTTTTTGTTTTGGTACTTTAACCTCGAAATCAACAAGAAATGTATCTAATTTAGGAAATCCCTCATAAGTAGGAATGTTGCATACCTCTTTACTTACCCAACGCAACGAATTTGTAATCTTAGCAAACATTCACATTGAGGCTTCATGTAATCTATTTTTTTATTCTCCGAATCTTCACTAGAGTCCAATGATCATGAATAAACATTATTTCAACTTAATGTACCGTATGAGGTGGGATTGACAAAATAATCCATTCAAGAAGAGATATTATAGATGTTCTCTAGGTCACCATCATCGTATTCTTACCTTACAGGTTCCACATACCTTTGACCCTCTAGAGGATCCACGGTTGAGACAAATCTGATTTCTTCATTCTCAAATGATAGTACCCTTTTATTGGAATTGATAATAGTTTGGTTTTTTATTTTCCAATCGAAACCTATCAACGCAGTCCTTCCACTTCAACAGGGACCCCTATCATTCTTCCAAATTGTATTACCTTATGTTGATTGTCGAGTCTCAGTTGAACGGGTGACCATACTAGTTTGGGATTCCCCATGTTATCCCATGTTTTCTTAGTCAAAATATTGATGTATGATCCTAGATCCAATATGAAAAATACCATGTCATAGTCCCCTATTTGTGTATTAAGTCACATCTCTCTCCCTGACTTTATTTTCTTGTGCACACGGTTCACCATTTTTTTCCGCCTAAATTATTCTTCTAACTCATCCAATAAACTATTAATTCATGTAACACATTTTCATCTCTAATTTAAGCCAGACAATTTTTCAAAAACAAATTCAGAGCACTTACCTTTCCTGGAGGTCTCTTTGGGGTAGTCTATTGTAAGTGAGGTGGCATGTCATAGACAAAACCTTCATCAAATACTGGTGGAGAATCAGATGTCAACACTCCCTTCTGTTTTAGCATAAAATCATCATGGGATTCAAAGAAAAATCCTTTCTCTTTTGAGACATCAAATTACGATGGTCATTGGACTGTTGGTCGCACTCTAGGGTCCTACAAGTTTTTGTATCCTCATTTATTGTCTCCAATTGTAGATACTCCTCTGGTAATCATAACGACAGTGGGATGCTTCTATCTCACTTTGACTGAAATCTTCTGTACATTTTGATTTTGGTTCTGGTTCTGATTAGATTTCGCTTACAACTTCACTATGAGTAGTGGAAAGTATTCATTGGTATGATCTAACTTACAATATGAACATGTTGAATTCAGATTTTGATAATCCCTCGCAAAATGTCTCGATTGAATGCAATTGTAATATATTACTTGGCCTCTTCCCTGACTGAATCCTCCTTGTCCTCGTCCAAGGAATCCACCACGTGGTTGATTAATTGTGCATTTTTTATTATCAGATGGATCTTCTCGTATCGTGAGATATGTCTCCATTATATGATCTATGAGTAACTGATATGCTCGACAATATTTCTCATCCTGCCTCACTGATTGAAATAATTTACAAAATAAGTTATAGGGAGTACATACACGTTTCTAGAGGTAATAACACTCTTCAGGTTGATGCCCTCTGGTTTGACATATTCTACACCATGCAATAGTTAAATGATTCAATTGATTAGATGCACTCACAACTAGATATTCTTGGAATGCTAAACACTAATCCTTGTGATGACCCTCTATTTTGCATCTGGTACACCATACTTCATCCCTGACTTATTTTCCTTTCTTGATGTCTTGAATCTATAGTAAAAAATTGGCGAGATTTGATTGGATCTGAACCATACTTACACCAACTTCACCAAATGGTGATGCTTCTAAATTCATGGATAGCTCCAAACCCTCAGACTATGACACAATATTTTATTGCACCAATGGTACTTGGA
Source organism: Pseudotsuga menziesii (assembly GCA_001517045.1). Classification (NCBI taxonomy): domain Eukaryota; kingdom Viridiplantae; phylum Streptophyta; class Pinopsida; order Pinales; family Pinaceae; genus Pseudotsuga; species Pseudotsuga menziesii. The sequence goes on along the minus strand of LPNX010752710.1, from coordinate 27,952 downwards.
TATGTGGTCGAAGGAAGATATGAACCACTCCTTGTGCTAGACATATGAAATTTGAAAACTTACACGAGCCATTAATGTTTTGAATCTCTAGTCGAAGTCCCATACAGATTTAGTCGGTGACTACTTGACCTCCTTCAATTCTATAATGCACTACGAGTCAAACTTCATATTTTTGAGCTCATCTTTTAATCTGATTTGGATCTCTGTTAAATTATTTTGTGGAGCTCTGATTGGAACAATGGAAAATTTCATAAACCAATCGAGGACATGACCCCAAAACATTGTGATGAGTTGATCTCCTTAACATTGTCATCTTGGACCTGCTTAATAGTCCATACAACCTCACATAGGAACCAATGCTATTTTGGATCCTCCAATCCATTTCCATGGAAAATTTTCAATTTCATGTCATCCCCAGCTAGTACGTGCCTTTGGGGTACTGACTGACTCGATGTTAAAGCACCACTAATTGGAATATTACTAGTTGGCGATGTACTATTCTAACTATTTCCACTATTTTGACTTGCTTGGACAAACTGCGATGAAATACTTTGTCTTACCTCAGTTTTCAATGATGTGCACATGATCATGGGTATGTCGTAGCCTTTGGTTTGAGACAGATATGCAGGTTATTCTTCTAAAATTATTTGGTATTCGTCTTCTTAGTCATAATAATATTTGTCAAGTTGTGGTACTAGTTCGTAGTATTTCCCTCTGGTCTCACTGCAACTCTCTCTCCTTGTCATAGTTCTCCTTCTCTTGTCCGACCGAAATATCTTCCCACTTCATAGAAACCCACACTCTTAGTCCATATCAGTCTCTTACCCTCTTACCATCTCATCTCATTCCATACATTCTCCTAGACCTTCCTCTAATCGACACCTAGTCCCACCATGCATAAATTCTTTACTCGTCAAAGTTCATTTTTAATATCCCCTTTTCATAAAGCAACATCTTAATCCACATATTCAAATATTTTAGGAACATACCTCACGGTTCTTTGAAAAACTCCCTTTTTGGTGCACTATAAGAGATTGTAGTGTCAATAATAAATTCAGTAATTTACCCCTCCATTATACTATCCATCCAGAAGTCAACAACATGCGATATAGTATTATTCATGCTTTTAAGTCTTTGTGTCAACTCAAGTTTCCAAAAATTAGGCTCTCCTCCTTGGAAACACTTCTTTTGGAGTGTTAACCTCAAAAACCTTTCATTCAATAAAGTATAAATGAACCAAATAAAACTTTGTGTATATATAAATAAATCTACTTACATAACCATTCTTCCTAGGTCAGTTACATATCTCTATTTTGTTTATGAGCAAATTCCATCTCCTTTTGATCAACCCAAGCTTCGATCTCAAGCTTTGACATATGCCACATTCCCCTTCGACACAAATCCTGGTCGTAGAAACAGAACCATTTATTGCCACAATTCTATCTCAACTCGTGTTCACCCAAAACACATACCAACAAATCCCAAGATACTGACCCGAAATGGTTTGACCCTTTCAGCAACACTTGCAAAGAAAATGAGGTCTCACCCGAAGTACCTATGGGGAATGCAGGAACCAGGTTGCTGCACCGAGGAAGGGGAACAATTCAACATTCTTAATATTCAACATACCAATTATAACTTCTACAAATCAATATCCTCGACAAGCCACACACTTCGACATGTAATATTAACTATCCACAACATATAACCCTGAGTTACGCAACATACTTATCATTCATAAATATATTCATTAAGTACATTCAATTATCATCTTATGCAACAATAAGCAACATAAACATAACATAAAACATCACAAGCACAATTGACACCATGGATTTTAACGTGGAAACCCAAGATGGGAAAAATTGTAGAAGCATTCTTCTTTTTATAAGGCCACAACAAATTAACGCTTCACGTCTATGCACACAGCCTGCAGCCTTCTCTTCATTAACCTTATTACAAAGGATCTGTGCACATAGCCTACATATTATACATCATCCATGTGTTTCTCTCATCTCATTTCTTCATAGTTCATACTTTGACACATACAACAAAAAGTATATTGCTTACAATAACCAAAATTGGGACAGAAACGTAACCCCCAATAATCCCAAACCCTTACATATTTATAGGATTTTGATATCCCTTATCCCTTCTACCACTACCGAGAATCGATAATGTAAGTGGACAAAAGACTCTAGCTACCTAACCGACTCCACATGTTGAGATTGTCAAAACGCCCCAACTTTCTTAAATCTTGGCAACTTCATCGGAGCTGACCACTTCAGAGATCCACTTCGTTGTAGAACCATTCATACCAAAACCACTTTTCCAAAAATTGGTACCCAAAACTTTATAGGTCCAACAAAATCTCACCATCGTAGTCCCTTGAATATACACATACATTTAGCATATATTTTCCAATCTGAATTCTTCCATATCTTGCAACAAAATGAAGTGCACTGGATCTATTTTCTTCTTTTGTTTCAACAATCATATTTGCTAGACCTTCACCTTCACCAATGGTTTATGCTATATGTGGATTTCAAGTAGTTGATCCTCATTCAGGTCGATCCTCTCACACTAGTGGTGAAAAACCAAGGAATGGTTGCATTTCTTTGTCATAACCAATAACTTGGACTTCAATTTCAAATCCTCCTTCATCAAGTTCACAGACAACAAGATGCACACCAAGAAAATGTGAAAAGAATAACGGATCCAGATATAAACTAGCGAATTCTCTTCAAAATCTCTTTATAAATTTAGAGACAATCCAATTATTTACAAAATATACATGCTAATTTGCTTGATTGATTTATCCTTCTTTTCTCGAAACCTCTGTTTGTAAATGAAATATCTAAACATTGGTCTATAATGATTTCAACAAAAAAGATAATGGTTGTCTACATGAAATTTGCAGTGATGGAGAGCGCATTAGAAATAGCTGCACCTTGGTAGGACTCATATTCTCATCTGCAGGGTTTGATTCCTATACATTTTTTAAAGCACATAAACCTAATACACAATTTTTAACATAAAAAGAAATCTTACAAACTTGCAACACTAGAAGTATATCAACCATAGCTCTTATATCAAATGTTGGATTTTAATAATTAACAACAAATACACTAAAAATATATATAAAAAAATATAAAATTTACACTAAAAAAATCCCCAAAATAAAATTCTAAAATAAAATTCTATTGAATCATACCATTTCCATGTGTGTTTCTATTACACAATAGATCACGTTGTATAACACTAGTTGAATATAACAACTATGTCATAATCAAATATTTAATTCAACCATCTCTAACGACATATCCATGAATCAATTGAATATAACAACTATGTCATAATCAAATATTTAATTCAACCATCTCTAACGACATATCCATCAATCAATCAATTGATTCTATGATATGATCAATCATAATTGGTCTCTTTGTCCTTCTCTTTAATTCATACATAGACTTACTACTTCATGAACATATTACAATGCATTCCTTTGTGATATATCACAAGTAGAAGTTAATCTCTCACTAGAAGCTTGGAAATTCCAACAGCATTATTTTTTTTTTTAATCTCTGGGAATTAAGTCGTGAAGGATTTCTTGCAATCATTACGAGAACATGTCGAGAACTTTGAGATGTTTTTTTTACTTTATGCTCTTTAATTTTAGAGTTATGTTTTTTTCTTCTAGCTTTATGATTTTTTTTGGGTTGTAATGGTATTGTTTTTCACTTTTATCTTCAGTGCTTTTATATGGTTTGCTTTATGTTTTTTTCCATTTTTTGCATTTATCTTTTTAGCTTTATGTTTTTCACTTTCCATTTATTTTTTTCTTTATGTTTTTCACTTTTCATTTATATTTTTTGCTTTATGTTTTTCACTTTCCATTTATGTTATGTTATGCTTATTGTTGCATCAGCGTGTTATCTCACTTGTTATTTTTTAGTTATTCTTTTTTTATTTTATTTTATTTTTTATTTTTGTCAACGGAAAGTATAAAGTTAAAATCTAAAAAAAGAAAAAAGAAAAAAGAAAAAAACTAGTTACAAGTTTTCATCAATTCAATAAAACAACAATGAAATCTAGATGATGCTCTTTATCTTAGGCATCGATGGCTTATAGTGTGAAAATAATGATCCTATTTCTAATGGTCCTTGAAAAATCTAATTGTCTTTCATCCCAAGCTCACTCTTCTCCAAAAGAAAATAAATAAATGTACATGACATGGGTAAAACATAAAGTTTGACAGAGGTGTATATCCTATCATAATGGTTTGATAATTAACCAAATCTAAAATATTACTTGACTTTTTGAGTGGACTACTTGGATGTGATCTAGTTCATAACCTATTATTAGAAACATTAATGATGAGATTTGCCAAAACATCTTATCCATGTTTGAATAAGTCATAGTATAAACTTATTCTATAAGATACAAGAACATTGGTTGTTGGTTGGTGTCACATGTGAGAAAATAACAAGAATATGGTAGCACAGTAGCATGCACAAGATAATGCTTTGGGTCGGGAGATAGAGTTGACATTGCGATGCCATAAGTATGAATCTCAGAGTTGGAGGGAGAATATTTTTTTTTTGGGTAGAAAGGATTAGATAATTGGACTTTGGTGATGGTCAAGAGTTAGATAATTGGGCATTATTGGTAGTCACCCAATCTCCTTTTTCATATGCTTTGGTTGAATTTATTGCCACATGTCTCACATAGGTTGTATTCAACATCCATATACACTCTTGTACATCATCACTCATGGTCTCTCTTGTTGAAATGTTTCCCATGCATATGCTCCACCAACCAGATATCCTTATTGGATGCTCTCAATAGTTTTTTTTCTAGGACCTCATAGTGCCTCTTCTGTAGGCCTTGGTGTAGGACATTTTATAACCTGTTTGTGGTCTCTTAAGGGTATGGTCAACTATCTATTAGGATAGAGTTATCCATTGTTGATTTGGACTAGAAAAATTCATTTTCACACACTTATCTTTTCTCTTTATGGTTAAAGGTTAGGAAACTTAGGAGTTATGACAATCACTTGGTTTGTAAAGGACTAATACAGGTCGTGCCCAGGTGCATGCTGGGAACAATAGTTGATTGAATGAGTTGAGAAATGTTATGGAGGAACCTTAGAAAAAGAACAAGGGAAACAAGAAATACATTATATTGACAGAAAGTATGCGCACAGACAATATGGAAGAATTCAAACCAATTTCTATTATTACTTCCTCTCTATGAAGGTTGTTTGATTGTTACAATAATGTACATGTTTATATAGAATGCTGAGATGCTTGGGTGACTACCCATTACGTTTAGTTATAAGAATTTATAACGGTTCGGAAGTTCAACTGTCACAGACGAATGGAAGATATAGAGTCAATATGACGATGTTCGACAAGTGCCGACAAGGCATGTCAATATGTTGTATGTTGAGCACGAAACCTGTCGAGGTTTGTCGAGGCCGGTTGTGTTGAGGTTTGGACTTGTCAAAGTCGATATTGAACCTGTCGAAGCAATCGAAGTAATTGAAGTAGTCGAATTGCTAGATTTTGTTGAAGTTCGACAACATGCCAATGGTTGGTTGGATCATTCCTCCTTCCTTAAGAAACAATGGTCTCCACTGTGTATTCATTCAGGTGAGGAAACTTGTTGGCTACTTCAGTAACAGAGTACAATTTTCCTTGCGCAGGGAGCTGTCCAGCTTTAGCCACTTGAAATAAGGGAATGGAGTTCATCCTTGTATGGCGTATGTGTCGTCCCACAATGGTGTCGCAAAGAAGAGGTTCCTGAACATCTGAATGGATGTTTGTATGAAATTCGTTCTGTTCCAATAATGGTGCATGGTATGGTCGAAGTAGATCTACATTGAAAACTGGATGTAGGCCAAGACATGCAAGAATGTTGAGCTAAAAAGCATTTTTTCCAATATGTTTAAGGATACTGTATGGACCATATCGAAAAAGTTTCAGCTTTATGTGTGGACCAGTGAAGCGCACCTTATTTAGATGTAACCAGACCTGATCCCCAATTTGGAATGAATGAAGAATACGATGCTTTCTATGTCGGGACTTAGATTTTTCATTAGCTCATTACAACATTTCATGTGCTTGCTTGTGGATGTTGTAGATTTGATCTCTGAACTTCAACGCTTTCTCAACTTCTCATCCTTCAAAGCCTGTGTCATTTGGATTTGTCGAGGAACTGATCAAGTTCATAGACGCGAAGGGTTGAAATCCATAACAGATATCAAATGGACTCTTTCTCGCAGAACTGTGTTGAGCACGATTGTAACTATGTTGGATGTATGGAAGTCTGTCATGCCATGTTCGACAGTGCTTGTGGTTGTACTTACGAATAATTTGTACTACCAAGTGATTTAAAACTTTCATCTATCCATATTTCTACAAATGGAAGGTTGTCGACAAATAAAGTCTCGTGTCGAGCTATTTCAAGAGAGTTTGCAAAAAAGGTGCTAACAAATAAAGCATCTCTGTTGGAAATAATGGTTGTCGGGGGGCCATAATGTTTCCACACATGTTCGAAGAAGAGCTGAGCAATTTGTTGTGTTGTCATATTCTTCTTGCATGGTATAAGGATAGACATCTTGGAAAATCTGTCGACTACTACTAAGATCGTGTCATGCTGATGTTTGGTAGTAGGATATTCTGTCAAGTAGTCCATAGAAATAGATTCCCATGGTCGACTAGGAACTGAAATGGGTGTATACAGTCCTTTTCGTCAATTCGATGGCTTAGCAATGGCACAAACTACGCATGATCACATGTAATTTTGGACGTCATATTTAAGTGAAGGTCAGTAAAAATATTTCTGGAGGATAACAAGTGTTTTTGCAACTCCAAAATGTCTTGCAGTATTGCTGTAGTGCGCATCCCAAATGAGCTTCTATCGATGCTCATCGGTCGATACATAAAGTTGTCCAAGCTTGTATAGTAAGGTGTCCTTCAGGAAGTAGCCAGTAGTAGACAACGTGTTGGTCTGAAGCTGTCGATAAGTTGTGGAGAATTCACAGTCTACCGAATACAATTGTGGCCAAGTAGTGGTGTCGTAACCCTGCATACTCATCACTATAGACATTAGGGTAATGGGTGGTCAACTGAGATAATCAGTTGCAGCATTGGCTTTGACTTTTCGATACTTAATTGCCAATTGAAATTATTGTAGGTAATTAGTCCACTTGAGTTGTCGAATTTTCCTGTAGTTTCGACTAGGATGGAGAAAACTACAAAGGTTTATGGTAAGAGAGGATGATAGTTTCCTTGCCAAGAATGTAGTGTCTCCATTGTTTAAGAGCTTGCATAATGGTGTATATTTCTTTTTCATACATTGAATACCTTCTAACAGTGTAGTTGAAAGTTTCGGAATGAAACACGACTGGGTGACCTGATTGAGTAATCACTACGCTAAGAGCATAGTATGATGCATCTATCTCAATCTTAAAAGGCTGATGCAAATCAGGTAACACAAGTACTAGTGCAGTACAAAGCTTTTTTTTTAGTTGTGCAAAATCTTGTTGTTGTGTCGGAGTCCATTTGAAGACATTTTTCCCATTTCCCTTAGTCAACTGATTCAAAGGCCATGAGATGTGACTGAATCCAAGTATGAACCGTCGATAAAAATTCACCAAATCAAGAAAACTTCTTAGTTAATTAATGTTTTGAGGAATGGGCCAATCTTTGAGGATCTAAATTTTTTTTGGGTCGACATGAATGCATGTAGAGTCAATTACATACCCCAAATATTTGATGATGGTCATCACAAATGAGCGTTTTTCCATCTTCAGATATAGTCAATGTTGTTGTAGAGTGTCAAAGTTGTCTGACATGTTCTTCCCATGATCAACTGAAAATCAAGATATCATTCAAGATAGACAATGACGCACTTTTCGATGAAAGGTCGTAGAAGGTCATCCATATATCTCATGAAGGTTGTAGGTGCATTGGTTAAGCCGAAAGGAATGACTACCCATTCAAACAATCCTTCCTTGGTCTTGAAATTCATTTTCCCTACATCGGTGGACTTGACTGGAATTTGATGGTATCCCGACTTAAGGTCAAGTTTCATACAAAACTTAGCACCTTTCATATTGTTGATGATTTCATATATCCATGGAAGAGGGTATCTGTTCTTTGCTGAAATTTTGTTGAGATTTCGATTGTCGATGCACATGCGCCAAGTCCTGTCTTTCTTTGGAACTAACATGAATTTGCTTCCACAAGGAGAATAGATGGGGTGAATATGACCCTTATCGATCAAATCCTGTATTTTCCCTACAAATCTCTTCGTTCTTGAGAATGGATCTTCTGTAAACAGATGCGTTAGGAAATGAAGAACCAAGAACAAATTCAATGGAGTGTTTTACTCGACAATGCAGAGGTACTTTGCTCGGCTCTTGAAATATGTTCTAGTATTCCTCAAGAATGTTGTCAATCTGTTTCTTTTGTCGATAGCTGCATTGGTCGGTGATTCGAATCATTGTTACAGTCATTTTGGAATGTTAAGGATTTATCATAACTAATGCAAACTTTTGAGCACGATTGATAAGCTTCTTTGTTTGTTTGGAAGATATCATAGCAACCGCTGATGTGGGTTGTTGCTATGGTATGACGTACCATTGATTATGAATTTTGGAAATCACCTTCTAAGGCCATGACTCATATGTATCGTGTCGATCCCACAAGTAAGCTTTCCTAAACAAGGCGTCGACTACAAAAAGTGGTGCCATGTCACAGAGTAATTCATCTTCAAAAGTCTTAACGAAGTAGGTCAGTCTACATTGGCATGTGATTCCTAGTTCCTGTCCATCAACCATTAAAATGATATTGTAAGCTTGCAGGTGTGGAGTGGTGACAAGTCCTAATTTCTTCACAATAGCTTTAGAAATGAAGTTCTTCTGGCTACCATTATCCATAATCAAATGTAATGCATTTTTTTGAACCCATATCTATGTATGGAACAAGCGCTCTTCTTCCTCCTCATCGACGAAAGTCGAGACTATTGGAGTAGTCGAGGTTGAAGCCAAGAGGGTTGCTGCATCTGGATCAGATTCTACCAGGGTTTTGTCGGACAATTCGGAGGTCGACAATTTTTCCAAAAATGTCTTCTGAGCTTTTCATTCTGACGTATCATGCCATGTTGAATTGTGATAATCACACCATTTCCCGGTAGATCATTTTTGTTGCGATCCCTCCTGTCTTTTTGAAAGTTCTTAATTTGATGATTGGGATTTGTCGGATTCGGTTGAGAAGGGTTCCTTGACTTGTCTAAGTCCTCAATGAATTCTTGTCAAATGTTTGACCTGTTGTCTTGTTTGCGAAATGTGATTTTCCTTTTTGCTTAGCTTCAATATTGCTGGCGTAATGAAATGCATCCGTAAGCGTACTAACAGTCCGAAAATCCATCTCTTGTTGAATGTACGGGGATAAACAGTTGATGTACTTTAGGACAAGAAATTTATCTTATTCTTGGATGCCAATTCTATCCATGAGTTGATAAAACTCGTCAGTATAAATCTGTACAGACTGGTCTTTCCATTTCCTTAGTTGCTGCCACTTATTATATTTCTTTTCAAGATACTTGGGTGGGTAGAACTCCTTTTCGACATACTCGACAAATTTTAACCATGTGTCTATGGGGTCACCTTCTTTTTCTATATTTGTCGATAAATTTTCCCACCAGTAGTGTACGAAGGTCGACATATTTAAGGATGCAATGGTGATCTTTTCCACTTCAGAGAGTTGATTCACAGAGTAGTATGATTCTAGTTGTTGTACCCAATTGTCGACAGATTCCGCGTCAATATTTCCTTCAAGATTTGGTATGTCCATATTCATTTGCACTTTGAATGGGATGATCTTATTGGAGTGCAGTCGCGTCGAGGATTCCCCAGAATTCGAAGTGAATCTCCTGAGAATCTCGTTGAACTGGGCGAACATTTCAGTCCACTGGTGAGCCAATTCTTTTTCTATGATTTGTTCTATCTCGTTAGTTGCAGGTCTATTGTCTACTTCTTCGACCATATTTGATGAAGTCTAAGGAAGTGTCTGCTTGTTGTGTTGAGTTTACGAGCATGTTTGAACATGCATAGATTAAATAAATTCGATGAAAGTGTTGATGTAACTTAGGCTCTAGACAAGATCAGGATATGATACCAATGATCCAAATCGTGCACAGGTGCACACTCAGGACAACAGTCGATTGAATGAGTCGAGCACTGTTATGGTGGAAGCTTAGAAAAAGAACAAGGAAAAAAGGAAATACACTATATGGACAGAAAGTATGCGCACAGACAATATGCAATAATTCGAACCAATTTCTATTATTAATTCTTCTCTATGAAGGTTGGTTGATTGTTACAATAATGTACATGTTTATATAGAATGATGAGACACTTGGGTGACTATCCATTACGTTTAGTTAGAAGAATCTATAATGTTTCGAAAGTTCAACCATCGCAGACTACTGGAAGAAAGAGAGTCAATTTGTCGATTTCCGTTTGGTGCCGAAAAGGCATGTCAAGATGTTGTATGTTGAGGATGAAACTTGTAAAGTTTTGTCGAGGTTGGTTGTGTCGAGGTTCGGACTTGACGAAGTGAATGTTGAACTTGTCAAAGCAGTTGAAGTAGTTGAATTGCTATACTTCATTAAAGTTCAAGAACATTGCAACTGTTGGTTGGATCAAGGACCTTGTTTGTTATCTAGTTGTTAATAATCACATTAGTTCTCTAATGGTTTACTAACAACATAGTCAAATTACTCATCCCTTTTTTACCTATTTCCCTTAGGTGAAAACTGCTATGGAATGTTTTTGGAAGTTAGTTAAAAAATTAACCATGTTAGTCAACAAATCATCTTAGTGGTCAACTTTATCATTTAAGGTTAGATTCCTACCCACAATTTAGTGTATGCGTGAGTTAAGACCTTTTTACTCTCTTTATTTCATTGTTACTTGTATACTTTGCCACCATCTTCCTATTACCCTAGAAAGAACTACACGCCTAGTTGGATAACTACTTTAGATTTAGTCATTTTCCTACGTTCCATTTCCATGTAGTTGATATTTGACCTTTGATTGCATCAAATCATTTTCTTGGTTAATGTTTACTTTTTATTGCTCAGTTTAATTTATGCTTTCTTGGATGTATGTTGTTGGAACCTATAGTCTTGATGGTTCATCTCACCTTTGTATATTTTGGAGACAATCGATCTATAGATGACAGGAGACTAGCAGAGCAGTCGACTGGAGTTGGTGGAACAATTGAACAGACGGTTGGGAAAACAACTGAATGGTTGGCACGAATACAACATCTGACTAAAATTTGGGATGTTGCATATTCTATGGAAACAATATAGACCAAAGACCCCTACTTGTGTACCAAATCGTCCCTACATTCAGGAAGTTGGTTAGATCTGGAAACTATAAATAGGAAACTCTATGGGTTGTCTAACATATCAATTTGAGATGTTTATCATGGTCATTATGTATTGTGATTTTATGATCACAATGTTTTGTGCTTAAGTGCTTAAACTGTGTCTCTAGACACCACCTTTTCTTTTTGGAATTTTGTCCCCTTATTTTCTTTTTCTTCTCTATAGTTCAGGCCAAGAGGTTTCCCAACATGGTATCAAAGCAACGTTTTGAACTAGCCCTATTGTCTGCAAATCATGATAAGTCAGATATATGGTTAATTGAATTCGAGTGAAATATTTTCTAACATATATCTCTACCTAGACTTTGATCAGATTTGCTAGACCAGAAGGGTGGCTTTTAATATAGAACTTGTTGTTCTCAATGGAAATAATTCTTCTATATGGGTGATAGATATGGAGACCTTGTTTAAGAGAAAAGGATTGTGGTAGTTTACTAAGACTGTCATTGTTGATCCAACGGATGTCGATGCCAAGTTTTCTATTGACGTTAAGAAGGATGAAGTTGTGGACGTTATCATGACCTATATTTAGAGGGAGATTCGTTTTCATACAAGTGGGATCGACTATCCTCACACTGTCTATACCAAGTTGAAGACTCTATTCAACAAGATAAATGAAGGAGAATTAATGTAGATAGAAAAATAGTTGATCTCTTTGGAACTTCTTTCCTTTGATCGGATCGAGGACTATCTAGCTCGTATCAAGGAACTACTACTGAAATTGGGTGAATGTGGAAAGGATTTTTTAAATAAGGATGGACTAATTATCGAGATGGTTTTGATGAATTTGAAGACACCATATGATGTCTTTTTATCTTCCTTTCATGCTAATTGGATGTCACGCAAGAAAAACGGTAAGTATTTTTGTTTTGATACTCTCTATGGTTTTTTGACCAAGGACCAATATAAGTTTCTTGAAGAAGGGAAGCTTGGTGGAAAAAACTAGGCTCACGTGCTTAAAAGTAAGGTCAATCCAAATCCTAAAGAACGTGGTTAGTAGGATTAAGGAACATAATGTATCATCCAACCTACAAAAGGGAATACCAAAGAATCATCGTTGTCAATGAAGAAGGGTCAAAAGAAGAAGACCTGTCGGTATTGTTCAAAGGTGGGACATGTCGAGAGGAACCGTTGGAAGAAAATGAAGGATTTAGAAGGAAAGGTCAAGCACTTGGATGATTGTGCCTCAATTGGGAAGTCAACCAACCTACCTTCTGAGAATTATACCTTCTATTTCAGCATTTCTCAAGCATGACATGCTCACACCAATCAAACTAAATGGATAGTGAACTCTAGATGTACTCATCACATGGCTAAGGATGCTTCTTTATTTTATTCCTTAGGTGGTGATATCGAGAGAAGATTTATGTTTTTGATGACTACACCATCAGTGTTATCAGAAATGGAGATGTTTAATGTCAACACGGTCATATATCTGACATCTATCTTGTACCGAGTATGAGAGCAAAATTGTTTTCAGTTGCTCAACTGATGAAGACTAAGAAAACTGCTGAATTCTGGTTAGATCACTTTATCGTGAAGCATTTATGGTGTGGAGGAGAAAAATTTTCCTCTGGAATTTTGGATTCTAAGGATGGAATTTATAAATTTTGTGATTCCAAGATGACTGGACCAACTGCACTCATCACCCAAATAGACAACGGAATTCGAATTTGTCATGAACGACTTAGTAATCGAAAATTTTAAAGTATGAAGATGATGGTAACTCAGAGTATGGTTACTAGTCTCCTAAAGACTATTCCACCTGATGGATTTTGCAGAGGATGTATGCTTAGGAAGCATCATTGGAAACCCTTTGATTCGAGAAAATCATGGTGTGCATAGGAACGACTAGAGTTTGTTCACTATGATATTTGTTGCATGAAAAAACCATCACTCATAGGTGAAAAGCATATTCTAACATTTATTAATGATTTATCTTGATTTGAGTGGGCTTATTTCTGGGAAAATAAGAGTCAAGTCTTTAAAAAGTTCAAGGAATTTAGGGAATTGGCTGAAAAACAGTGTGGTTGACCCCTTAAATGTTTGATACTAGATAATGGTGGTTAATATGTGAGACGACAGTTTGAAGGATATCTCTTAAAGAATGGAATTTATTGGTAGATATACGTCCCTCACACCCCTTAGCAAAATGGCATCACAGAGAGGAAGAATCATACCTTAGTAGAAATGTATCGATGCATACTACAAGCAAAAGACATTCTGATGAGATTTTGGGCAAAAGTTGTCTACTGCTCAAACTATATTTTGAACCTTATTCCAAACAAAATAGTTGTTGACACAACTCTTGTCGAGAAATGAAGCGGTTGAAAACCCTTTGTCGGTCACCTCGAAACATTTGGATGTGTTTCTTGGGCGCATATCAATGACTACTGTAGGAAGAAAATGGATGCAAAGAGTCATGTTGGCATCATTATGGGATGCTTTGATCAGTTGAAATCCTATAGACTATTTGATCCTATCAACCAATAGATCATATTGATTCATAGTGTATTCTTTGATGAGATGATTTCAGGTAGTCATATATTGAACTCCTCTCCAGGTCCTTTGAAAAGTGATCCTTTTGATATTCTTGAAGAGTCAGGATCAACTATATATGTTTCTAGAGTATCGATCAAACCAATGAGTTCTCCTGAATCAACTGGTGTTTGTTCTACTGTGAATGTTGAAGTCAACACTTCAACTTCCTCTACTGATGAAAATTGAACTAAGTCACCAATTACTTCCTTACTTCGATTGGATATTAATACAACTGAAGTTGTTGGACTAAATGGTGGCAATCCGAGTATTGGTTAGCAGACTCACATCAGTCATAAAAAATTTGGCTACATTTCTTTGATGTCACGTGTACTTGACACCTGTTATCCTGATACATATGCTCATGTTCAAGTTGTTCCAGAACGGGAGAATTCCATGAATGGTGAAATTGATTCCTTTAAGAAGAATCATACGTGGGAACTTGTTCCTCGACCGTAAGGAAAGAATGTCATGAATTTTTGATGGGTATATAAGACCAATTTTACCTCTTATGGTGTTGTTGAACACCACAAGGTTCTTTTGGTCTCCAAGGGATTCTCTTGGCAAGAACGCATCAACTATATTGAAACATTTTCTCCTGTTGCGAAGATGAAATCTGTCTAACTGATCCTTTCTCTTGTTGCTCATTTTGGTTGGTAGCTTCACAAAATGGACGCGAAAAGTGAATTTCTTGATGGAGATCTCACAGAAGAAATTTATATGGAGAAACCTCCTAATTTTGTGATAGACTCTAGCCTTGTCTATTGACTCAATAATTCATTGTACGGTTTGAAACAGACACCTCATGCTTGGTATGAAAAGATTGATTATTTCTTTATCAATCTTTGTTTCAAATGTTGTGAATTTGATCACAACATCTATGTATTACATGTTCATGGTGATACTCTAATTGTGGAAATATATGTTGATGATTTATTCATAACTCTAAAAAATGTCGATCTTATTTTGGGTCTGAAGAAACAACTTGTTGATACCTTTGAAATGACTAACCTTGGTCTATTGCATTTCTTTCTTGGCATTCAAGCTCTACAAATGTATGATGGTATCTTTATTTCTCGGCCTGAATATTCTCTGGATCTCTTGAAATGATTCAATATGGATGATTGCAAGTCATGTGATACACCTTATCAGACGAGAGTGAATTTATCAAAAGATTGTGAGTCTCCATGATTCAACGCCACTCTTTATTGATAGTGGGTTGGCAGCTTTATTTATTTAATGCATAGTTGACCAGGCCTCTCCTTTGTTGTTAGTGTCATTTCCAGGTTCATGCAGGATCCTCATGAAAGTCACTGGAAATATGAAAAGAGAATTGTTAGCTATATTAGGGGTATGTATCAATATGGTATCAATTATTGTCGCAAAATATACCCACTCGTTGACTACATTGATTCAAATTGGGGCGATGACATTGATGACTAAAAATATACTTTTGGCTATGTGTTTTGTCTGACCTCTGTACCTATGGTATGGAAATGTAAGAAACAAAAGGTAGTCTCTCTTTCAACTATAGAAGTTGAGTATCGTGGTGTTGTCAATGCAGGAACAGAGGCAGTTTGGATCCGACAACTTCTTGATGATATTGGATTTCCTGATCATATCTCTGCTATTTTTTACTATGATAATCATAGAGCTATTCAAGTTGTTGATAATCTTGTTTCTCATAGAAATATGAAGCATGTCGAGCTCCATGTTCATTATTTGATGTAGTTGGTGCAGGATAAAATTCTCTCTCTTGTTTATTGCAAGAAAAATGACCAAGTTGATGATATCTTTACGAAACCTTTAACATAAGCTAATTTTGTGAAACTTTGGGCTATGCTTGGGATTCAGGAAGTTGCAACTATGGGGGGTGTTCACAACAACTAATTTCATCTCCTGCATCTCCAGAGTGTTGTGTTTATGGGGGGGTGTTGGAACCTACAGTATTAATGGTTCAGCACACAACTGGATCTTCTAGAGATAGTCGGTCTATAGACGACACAAGACTAGTGGAGTAGTCGATTGGATGCAACAGAACGACTAAACAATCAGTTGGGAAAAAAACTGAATTTTCAGTGCAACTACATCAACCAACTAAACTTAGGGACATTGCATATTCTACAAACATTTTGGAACGAAGACCCCTACTTGTGGAACAGATCTTCCCTTCTTTCAAGAAGTTGGTTAGATATGGAATCTATAAATAGGTGACCCTGTGGGTTGTCTAATATATTGATTTGAGATGTTTATCATATTCATTATGCATTATGATGTTCTCATGACAATGTTATATCCTTAGGCCAGTCTCTATACATCACCTTTTCTTCTTGGAATCTTGTCCCCTTCTTTTCTTGTTCTACTCTATAATTCAAGCTGAGAGGTTTCCCAACGTATGTTTGATGTTCCTTTGACTTGGGGAATTTTTTTATGCCATGGGAGAAAAAAAGCATAATAAATTCAACCTTTGGTGATACCCCACCCTATGATGATTTTTTATAGTTGGTCAAACCTCATGTAGTGGTTCATAATTCCTTTCCTATGTCATTTGTTAATGCCAATTTAATTTAGATAACTGGTATTCTCCTTTGTAATTTTCTCTCGATATCCTTGACTTATCATATTTACACAAGTACCATTCTCACTTTATACCTTATTTGGGCCTCAACACTCAATTCCAACAAACAATATACTATACGACCCATTGTTTCTTTTTCTTATTTTGGGCAATGGATCACATCCTTAGATCTTTTGCAAGGTCTCTTCCTTTTGGGTGTTTCCACCCTTTTTTTGTAATTTTTTTAATCAAAAAATTGGTCCGTTTGATATGACTCATCCATAAATTTTGTTTGATTTTTTGTTTATCTGATAGTTAAGAGTGAGGCTTGTCCTTCCCCCTCATTTCTTCTAATCAGCTTGATCATATATGCACTTCATCATTTCCCCATTTTCTAAATGAACCAAAGGTAAATATTCAAATAAATGAGTTCTTTAGTGGTTGTCTTCCAACCTCCTCTTCATTTTTTCTCTGAGTCAAGTTCACACCTTAGCTCTTAGATATCCTCTTTAGGACATTCATAAGTCTCAACACACTATTGAACAATACCTTTCATATATTCCTTACTCAAGAGTTTACCTTGCACAAGATCAACCCATGAGACCATTTTGTGGGATTCTGCCACCTGCAATGTTTCATAGGCCTTGTCACAATAAATTTTGGGACCTATGGACTATGGTTTGATGTGAGAATAGTTACATGTGTTGCTTCCAATGTTTTTGGACAAATTAAGTACTTTCCTACAATTTGAACCCACTTACAATACAATGATGCATATTACACAATTAATTTTTCCTTGCATGGTGGAAGGTGAGGAAACCTATTTCCTTTTACTTGATCTTTGACCAATTACATGGGACAATCTTGTTGGACAAACTAAGTTCATTCATCCATTATGGACACAATTACAATACAATGATGCATATAGGAAATCTTATGTTTTCCTTGCATGTTGGAAAGTGAGGAAACCTAGGATTTTTGTTTTCCATTTGGACTCTGAAGGATCTCATTGTTAATCTAGTTTGTAGTGTTCACCTTGGTTTTCCCATGGGTTACTAACAACACCACTAAATTCTTCCTTTTTTCCCTATCGATGCATAACCATTTCCCTTTCCCTTAATGTTATCCCTTTTGTCAAGGTCGAATTTTAATATATTATTCAGTTCACATAATATCCTCAACCTCTGGAGGAGATTTAAATAGTTCACATTAACAACCTCCATTAACTTACCATTTGTAGGCTAGTGTTGGTATGATTCACAAACTCTTTATCATGCTTTATTTTAGGCATGTTAATTATTTACTTCAACATCATTTACTTGTTTACTTTAGAATTGACTCCATGAATGGTTTCTTGATTTAGATTTATCTATTTGCATACTTTTGTTTTTCATTATAGTTGATAACTAGGCCTTTAAATTGCTTGTGAGAATTTTCTTAACTAATTATTCATTTTTCCTACTTGGGTTCATTATTGCTTGCATTGATGCTTGGTTTTCACTCATTTGACACAGATGCAACCACGGTTTCATAGTGTCCCATGTTGCTTCAGGGGGGAAATGCAATACCCTATACTATGATGACTTTTTTAAGGTTATCCAAACTTGCACAATGGTATATCCTTGCTTGTCTTAGTTTTTTTTATAGAAATGAATAAAAAAATTATCACATTAATGTAATATTCATCTAATTAGCACTCTCAATTACAAGTTAAGGACCGGCCAAGAGTGCTTCCTCTGATTATCTAGTTTAATGTGTATACCACACCAATTTATTTAAATTTGTCTAGTGCTTCCCTTATTCACTCCCCAAAAAACATATGGTGCATCATCTTCCCCTGCCACTCTCCTCTCCCACCTAACCTTGATCCAAAATCCATGTTCTCCCATACCTACTCTCTTTATGATGTCCATGGGAAACCCCTAATCCATGTTACCTCTCTCCCTCATCCTTGCTACTTATTCTCATACTGATATATCCTAGAGTTAAAATGGGTTATGAATAGCAGTAAATAAGTGGATGAGAATGGGTTCTAGGAGAAAATCTTTGAGCATGGACTTCATTATCTGGCTAATCACTTGGTCTATCTATTCAACCATGTGGTTTGTACAAGTTTCCCACAATATTGGTCACATTATTATTCTATTCACTTGATCCACAAATCAAGTTGTAGTGCAAATCCCAACAATTACATAATGATCATGTTTGTCACACGTTTTAAAATATCCATGCAATGTAAGAACATCACTTGAAGGAATCCAGAAATAGGTTGAGTTTGTTTCAATCACACTAGATATTTGACATTACCACTTGACTCCACTTGTATACAAGCAGTTTGTTATTAAAATTTATGAATATCTCCCTATAGAATTTTATTTACTGGGATGATCCAGTGTCTACATACGACCAATATTGAAAATGGTAATGATGGAAAGCAAGAAACCATAGAAAAATTGGTTTCAAGCTTGAATTCCAACTCATCCACTCTAAGGTAAACATCTCGACTCCCTGCAAATTGATTTTGTTGTCGCTTAACCTTTCCTTTCTTATAAATCTATACATACTGACTAACATAGTTTCCCTTCTTGTGACCCATTAATCATATCACATGACTCAAGTCCCTTGACCTATGAGTTGATGGACACGTATCTTCCTTTTTACCCCTCCCAAGTTGTCCTTTCAAATTTATTCACCCTCTTGGTGAGATCTACTCTAGATACCACTATCTCATGCCTTGTTTATTATTAGAAAAATCCTTCCCGAATATACTCAATAGTCAACAAGTGTTCTTAAGCATAGAATCCCTACACAAAATTTTTCCATAGTGGTGAGAAACCATTTAGTGCAATGGGAACTAACTTTTTATCATCAATATTCATACAAATTGTAAAGAATTGATCTTTAAGTTCAATGATATTCATTAATTAGTCGTGCATTGTGTTTGTATTACTCATCCCAATATGGGTGTGTCTATCCTTTAGAAATGGAATTCAAGAAACATTAACACTTCTATAAACATAATTCAATTCCTTGTGCCTTCGTGACCTTCATTAGATAACTGGGTATTGTGTTCACATTTCTCATCCCAATATGCATGTGTTTATTCTTTAATAACAACATTTAGTAAACATTGAAACTTTTATAAAGATAAGTCAATGCCTCAGACATCTACTTTGTCAATTTTCTTGCAATATGAGGAAATAGGTGATCCTTCAAGCAATCCAATATGGTGCATTCACCTTAGAAAAATTATTCTATTAATCATCCAACTATTGGGGATCCTTAGGAATTGTAACCTTCTCTTCAAATATGCTACAAATATCCATCTCCTCCATTAGCATTTGCACCCTACATTTCCAAGGTTTGACGTTGTAAGCTCCCTGAAAAGTTTGTCTTTCCTTTAGGACCTTGAATCACAACTTCAAACTAAAAAAATCAATCAAATTCAACAACCTATCACAATTTGAAATCACCCCTCATAAACATTAATTTCTATGCTTAAATTATTAGTGAAAGCTACTAATATTGACAAAAATGGATGCATGTTCAACATTACAGTTGAAATGTAGGTTCAATTCTTACCCATCCATCCTATGTCTCCATGCCCATAAAAAATTTCTGGATATGAAACAATCAAGAAACAAATTCATGTAAGTTCTATGGTGGTAGTGGCACTATTATTATAGGCTCATTGAAAAAGGTCTTTAAAGGAAACTAGATTAAATCCAAACTTTAAAAGAAACAATACTAATGTTACTAAAAATAAGGGATCAAAATGAGTTTCTAATGACCTAATCAATGGGGGAATGGGGAAATCCAATCTTTCTTAGAATCCCCATCCTTTGAAAATGTTTAACAAAGAGTGCAATAGGGAACTATATAGGATCGATAGAACACAGATTTTCAGTTTCCAATTCCAAAAAGGTGATGCTTGCTTTATTATTTAGTTATAGTTATGCTCATTGCAAAAAAAGCATTTTATGAACAACTTGGATTTATTATCCCCACCCGGGGATTTGATGATGTTGTTGCAAGTGTTCCCATAATCGAAATATACAATATTCTAGCCTCCTCCTTCTCCATATACATCCCCAAATCTAATTTCTCTATTGCAATTATCTTCTCCAGAGCCTATTATCTCTTTATTTTACTATGAAGGATTACTAACTATAGAGCTATAGAAAGTGGATGACTATTTCTAGATGGCATGGATATTATAGGGGAGTCTATCCAAGAGAAATACATGGAGTTTGTTGGTTAATCCTTGAATAAAAATACATGACACATTCCACGTTTAGTAAAGTTATTTTCCACATGATATCGAAAATTATAATTTGTTAATAAATTCAAGGTTGTTAATGTCTGCTTCTATGGGTAAGGTAGGGAGAAACAACTTGTAATACATAATATCCAAAGAGGAATTAATGAATTTCAAAAATCGTAATCCCGTACTTGTAAGATTGGATGACAATGATATTGGTAGTCAAGAAAATAAAAAAAGAAGTTTATGCCTGTATAAACACTTTGAAATATGAATAAGGTTTTAGAATATGAGATCATGTGCTAGAGATTAATTTGTTTCCCATTGCAAAGCCATGTAATCAAGTAAACTTCAAATTGCAATAATATTAGTACAATAGATGACCACTCTACATTCTTGGAGACATAGGGATAAATGGATTTAACTTGTGTTGATCCATCCACTTTCAATCCTATAGATTCCCCTAGAAGACAATTCCCTTCTAATCATTTTCACTCTATGACAAACGTCGACCCCCACCACACCCCATCCCCCCAATCCTTCTCTATACCATCATTTTTTCAAATGATGGGGATATATATAACTATTCTATGCATCTACGCTAAATACTTCATTCACTCTCACATTTATCATCACTTGAATTTCCCTCCTTAAAATATGCTCTACTCTCTTTGGTTATTTAAGAAGCAACATCTAATAGCTACCCCCACATTACTAGATCACCCTCCTTCTCCCTAAAATCCAGATCCAACTAAATGTTCCCTATTAGTTGACCTTGTGTCTAACCCAAAATATGAAAATCATATTGCTATCTTCTTCAATGAAGTAAATATATCTCTCTTTCAAATGAGATCAATATTTCATACATCCTCTAAAACGTTTTAGCACAAACATTCCCCCATCACTNCCCCCCCCGCATTTTCTTATAATTTTTTTTGGGATCGGACACTTGACATGCAACATGGGATAGCAATGCGGGCTTTGGAAAAACCCAGTCAAAACCTCAAATCAAAGACACTATGCAAATATTTAGCCTGCAAACCAACATTCCACCACTCTATTAATTCCTGGTATGGAACTCAAAACTTCAACCCAGTGTGGCTAAACAAAACCAATCCAAGAATAAAAGAATAAATACATAACTACATGATTAAGCCAAGCCTTTAGTGAGGAACATAGTTACTATGTTTCTCATCTTTTTACCTTCAACCTACCCAAAGGCCTTCACTCACTTCCTGAAATGTTAGCTTAGACATACATGACTTGGCAGTATTTGAGTTAAACCCCAGCCTCCTTCTTTCGGAAGTAAACAATCACCATACCCAAATAGTGATTTATCTCTACTTTCATTCGGCTAATATGCTCCCTCAGATGCTTAAGTTCATGTGTTCAACTAAGAATAGACTCTGCTACTTTATTCAATGCTTTAAAGCATAATAAACAAACTCCACAAAGCCTTGTGCAGCTAGTCCAGATGACCACATCGTTCCAACAAATTTAATACCAACTTAAAGTTCAAAATTTCCCATGGCTTCCATTCGTGCAAAAGTTTTCATTCCATTCACAAAGATTTGAAATAATAGATAAAAATGTATGCACACCTTGGTTTACAAGAGATATTCTATGCATTTCATTACACAACAAATTTTCACTCCAATGTAGTCTTTAACCAAGCTTTCTACAAAAGTGAATCACAACTCTTCATTCCAAAACATTTGATTGATTCCAAAGGATTACACTGAAGCTGGTGCTCTCAATGCAGAGCTTATTCACACTTCCCTTGATCAATTTATGGTCAATACTTACCCTTACATTGCTTAATTTTTTTAATACAAATCCTCTTCTCTAGTCGGTTTACTCCATGCTCTGTCTTCCAAACAAAGTTTAAACACAAGCCCTTTGTCATTCAATCACTTTCATTAATATCATGCAATTAACATGTTCATTTCCATAACATAGAAAATACAAAGCATCTCACAACGATATGAACCTAATATTTTCCATCGCTTTTGTTAGTGAATAAGTAATCTTATGACTGGGGTATGAGGTCACTAATATACTAGGTTTACATGCAGACTATAAAAAGAAGCATCTAGACACAAATCAAACTTATATATTGCCAAATAGTGGAATAGAGTTATTTGGATAGAAGAGGAAAACCTTATTTCAATGGTTGATCCTATCTTCGCTTATTCTAAATAAATCCTCTGATCTACTACTCCAATACCCGTAAAAGGAAAACTACCCTTCTTAAAGCACTTTCAGATATTACACATTAGAAACATGAACAAATAATAAGATTGAAACTTAATGTAAAATAATAATCGTGATCATAAATCATTAATAACAGAGGAATTCAGATAAAATATTTGGAAGGAAATATATATCTTTATTCGTAAAAGTTTGGAACAAATACATTCACCTCAACCTGATTTGATCTTCTTGAAACATGGTTCTGGGCTCTCTTGATTCTCTTCTCTAAAGGAAATCCTCCATCATAACTCTATCTCTAGAATGGTACCCCCTCTCCTCTAGCCCCTCTCATATTTTTATTGTCAATTGAGACGAGAAGTTGCGAGGTTAGGGTAGTTAAGAAAGGTGGGGTGGTTGTCATATCAACCCCAGCCACCTCATAATGAATCTGGTTTTTATTTTTAATGAGTTTTTAAGGGATACATGAGTGCAACAAGAGAAAACTACGTATAACATGTGGGATTCCTTAAGGAAACTTGTGTATGCAACTTTTAAGGTAAAAATGCAAGTTTACTATGAACAACTTGCATGTAACACATGGGTTGTCAGAATGAATGTCGTGTATATTTCAAAAACTCGGAACAAAAAGGTGTTATCACTAGAGTAAGCATCACGTAATTTAGACCAAAACCTCTTATAGCCATAAGGTTCTTCAATCCAACTTGTCCTTTTTTGTGACATAATATTCAGTATGATCACTCAGATGGAGAAGTGACATTTTTAGGTATAACATATGCACCCTAATGTATGAGGTCAAAGGGGAAGGATGGACAAAATACATTACAATTAGGAAAATAAGAAACATAGAGGACTCAAAATCTAGGCTGTAAAGAAGTACCTGAAACATACAAATAAGAGGTCATTTTATTATATAATCATTGAGAGGATTCCATGTTTAAAAATATGGAACACTAGCTCCTTTACAAGATACATATACATCATTTGATACGAGCTACAAGGCCACAAATGATTTACAAAGTGGATCACAACCACATCAGTATAAGAATAGATCTTCAAAGCTGGAGTTGTGTCACAAAGTATGGCATGATATTGCACAACTTAGGTTAAAAGATGAAAACCCAAGGTCTTCGTCCAAATCTATAAAAGAGAATGAATATTGTCCATGTCAATAAAGTAGCTGAAGTTGAACATGGAAGATATTGTCAGAGTATCAGTTAAAGAAGGTGTACCAATAACCAACGCAAGGGAGACCACCAAAATGGTAAGTGGATCTCAAGGTACTATCCAAAAATCTAGGTCTTCATCCATAAGTAATGATTAGGTAGTACTAATGGGAAGTTGTTTGTGAGAAGGAAGGAATTGATGAATCCTTCAGAAGCTCACATGGGTAAACTGGTAGACTGGATGAGGTAAAATGGCATAGATCAATCTCAAATATGGCTAGAAAATGATCAAAGCAAACAGTATAATGACCGACTAAGGTTAAGGATATTTGAATAGTGAGCATGACATGAAAAGTGACTCAGGAAGCATTAGACTCAAAAGAAACAACTAGACATATATGTAATGTAGGAGACATTAACAAATTCCCCATATGCTTGGAAAAAGTGATCAATGGAGGAGTAATGACTCTGAGTGCAAGTTGAAACTGGAAATCTAAAACTAGGACCTGACTGTTGGGAGACCCAACTTGGTGCTTTGTTCAAGGAGAAAAGTGAACTTGTTTCCAAATAACTTACAATTTATGGAGATTATTCCCTTCCTTTCTCTTTCTTACAAAGGTTTAACGAGTCTAAGAAAGAAAACTTAGGACATTCTTCATTGTTGGGAAAGCTTGAGGAAGAGATAGAAGAATGTTTGATAAATCATTGATTCATGGATTCTATGAGCCCAAAATAATGAATGTTCGATGGAGTTTTCACAATTTGAGAGTCTGAAAAGAAATAATGGAAACTCTAGGGGGGGGGATTTTTTGTAAAGTTAGTCTCCATTGTCTGAAAAAGTATATAACAATCCAGAGGAGAAATCTCTTAGTTTAAGAGAACTAAGGTATTCTTTTTTCGTAGTTAGTCGACAAAGTCTAATAAAGGGTTAAACTATCACCATATTGACGCTCCTTCAAGAGAAAGCATAAAGCCTTATTTTAATGAGTGTGAAGGAAAGCAAGATCACTCATGTTGTTCCATTTAGTTGTGAGTACAGGGCAACCAACAATAAACTTGATGCTTTTGTACTGAAGTTTTAGTGAGCATGGAAATGCAATAAAGAACACTCGAAATATTTTTCATAGTTTAAACAAGAGCACAAAAAAGAAAAATTAAGCTCAAACAGGTTCCTTTTTTGTAAATTTAGTCTCCCAAGTTTGAAAAAAGAGATAAACCTATACCTAGGAATACTCTTCTAGCCACAGTGAACTAGAGTATTCATTTTTTGTAAGTAATCCACATGGTCTGGAAAAGGGTTGAACTTATACTGATGTGGATGATCTTTCAATTCCTTTAACGAGTTTTAAAGAAAGCATAAAATCAACAATCTAGTCATGTTTATGGAGTCATACCAAAGCTTAAAGGTAACTCCATATAGTGGGAGCCTGGTACAAATGGTGGTCAGTAAAAATAAAGAGTATGAGGCTCATATTTTCACATATAATAAAAACTAAGAAGGATCCTAAGACCTTGCAGCTCGCAGCATGGGCACCATAATGATAGTAAAGGTTATAACTAGGGCGATCCATGTTAGGTAGGCTCTAGTCCATGGAAGAACAACGACCATTGAATAGTATTATGAGGTTACAAATCACAGTCCATGGAGAAAAGTGACTCCTATGGCCTAAAGTGGGATAAAGTATAGATACAATATCTGGTATGACGATATCCTATCTTATATGTTGTGAAATAATATGTGACTTTCCATCCAGAATGTGAAAATAACCTGAAAATATTTTTTAGCCATCAAACTCTAGGCCAAAAGTCAAACAACATTAGTTAGAGGGTTAAAAAGGGAAAAAAAACTTTATAAAGTGGGTAAAAATTTAAAACTATTTCATCATAAATAGTAACGTTTGGTAAAAACCAAGTTATTTGTATTTTTACCTTGGAGTGAAGAGAAGAGCCCTAGATATTCAACTGCTTGGTGTGATTGACCCGACGAACCATTTCTGAAACCGCAAGTTGCAAGTAAACATTCTCTCTCTCCTCTTCATTTTCATGTCATTTATTTCATGTTTTAACTACAATTTTTGGTGTTTTGGTGGTTTATAAAAGAGGAAAAACTGTATATGGGTGGAAACTTGTGCACTCACGTGTTTGCAGAAAACACATGAGTGCATAGGCTTCCACTTGTGTGTGGAAAGAAAATTGTCAAACATTGCACACACATTTTTTGCGGCCCATGAAAAACCTTGGATGTTGACCAATAACGATTGAAATTTTGCAGATATGGTGCTTGAGTGGCATGAAAGGGAACGAGGACTTGGATAAAGAATCCATGCATCACCTGTTGACTCTAAATGCTTTGCATCGGTGCGGGTTTCTGAAATTTTTCTTCGCGAGTAACATGCGGGCTCAACCAAAACTATTGGAAACATTAGTGAGATACTGGGATCTCGAACAATGTGTGTTTGATCTTTAAGGTGAGATATGAGAAATAATTGTAGAAGACATATATTCCATCACCAGTTTTTCATGTCGTGGGGTAACCATGAGTTTGAGTGGTTTTGGTCATGGTGGTGGTGCATTGAGTGTGTAAGACTATGTGAACACCTACTGCATGTCCGAAGCACAAAAATTGGGCACTTAGGTTCCTATTGGGAAGATTGCAAGTATCCCATTGAAATTTATCGTGACCACTATTACATGAGTTGTAGGTGTTTTGACATTGCATTTGGATACTCGCAACCACATGAATCTAGGTGTGGTATGTTTATGAAACATGGTTTTTTATTGGTGTTAAGGTATTGTCATGAATATGAAAAAACAACTCAATTACTGTAAATTGGGAAAAAAGAAGAACTTTGGATATCTTATAATTTTGGATGCCTTTTTATTTGAGCATGTTCTGGATTCGAGCTCCAGAGTGACCCTCCTACACCCATATCCACACAATCCTAGACTCACTAAGTGAGGTGATGTCCTAGTGAGATAAGGTGGTGGAGATATCGGAGGTGGATATGATGATGACTTTCACTCATGGTGGAGCTAGAAAGTTCTAGCTTTTGAGAAATTTCCATATGCAGGATTGGACTTCTGAGGTGATCTCAAACTCATGCTTCCTCCTAGTGAAGCATGGGGAGAGAATGATATGTTTTTGCTTTTCATATATTCATTGTTTTACGAATTTTATAAATATGTATGTACACATATGTATCTTTACAAATATATGTCTAGTCATAATGTTTGACGCAGATATTGGACCGATACAGTCAGATGGACATCCCAGGAAATTCATACGACTGACTGAGGCAAGTGGAGTTTATGTCATACTTAGGATTCTTAAGGGCAAGATGGCTCGACTAACTCATGACATTTCTACCCTCCCGATGGATAGGATTCTGACAGAGATGCATAAGCATGTAGTGGGAGTTCCCCCTGTATGGTTAAGACTACTACAGAAGGTGTATATATATGTCCTGTATTACCGAGAGGTGGTAGTAGAGGCAGCCGAGGCTCCAGATTCTCCTTAGGGTTCAACATCATGAGGGATTATGATCCCAGTTTTTGTATTTTTTTATGTACTTATGATTGGATACCTGGACCTATATGTATGTATATATATATATATATATACATATATATATATATATATACATATACATATATATATACATATACATATATATATACATATACATATATATATACATATACATATACATATATATATATATATATATATATATATATATATATATATATA